>CM062818.1:345829676-346417708 GCA_031772625.1 Pinus tabuliformis | reverse complement strand
AATAGGGGCTTAACCAAGGACCCTATTAGGTGGTTTCAACCTCTAAAGGCGATGACATGTCCATGGTACATCCTTTAAGCTATGAAACCGAATTTCATATATTCCTCAAGTGTCTGAATCCTACGAATCGGACACAATTCGCCCTAGTTCAAATCGTAAATTCTGGACACGTCGTGTTCTAATGGGACACGCTCGAATCCGGGTTGTGTCCCATTAGGACACAACATGTCCGAAAATAGGATTCGTATCTCGTGAAAAGGAACCGCGGGCCTTTAAAAATGGGCGCATTCCTAATTTTCTTTATCATTTTCACTCATTCCCTTTGCAAACAGTGAGTTGTGGGTTTGCTGTTAGAAGTTTGGAGCAAGGAGCCAAGGGTTTGGAGCGCTTTCAAGGAGATTCAAGCACCAGGTAAGTGCATTTTATCTCTATTTTTTTGCATTTGTATTACAGCAGTTTGTATATGCATTTCTTTTACAAATTTGTGCATGTTTTGTTTTTTTTTTTTTTACAGTATTCATGGCTCAATCAAGGGCAGCAGGTAGAGGGGCAAAGGAAGGGGAAGAATCCCCATTGGAGATGCCCCTCCTCCCCCAATATCATCAGAGTCTGCTGCAAGTAATGTTGAGGAAAGACTTCTTCTTAAAGGCAACATTGAGAAATATCTATTGTGGCAATATGTCACAAGAAAGGATGGGCCAAGCACCAAGGGGAAGGGAGGAGGCAATGCACATTGGAGATGCAACTTTTGCCACAATACTTTCGCAAGCACATATTTTCGTGTGAAAGGCCATTTGTTGGCTTTACCAGGTTGTGGAGTTGGAGCTTGTGCAGCTGTTCCTTTACAAAAGAGGAAAAAAATGGAAAAAGAGTTCACTGTTGGTGCGGCAAATGTGGCTGCAAAATCAAGAAAAACCAAGAATGATGACCCCCTTGCATTTTTTAGGAAAGGCACCACCAAATTTCCATTTGAGAGTTCTATTGGGGGACAAGCAGCAAAAAGAAAGGCAATTTCACTTGGTCCAATGGACAAGATTTTTCAAAAAGAGAAACAGGAAGAGCTTGATCTCACCATTGCCTTCTTTTTCTATCAAAACTTCATATCCTTTAATGTTGCACACTCACCTCTATTTATTGAGCTGTGCCGAGCTCTAACTCACGGGTCTCCATCATGGTATGTGCCTCTTGGTTCAAAGAAGCTTAGAACCACATTGTTGACGAAGGCAAAAAAAGAGGTGCAAAAAATGTTTGAGCCTATTAAAGCATCATGGCCAACATCTGGGGTTACCATTGTTTCTGATGGATGGACAGATCCAGCACGACACCCACTCATCAACTTCATGGTGTCTTCCTTGAATGGTCAAGTTTCCTTGAAAGCAGTGATACACTTGGAGAATACAAGGATGCGCAATTTTGGGTGAGTTATTTATTAAAGTTATCGAAGATGTAGGTGTTGATTCTTGTGTGCAAATCATTACAGATAATGCACCTGTTTGCAAGGCTGCTGGCATGATTGTGGAAGCTAAATATCCACAACTGTTTTGGACACCTTGCATTGTCCATTCATTGAACTTAGCACTGAAATCCATTGCTTCTAATGTGCTTTGGATTGGTAACATTATTGAGGATGCAGGACATATCCGTAACTTTGTGCAAAATCATACAAATGCTCTCATTGTCTACAAGGAGTACAGCAATCTATCGTTGTTGAAGATTGTTGATACACAGTTTGCCTCTTCATTCATCATGTTGAAGGGTTGAGGGAAGTCAAGACTGCTCTTGGGGCCCATGGTTATTTCTAAGTTTTGGTCTTTTTGGAGAAAGACAGATCAAGTAGCCTCTAAAAGAGTGAAGGACACAATGCTAGATGATGTTTGGTGGGAAAGGGTAGATCTAATTATTTAGATCATGGATCCTATCATTTATTTGCTTCGATTTGCAGATATAGACAAACCCATCCTAGGAGAGGTTTATGAGGGATGGGATTCCATGATTGAGTCTGTGAGGAGCATTATTCTACAGAGTGAGTGCCTCGAGTATGAGACATCACCAGAGGCCTTCTGTGGTACTATACAAGATTTTTGTCAGCAGATGGGACAAGAATTGCACACCTTTACATTGTTTGGCTCACTCATTGAACCCAAAATACTACAGCCATGAGTGGCTGAATGGTGGACCTTCCCGCAAATTCCCTCCTCACATGGATGGTGAAATCTCACAAGGGAGGAAAGATGCATTCAGGCAGGTTTTTCAGGATAGAGCATTGCTTGATGAGGTGGAGGATGCCTTTGCAGAGTTTTCCACTGGCACTGGTCGATTTGCAGGATATGATGTGATTAGAGACAGGGGGGCTAAGAATCCCTATTCTTGGTGGGCAAATCATGGGGCAACAAGCCCTCCTCTTCAGCAGTTAGCCATGAGGCTCCTCTCTCAGGTGACTTCATCTCTTGTTGCGAGAGGAATTGGAGCACATATGGGCATTTGTATAGTGTGAAGAAGAGCAGGCTTGAGCAATTCAGGGCAGAGATAATGGTGTATGTGCACACTAACCTTCGTCTTATTTATAGGCAGAGGGAAGAGTGGTTGAAGGGAAAGACAAAGATGTGGGATGTCTTTCCTGATGATATGGGTCTGGACAGCAGTGTTGAGTTGGCATTGGCCAACATGGATCTCAATGATCCAGTGCTAGAGCCTGTTAGATTTGATGACGGTGATATTGTAGAGGGGTCATCCTCCACACCAGCAGATGCAGAGGCGACTATGGATATAGGGGAGGAGGAGGATGCAGAGGAGAGCAGTGGTGACCATGATGATGAGGACATTGATGTTGATTCTGATGATGACTATGAGGATTGATGACTCATGAGTCATGGGCTACCTACTGCCTTGAGGCTTGTATATCTGTAGTTGTTTTATATTTTCTATTTCTATTTGCCATTGGCATTACACTACCTATGTAACACATTTTGATTTGATGACTTAATGAGAAAACTACAACTGTCAGTGTCTTTATCTTACTATCTTGTCTTTCTCCTATTGGATCATTGATGAATTGAATATGTATTATGATTTATCATTTATGAATTTAGAATTTATGATTCATTGATTTATCATTTATGATTTATGTGACAGTGACATGTATTTGAATTTTGTATGTACTATGCATGCTATAATGTTACTAACTTACTTTGTAAATAGTAAAACTAACATCTAGATGAAGATCTATGTTTGAAATCAATGAATTTGTATAATTAATGAGAATTTGTGTAAGAAATATCTAATTTTTAATATATATATATATATATAATGAATCCCATGTGCCCTGTTCCAGGGGGTCAACGTGTCCAAATCTAACACTCGAATCCCCGTATCCTACGAATCTCGAATCCCGTGTCAGGTTACTTAGCCTTTAAGTGGTAGGTGGAAAATAATATAATAATGGAATGAGGGATCAGGGGAATCATCCAGACCACATGTCAAGGTTCATGGGTAGCTATAATAAGGGAGCCCACACCTGGGTATGTGAGTGTAGGAGGGAGCAAATCGTGGTACATGAGTTACCCCGACCTTTGTTTTTCCACCCTTCTTCATATGTCTTTTGCCTTTTATTGATTTTTCTTCATAACTACTCGGGGCTCCAGGGGATGAGAGCATGATGTGTAATATGTAGCAGTGGATACCCCCTTAAGGTGGGGCAGTTCATCGCCCACCAAGGGTTGGGACAATCATGGGTTCCTTAATGATAGAGGGGGTTCATCTAGGGCCCATAGGAACTAGGGTGATGGCCATGGATAAGGGGTAGAGCTCATGTTTGGCTTTTGCCCACGCGCTAAATTTGTATGTCCCAACCATCTTTTGCATTTTGTGGTACATTTCCTATTGAGAGTGGTCAAATTATGCTTTTTTATTTTCTTTTTAGCTGCATCAACCTCCAGGGCATCGTTCCAAGCCCGACCCAAGGTGTGGACAAGGGGAGGGGGAGGCTAACCCTATGTGGACCCAGTGGACACATGTGGACCCGGATGGGAAAATAAATGAATGTGGCTAAAATGAGTGGAACGGGAGTGATGTAGGTGGTTTCGGGAAGCGAGACCACACAACCAAAATCGGGATTTCCAATGTAGTGCTAACCCAAAATCCAAAAGGTTAGTAAAGGAGATCCCACTGGACTAGGGTACAAGGGTAACCACGAAATTGGCTAGTGGAGACGAGAATACAAGCCTAACCCACTCTTTCTGCCGAATCCCCCCACCAATTCATGCCCAAAAGTGCCCATGACAAGTAAGGAAAATTATTCAACTATACCAATGAACAGCCATACCTTTGGGGTCGAGAGGCCCACCTTCAAACATACATTCATAACAGATAGGCGAGCGACCACATGGCTAGCTTAGGTGGCAGAGAAAATGGCACATCAAGTTATCTGGGGGTTGCAAGAGGTTGTTGGCTACCAGCTGAGGACCATCTAGGAGAAAAATTTTCTCCTATGCATACTACCCACAGGTGGTGGGTAACATCTGGCTCCAACTAGGACATGAGCTCTCGGAACAGTGTGTGAAGCCCCACTTGAATGGGAGGTCATGAGAACACCAGCAATCTCTTTGTACCATATAACTGTTACCTGCACATGTCAAAGACCAAGCACACGAGGCAGCATGTTTTTGAGGTGTCTTATGATCACCCATGCTTAGTGTTAGGCCATATAAATCAATAAGAAAGTAAAATCATTTTCAATGCAAGTTTAATCTAAATGCAGCTAATCTAACATGATAATATCATATGATGTTAGTTCTAATGCGAAAATTAGCATGCAATGCATCCTACCCTAAGTGTAATCATAAAGCCATTGCAATCAACATATTATCATATCAATATACATATGCCTGCCATTATGATTACTCATGAAACAAATCCCAGAGCGAATGCAGACACAATCACATGGAAGGTGAAGTGGGTGGGAGGCGGGAAAATATGATCTCCATTCGAGGTAAAGGAAGCCCTAGGAGAGGGAGAAAAGGGCAATCCAAGTACACAATGGTGGAATGAACGATCACTCTCAAGAACTCCCTATCACAATCATTGTTTATAATATTATGCTTTGTAGATGCCACGAGGTTGTGATGACAGGGGAACGAAGGGTGAGGAAAAGGAGTGCAACAAATAGGTTGCTCAAGGTGACGGTCACATTGGAGAGGGGAGGTTATGGAGTGATCATAATCCTGAGGATGTGTCCAAGGAGATAAAGTATATTCGATGAGGGGTTCTTCCTTGACTCTATACCTAGAAGGGGAAAAGGGCTCATGGTCACTTGAGATCATATGAAAAGGGGTGAGGGAATCACTTGGGGAAGGCTCAAGATGACGAACAAGAGAAAAGGGCAAAGGGGAGGGTGAAGTATTGGATTCAACATCTTTTTTAGCCTCAAAATCACAATCCAAAGGCTCAAGTGATATAAAATCATAAGAGGGATAGGTAGGAGCCTTATCGATATCAGAGATAGGGTCTTCCCTAAAAGGGGAATCAATTACTTCCAACTCACCCTTTTTATGCATGGGCAAATAATAATCCTCCTTCTCAAGGGTATCGATGGATATGTCATCATAATTAGTGCTCGAGGGAAAAGGAAGACCAATCTCAACCTCATCCTCCTTGTCGGTGTCATAAATGGGAGCATGATCAAATTGAGGACTAACAATTTCCCATTTCTCCTTTTCAATGTAGAAGTAATCTCCAATGTCATCTTCCAAGGGGCTAATGGGATTACCTTCCTCAAGGTTCTCGAAAGGAGAATCATCAGGAGTAGCGTCCTTGAGAAAGGTAAGGTTAGTCTCAACTTTACTCTCCACGAACTCATTCTTCCCTACACGTGTTGTCAGAATCATCCTTTTCATTGTGTGGACCCAACGATGACTCATCTTCCTGCTTATCACTTAGATCATCAAGGTTATCTCCCACCCCTTTAGCGAGACCTTCCTTTAGGGCTTTATCATAGGTAATGAAAGGAGGGTTCTTTTCAGAAATTAAAGGGGGACTCGAGACCTCACCTTTGAAGACATATTCCTCCTCAACATTTTCACCAAGATCCCTTTCAAGATTACTCGTCCCATTGCCTGGCTCATGCACAGAGGGGTCTCTTTGACTTGTTAGCTTGAGAGCTTCCCACTCTTCATGAGGGATGCCACCCCATCTTTCTAAAAATATATCTTCAAAACTATCATACTCAGTGGCAATTTCATGAGGGAGGTTATCATACCAATCTTTAACTTGACCTTCAAGTGATAAAGCCAATAACCTCATAATCGTGTCATCGTTGTCCTTTGAACCTAGGCATCCAATTTCGCATGCATGCCTTGATTTTCGAACGCTCTAGAACTTCTTCAGGAGCAAGGTTATTATAAGGAGAGGGAGGGAAACCATGATGCTCGAGATAGTCTATTTTTACATGATTTTACACATTAGGATTAAAACAGAGTCGCCACAATAAATGTAGATGCCTTAATAGATGCTTGCTTCACCCTACAAGCATTAACTTTGAAGTTCAATGAAGAACTAGGGCTTCGTTCTTCCAATGGAGTCGCCAATAATGATATGTCAATATGTCATATGGGGAACAATACACGCCTCGTTTACCCAGCAACGGCGCCAAAAATGTTACCGCTCAAACTAGCAGGGGTCCTAGGAGGGAATCCTATAAAGCAACTCCTAGGTCGAGGGAAACAATGGAGGAATAGCCCACTTTCACCTCAGCTAAGGCTCCCTGCTCTTTATGGACTTTCACCGATGGGAGGAGGCCCAGTATAAAGGGGAATCACTAGATGAATGGAACAATGAGGACAAGGAGTGATTCCTAAGGCCTATTCACAAGAGAGACTCAATTATATGGCTTTCTTGCTCAGGAAGCAAGGTGATATGCTCTCTAGGAAGGGCTAAGAGGATTCTTGAGGCTAGGGTTTGAGAATATATCTTGCAAAGATGATCCTAGGCCTCGAAATCCCTATGGAGAATTGGTCTTCATGTGATCTTTGTGGAATTTGCGTCAATGGGTTGTGGGACCACACAAGACCAAGCGGACCCAAAATTAGGTCAAGGGTATGGAGCAGTGTTTTAAAAACCAGCCAGTTTGAACTGATAACCAGTCAAACTGGCCAGTTCACTAGCCGACTAGGTCAAACCGGCAGAAAAATCGGGTTCGACACCTCCCTTCACCCAGAACCAGCCAATTAGCTGCTGAGGCCGTGGAGGACCCACACAATGCAATTTAGGAAGCTTCTAGGGTGTTTTGGAGGGAAAATAAGGGTTGTTTCCCTCCAAAAACACCCTCTCCAAGCCTTTAAAAGGAGCTTGTCCCTCTCATTTGTCTCACACATCTCATTTGGAGTTTTTGTGAGTTTGATTGGGAGCTTGGAGAGTGTTCATTTTTTGTAGTAGTCATCTTGGAGGCTTGGAGTTGGAGTTGGAGCTATTTTGGAGATAGTTTGGAGCTGTCAGTGGAGTTGGCATCTTCAAGAGGAGGCTAAGGAAGCTAGTTTGCATTTCCAGGTAAGGATTTTCACTTGAAAAATTCCTCATTTGACTGTTGTCCATGTATTAAATTTTTTTGTGTTCTATCATCTATGCTATCAAATCTCTAGTTCTATGCTATCAAATTTTGTAGGCTACATGTGCATTTTTTTTCCTAAATTTAGCTTTGGTTTTCCATGTTTCTTAGCTGCAATTTTTTTTTAAATGGCAGATTTCTTTGCAAATTTTAATTATTTCAAGCCAACATGGCTCCAAAAGCCAAGGACAGTGCATGGACTCATTGTGATTTGATTGATGGAAAAATGATATGCAAATTATGCCATAAACCTATTGGAGGTGGGGGTATTCTCAGATTGAAACAACACTTGGCTGGGATAAGAGGCCAAGTAAAGCCATGTGAAGCACCAAAAGAAGTGTTAGGTCCTATTATGGCGAATTAACTTTCCAGGTTTGAAAAGTTTGAGGAGAATAAGGCTAGGAGAAGGTCATCCAAGATGACATTGCAAGGAAGAGGGAATTATTAGAAGCCATGAAAGAGAGTGGGTATGATGATTATGAGATTCAAGACTCCTCTTCTATCCCTTCCACCAATGACCCCTTTCACTATGTTCCTCCTTCTTTTGGCCAACAATCAAAAGGAACAAAGAGAACAAACATCCAGAGTTATTTCTCATCCTCTGCCAACATTGCCTCTTCTAATCCCACTTCCTCCCAGCCAAGTCGTCAACCCACTTTGGATCAACATTGGAAAAAACAATGCAAAGAAACTTCTTATCAATACATTGCTAGATGGTGGTATGATGCAGATATCCCATTTAATGTTGCTCGCTCACCTTATTACCAAGCTATGTGGGACTCTGTTATAGCTGCAGGAAAGGGCTTCAAAGGCCCTAGTATGCATGACTTGAGGGGAGCTCTTTTGCAAAAAGAGATTTCTTCCATTGATGAGTATTTGGCCGAGTATAGAGATTCATGGCTCAAAATGGGTCGTTATATCATGTCAGATGGATTGACCAATGGAAAGAACCGCACTATCATTAATTTCCTTATTTCTTGCCCTCAAGGAACCATGTTTTTGAGATCAGTTGATGCATCTGATAAGGTGAAGGATGCAACCCTTCTATTTGAGCTTTTGGATGACATTATTCAGGAAGTTGGGGAGCAGAATGTTGTGCAGGTCATCACCGATAATGCCTCAAACTATGTTCTTGCTGGAAAGATGCTTGAGTCCAAATATAGGACCATATTTTGGACTCCATGTGTTGCACATTGCATAACCTCATGCTTGAGGACAAGCAAATTGGAGTGGGTAAAAAACATTGTAGAGCATGCCAAGTGCATTACAAAATACATTTACAACCACTCATGGGTATTGAGCCTAATGAGGAAAAACACTGGGGGCAAAGAGCTTGTTAGGCCTGCAATTACGAGATTTGCAACTCACTTCCTCACGTTGCAATGTCTCAATGCTCAACATAAAAACCTACAAAAAATGTTGTCTTCTGATGATTGGACTGAATCTCGGTTGGCTCGTAGACAAGATGGCAAAGACACCAAAAGGTCTGCAGAGCTTGTGAAAATTACCGAGCCCCTTGTTAAAGTGCTAAGGATGGTGGATGGGGAAAAATTGGCCATGGGCTACATTTATGGGGCTATGGATCAGGTAAAGGAGCAAATACGGGCAGCTTACAAGGACAGGTTAGCTAAATATGGCTGTATATGGGAGATAATTGATAACAAATGAAACAATCAACTCCATTGTCCTATACATACAGCTGGGTATTTTTTGAACCCAAAGTATCTTTATAAAGCTCGGCTAGGAGATCTACAGGATGGGGAGGTCAAAGCTGGATTGATTGATTGATTGGAGCACATGATCCCTATCTATGCAGACCAGTTGGAAATACATAGACAACTTACTCTTTTCAGTATGGCAGTTGGTACCTTTGACAAAAACTTGGGAAAAAAAAGCAAGAGATGTGGATCAACCAAGTAAGCAATTCCAATTTCCAATTTGTTTTTCTTTTCAAGTTAAATTGTTTACAAATTTACAATTCAAATTATCTGTAAATACTTGTAATTTGTAAATAAGTAATGAAATGAACTAAGTTACTAATTAATGTCTTTTTCTTTGCAGCGCATTGGTGGGAGTCATTTGGCGACCAATGTCCTCAATTGCAAAAGTTTGCAATTAGAGTCCTTAGCCAAACTTGCAGTGCTTTAGGTGATGAGCGCAATTGGTCTATTTTTTAGCGCATACACACGAAGAAGAGAAATCGTTTGGAACAAAAACAATTAAATGATCTTGTCTTCGTGCAATACAACCTTTGACTAAGGGGGAACCAAATGATGAACAAAACACCTGATCTAGATCCCATTGTGTTGGACAATATTGATCCAACATCAGAATGGGTGGAGGAGACTGAAGATCCTGTGTTTGATGTTGATTTTGATATTGACATGGCATTAGTGGGGGATGAGGATGACGCAGATTTGGTGGCGCCATCAAAACCAGGATCAGTAGTCGCATCAAGGAAAGGCAAACAACCAATGGAAGGCACTAGTCGTGCAACTCGACCAACTCGTGCTTCCATTAGGTCCACTTCTATTGTTATTGGTGGCAGTGCTACTGAGGTTGCAGATGAGGCTAAGGCATCCTCAAACTCTGAACCAGATGATGTCTATGTAGATCCTGTTGATGATGATGATCATGTGTCTAGTAGTGGTGATGAATTTGATGATTTATCATGTGTAGACTCTAGAGTCTAGAGTCTAGACTTGTAGTCTTGTAGTAGGTTAATGGCTTCATAGCTTGTACCATTGTTTCTGGACCTTATAGGCCATTTAGAGCCTCATTGCTTATGTATTTTGTCGATGATATGTATTGCACTCGGTGCCATTTTGATATATTCACCATTACATGGTATATAAATAAGAAAACTTTGCGTATTTTGTCTCTATTCGCTTGGAAGCATGGTTTTAAATCTTAAAAATAGTTTTTTTCATTAAAAAATAATTATTTAATGTATTTTTTAAAAAATCGATTCATTTAGACCTGACCAGTCCCGGTTTGCCCAATTCTAGTTTGAAACCCGGTTTATTATGTGGACTAGTCCAGTCATTGGTTCCGGTTTTTAAAACTATGGTATAGAGTTGATCACCCAATGAGGGGCTTGACCTAATTAGGGAGTAGAAGAAGATTAAAGGACAAATTTTCTTTGAGGTTTGAATTCAATGATCCTAAAGAAGACACTAGCCAAGGGAAAACTGTTGTTTTTCCATGATCTTGGTGTCTGGGATAGAGTCTTAAATCTCTGACGCTACCAAACCAAGAATCACAACAAAACTACTTTGCACAGCGAAATATAAACAACAGTAAATCTACTAGTGCACAAAATATAGACAACTTTTTACAAAATATTTTACAAATATGTACAACAACCCAACTTCGTTATATTAATCAAACTAAATAATACAACAGTCTAGGGCTCCCGTACCAGGGATAATGGCCCTCATACATCCACTGATACAAGAATACAAACTGGGCTTGGTGTCAGTCCATCGATAACCAATCTACCCTCAACAAGATACTTTGATCGTCTAGCTGATGTAGAGCTCCTCACAGCTGCCTTGGTCGTACCCTGTACTTGCACAGTCCTTCGGCCCCCGATCTGCAACATTGCCTCTATCAACGATCCAAGTCCATTTGGCCACTGATACCTTAGCCGAATTTCTGGGACAGTTTGACCATGCATTGACCAACAACATTGATTCCTTTGACTGTGTTTTTGTGAGGGCTATCTCTGTTTGGGCAGGCGCATTTATGGGCATAGAAATCGAGGCTAAATGTTGACTTTGACCAGCATTGACTATAGCTAGGGCTGCCAGTAGGTTGGCTATTTGACCAGATTTTGACTGGGTTGTTTTTGGGTTGTTTTGAGGGTTGATTCATCTTGTTGCTTGGAGGTTGGAGTTGACTGAAGCTGACCAATTTGTTGAGGTCAAATCTGCCCTGTTGACCAGCATTGACTTTTCTGGTTATGGCTCTTTCGCTGCTATCATAAATTATCAGATTTCTAAATTGTACTATCTCACTCTCTGCTGAACTATTGAAGATTATAAGAAGAATTGATCAAGGGTTTCCCCACATTGGGGTTTGTCCCTGGCTGGTGCCACATCATGTGTCCTCTTTTCTTGGCTTGTCTTCTACTGTTTATGTTTATGTTCTATCTGCATTTTACTATCATGTTGATGTGATTTCTAAATTGGATATTGATATTGGGCTAATTAAGAAATTGAAGTAAAATTGCTCTAAAGCATAGAACATACCATTGTTGCCTGAAATTAACAATGAGGCTATGGATCAAGCAAAGGAGCATACAAAGGCAGCATACAAGGATAGAGTGGCTATGTATGGGCCCATTTGGGAAATCATTGATCAAAGATGGAATAATCAACTTCATCACTCTATACATGCAGCTGGGTTTTCTCTGAACCCAAGGTATCATTATAAAGCTCTGGAGGCAGAAGCTTTAACTGGGGAGGTTAGAGATGGATTGATTGAGTGCCTTGAGTGTGAAGCGAACAAAGTTCGTTCTTCGGATTAAATACTCTAGAAGACTTGGAATATGAAAATATCCATTGAGGTTACAAATATTATTATATATAAATTGTATGAAGAATGATGATTACATTTTTGTGAGAGGCTCGAGCTATATACCGCCTTAGGTGCCTCTTGGTGAACGCGCATGATCAATGCCCTTTTGCTTAATAAACTACACTAACTAATTTTTACATAACATTGTCTTCCTCTCGAAAGAATGCTTTGTCCTCAAAGCATACGTAACGACAGATGTTGTTGACAAAATGATTCATTCTCCCAAGAAGCTTCTTCTTCGGGTAAGTCCTTCCACTTGATCAGGTATTCCTTGATTGTACGATGTCGAAGCTTTCTTTCTCTAGTAGATAAAATACCTTCTGGTTCTAGAATGACCCTTCCCTCATCATCCAGGGATGGAAGCGTTGTTTGCGCTGATTGATGGTCGCCTAGTGCCCTTTTAAGGCAAGAGACATGGAAGACGTTGTGAACACGACTTTTCTCTGGAAGGCTTAAACCATACGCAACTTGGCTGATCTTTTTGTTGATCTGATAAGGTCCGTAGAACTTTGGTGCCAATTTGTTTTTTCCTTTCTGTTTTAAGGACAATTGTTTGTATGGTTGGAGCTTGACAAACACCCATTCTCCGACTTCAAACTCTCTTTCGGTTCTGTTTCGGTCTGCTTGTTGCTTCATACGATTCCTCGCATTATTCAAGTTTTCTTTTAGTATTTGGACGATTTTTTGGGTTTCTTCTAGTTGATCTTTAACAGCAGGTAGATTTGTCTGGACAATAGCTAGATCCTTCCATTTTGGGGGTTCATATCCATACAAAGCTTGAAATGGTGTCATTTTTGTTGACGTATGATAAGTAGAATTATACCACCATTCAGCGAGATGCAACCATTGAGCCCACTTATTTTGTTTTTCTGTAGCGTAGCAACATAGGTAGGCCTCCAAACATTTATTGACAACCTCTGTTTGTCCATCTGTTTGAGGGTGATAAGCGGAACTCATATTTAGGTAGGTTCCTATGTGGTTGAACAACTCTTTCCAGAAATTACCCTTAAATTTGGCATCTCTATCACTCACAATGACTTTCAGAAAACCGTGTAATTTATATATATATATTGCAGAATATTTCAGCGATTTGTTTAGCTGAGTATGATTTCTTTATTGCCATAAAGTGAGCATATTTGGTGGGTCTGTCGACCACTATGAAAATCTTGTCCTTGCCTTCAGATACGGGTAATCCTTCAATAAAATCCATCATAATTTCTTCCCATTTCTGATTCGGAATGTTTAAAGGGTGAAGTAATCCAGGTGTCGTAATATTTTCACTTTTATTCCTTTGACATGTGTCACACTCTGCTACATACTTCTGAATATCGCGACTCATTCCTTTCCAAAAGAAGCATTGAAGTGCATTGTAATAAGTCTTAAAGAATTCTACATGTCCAGCTAACGGTGAGTCATGTGACTCCTT
Organism: Pinus tabuliformis; assembly: GCA_031772625.1. Classification (NCBI taxonomy): domain Eukaryota; kingdom Viridiplantae; phylum Streptophyta; class Pinopsida; order Pinales; family Pinaceae; genus Pinus; species Pinus tabuliformis. The sequence goes on along the minus strand of CM062818.1, from coordinate 346,404,104 downwards.
GAGTATCTTAAATTTAAACTTGGAATTTGCATTTAGATAGATTCTTCCCTTGTACCATAGAATATCATTCTTCCATTCAAATTTTGAGTTGTTGGGAAGGTTATTGATTATCGCCGTTATTTCTGGATCCTTGGCATACTCACTTCGAATCTCGTTAAGCCATTCAGGAACAACAACCGAGATTGCAAGTAGTGTTGGTTCTTCGTCTTTCCTGGATAGGGCATCTGCTACTACATTGTCTTTTCCCCTTTTATGTAGTATTTCCATGTCAAAGGCGGCAATTTTTTCAATCCATTTTTGTTGTTCTTCGGAAAGTGTTTTTTGTTGAAGGAGGTGCTGGAGACTATTATGGTCTGTTCGAATGGAGAACTTACTTCCCAAAAGATATTGCCTCCACTTAGCTAGTGCGTGCATAATAGCGAGCATTTCTTTGTTGTATGTGGACTTGAGGCGTTCTCTTTTATTGAGCTTCCTACTTTCAAAAGCTATTGGATGCCCTTCTTGCATTAACACTGCACCTATACCGAATCCAGAAGCATCACACTCAATGATAAATGGTTTAGAAAAATCTGGTGTTGCCAATATGGGGGCATTAGACATAACTTCCTTTAATTTTTCAAAACACCTTCCTGCTTCCTCATCCCATAGAAATGAATTCTTCTTTAAAAGGTTTGTCAGAGGCGCAGTTATATGTGCATAGTTTTTAATAAACCTTCGGTAATATCCAGTCAAACCTAAGAACCCTCTTAGCTTGGATACATTAACAGGTTTGGTCCATTCTTTTATAGCTTTGATTTTATTAGGGTCCACCTTTACGCCTTCATGGGATATAATGTGTCCAAGGTATTCTACTTCTTCCTTTCCGAAGGTGCATTTGGATTTTTTTGCATAAAACTGATGCTCTTTTAGTAGTGTAAGAACTTTATCCAGATGTTGTAAGTGCTCCTTCCAAGTTTTACTGTAAATTAAAATATTGTCAAAGAATACTAATACAAACTTCCTAAGATGTGGACGAAATAATTCGTTCATAGTTGCTTGAAATGTTGTTGGTGCATTGGTTAACCCAAACGGCATTACTTTAAATTCATAGTGACCTTCGTGTGTTCGGAATGTCGTTTTTGGTATGTCTTCCAATCTGATTCTGATTTGATAGTAGCCTGACCTTAAGTCCAATTTTTTGAGAAGTATTTTGCGCCATGTAGCTCATCCAACATTCGTCGATAAAGGGAATTGGGAACTTGTTTTTTATTGTTATTTTGTTCAATCCTCTATAATCAATGCATAGCCTGAATGAACCATCCTTCTTCCTTACCAATACCACTGGAGCAGCATACGGACTTTTACTTTTCGATTCCACACTTTAAAAGGTCTTGGATTAATCTCTCAATTTCCGTTTTTTTGGGATGTGGATATCGGTATGGCTTGATGTTGACAGGGTCTGACCCTGCTTTGACTTCTATTGTATGCTCAATTTCCCTGTTAGGAGGCATTTTCATAGGTAGGTCTTGAAATACTTTTTCATGCTTCTGAATTAGATCTTGTATCTCTGGTGATTCTTCACTGATCATATTTGCAGATAACATTTCTAATTGGTGACATTGTACTACATAAGCGGGTGCTCCTTTTTGAATCATCTTCATCATCTGAGATGATGATACAATTTGATTCTCTGGTGCTTGGAATCCGTGTAATTTGTACCTCTGACATCCCCATTTAAATCTTATGAATTGTACTTGATGGTCGGCAACATAAGTGCCTAGAGTTCGTACCCATTGGATACCTAAGACTACATCTCCGGACTTAAAACACATTTACAAGTAGAACTTGACCTTCATGACATTAAGACAATAGAAGTAGCAAGACGAAAAGCAAAAACTACTGAAAAGAAATTTGAACAAATACTGTGGTCAAAACGGAAAAAGTATATTCAAGACGAAGAGTTCCCCAGTCTGTGGATTCAAATAATACAAGATATGTTCCACCACATCATCATGAAGGTGAAAAATCTAATGTGGAAATACAAAGGATAAAAGAAAGCAAATGCAAACGCTGTGGTGAGAAGTGGGGCCCCAAACATAGGTGTACTAAAGGAAAAGAACCTGTATAATTGTGAAGCAACTAACTATTCAAGCAGTGATGATTCTGACAAAGAAGAAACAGAAGATGCCCCAGAATTCTCACCAGAATTAGATGACGGAAGTATTCCCTATGGCGAGTGAGAAACCGGAGATACACCAACAAATCACTTCTTTTAGTAGAGCCACAGGTATATTTGGCAAGAACCTAGCAAGGATTGTAAGGGAAGCAGATGAGCCAGGTAAACAATTTCAATTTTCAAATTCTTATTTTGTTAAATTGTTTATAATTTGAAAGTTGGATATAATTTGTTGAACTAAATCATTACACGACTATGTTTTTTGCAGTACAATGGTGGGAGGCATTTGGTAGCCATTGTCCTCAATTGTAGAAGTTTGCAATCGTATTTTGAATCAAACTTGCAGTGCTTCTGGGTGTGAGCACAATTGGTCTGTCTTTGAGAATATTCACACAAAGAAGAGAAATCGTTTGGAACAAAAATGGTTAAATGATCTAGTCTACGTCCAATACAACCTTCGGCTAAGACACAACCAATTGCTGAACAAAAGCCCTGATACAGATCCCATTGTGTTGGAAGATATTGATCCATCATCAGATTGGGTAGTGGAGAGTCAACCAACAGAGTTTGACCTTGATGAGGATATTGGTCTTGATTTGGATTTAGAGATGGAGGCATTACAATAGAATGTTTAGCTAATGCAGATCCACTAGTACCAGGCCCAACGCCAAGTCCTCCAGTTGCAAGCACTTCCTCTACTCAGCCACAATGCAGGCGCATAGCTCGTCTATCTCAGCGTGCAGCTGCTGCTAGTGCTACTACTTCTACAGTTGCAGTTGGAGATGTTGATGAAGAGGAAGAGCCATGGGTTTCCTCTTCTAACCCTAATTCAGGGTCTAAGGCAGATGATGTTGGTTTTTTTAGCAGTAGTGACTAGTGATGTTTTGTTGTAGAGGCCATTTAGAGTCTCCTTGGTTATGTGTTTTTGTTCTGATCTCTATATATTACATGTATTGGACAATGCATTGGGTGCCATTTTGATATAATAGATATATTCATGAGCATACTTTGATCATATGTTGTCTTCTCTCTATATTCTAATGCTTTGAGTTTGGAAACATGAATGAAAATCTTTAAAAATATATTTTTTCATAAAAAATTATTTTTTACAAACATTGAGTCATTGAAATCAACTAGGTCGAGTCGATAACGAGTCGAAGTCGGAGTCGACGCCAGAGTCGGAGTCAGTGCCGGAGTCAACCCTCGGCCGATTCCAAATCCGAGTCAGAGTTTTAAAACTATGAGTTTGACAAGCTTTATAAATCTGTTTGACCAGCATTGATTTGGCATTTCTGGGTTGCTTTGACTGGTTATTGGAGCTAATATTCAAGGAATCTTTGACTAAACGTTGACCAAATCTCTGGGCAAAAATCTAGACGTTGACCAAATCTATTTGCCATGACCACAGGTCAACCGTGACAATTTGACCAAATTTTCGGAGGAAGCTGTAGGGCCAAAATTTGGCCTCCTTGACCACAATTGACCAGGACTAGCAGAGACCGAAATTCGTCCTATTGACCAGACTTAACTAGTTGAACAGAAGTCTGACTTTTCTCTCCTTTGACCAAGTTTGACTTGGAAAGTGGTATGGTCAATTTGACTGGAAAATTCAGATGTACATTTGATTGAATTGGACAATTAAAAGATTGATGGGTTTTTCCTTGGTTTGGGTTTTCCCAGGATAATTTTTTGTGTCTTTTGTGCACCATTGTTTTACTACTAAGTTACCAGAAACATCCCTCCCAACCCCAAAAAACGTCGTTCAGTGTTTCAGAAAAGGAAACAAGTACGAAACGGCATTGAAACGTTTCCGACCCATTTCAGTTTTTTGGAAACGCAGGAACCGATTTCTGAAACATTTCATGATTTTTAGGGGTTTTTGATCTATTTCCAGAAATCCGAATACGAATCCTAGAAAATCATGATCCATATCGTGGATCCAAAAATGGATCCACACGGAAAAGCCTTTTCTGGGAACAGAAAGTGATTTTTTTCGCTTGGGAAAAGTTCGCCCGCCGCCCTCATGGTTTTTTTCACTTGGGGAAAAGATCACCCACCACACTCTTAACCTATTCAATTTGTTGTGGCTGCTTGGAGTTGGAGTAGCTTGGAGGTCACCATTGCTTGGAGTCTTGGAGACCATCGTTACTTGAGCCTTGGAGACTGTCGCTGCTTGGAGGAGTTCGTCTCAAGACCTCTGCATACAGCCCATCTACCATAACCAGCGAATATATCATCTGGTACAGGTTGGATATGTTGGATACTCATATTTATTGGATAACAACGTGCCCTTTGAACACCCAATACTGAAAATGCTAGCCAATCATGTTATCATGTGCACTGAATTGAAAGAGAAGTGTCTGGCAATCTATACTTCGAGTGTAAAGCTCTTAGAAAACAATCTATGCGTACAATAGTGAGAAGTTTTTCCTTTATACAGCTAAAGGATTAAAATCTGAAAGCTATTCATGATTAAACTTTTAAAGTTTTACACTGTACAGGAAGATTGCTACAGAAACAAAAAATTATTAATGTTTAATTAACGAGTTAATGGTTGCCATTTAGGCCCACCTCAAATTGTTAAAAGATTTGAGTAGATCGATGCCCAATGTGATCCTGTCAAAGACCAAGGATTTATCCTCTGACTGTGAGATCTAGACAACGCTAAACCAGCTACCAAATTTTGCCAGATAGTCAAAACACTAAACTTTTTGGTAAGCTACTGATACCTATAAAAAAACATGATTGTAAGTGTAACATAACATGAATTCAATACAGAAAATGGTCAGATCTTAATCTTTCTCAGAGTCTTGATATATTTGTCAAACCCTTTCAAGCTTTAAGCAATAAAGTTCCTTTGGTTAAATCTATTTTACTTTTAAAGTTTTATGGTTCTGACACTCAGACCACAGGCTCATTGCCTCTTGCTGTCTTTTAGTCAACATGGCATTCAGTGCACAGTAAATGTCTAAGTTCAATCATCTATGTTTGAATTAGTGTTGCATCAAACAAATATTTTTTTCAATGGTTGGTAGATACACACTGATGTGCATTGTTAATATTAAGCTTAACAATTATTAAAATTTTCCTCTTATTACCTACAAAATTGCTCTTCTAATTTCAAGAATTTTATTTTATTTTATTTTGTAATTTCCATTTACATCATCATTATGGCATCTTCAAGTTCATCCATTCGTAATGAGGAACAAGAAATTGAATCGGCCCCTAAAGTTGATCTAAAGTCACCACTTTGGAAATATGTAATTGTTGTAGGGAAGATCCAAGGAAGGGGATCATTGGTATGGGTTTGCAGTGAGTGTAAAAAGGAGTTTAAGGGATCATACACCCAGGTTAAAGCACATTTCCTTACATAGCCTCAAATCTCAAGCAACCTCGAGACAAAGAGAAAGCGCGGACAGAGCCTTAATTAGGCATTTTGTGTGCCATTCAGATGTACAGAATATTAAATTAAGGCACAGAAGGGCGAATGCTCTCAATGCTAAATCCAAGAATTGCAGCTATCGTGTTACTGTTCATTCTTCAATGGACTCTTGCAGCACGTCCGGGGTGAACTAGTTAAACTGACCAATTTTGATTCCAGTTCAGCCAATTTAAATATGGTTTGAACTTTGAACCTTTCCCTACCTAATTTGCAGCCACTATTAGGGGTTTGTTTTTTGACTATTTGTCATTCGTAATTTTACGACAAGCACTTGTGGCATACAGAAGAAGACCAAATTTGTAGAGTTTCAGGGTTGTTGTATAGTGTTTTTGATGGCTGGAAGCTGTTTATTGAAGATTTTGGTGTAGCATGGTATTTCTTTCATCAATTGATGCCATAGTAAAAGAAGCCTCTGGAACTGATAGTGGTGCATTTCTAGTTGTAAGTTGTAACCCTTTGAGGCCTTTATTTTTTTGTTGAGACAATGGTCAGACTCAATGATTTGTTAGAGGTATTAAGCACACTAATGTCATCTACTGTTGAAGACACGGTGAAAATCAGCAAAGCCTCTCTCGCTGACATAAGAATCTGTCTACAAGCTGCACACGAAAAAATCAAGTTTCTGCAACTCAAATCTCAGCTACAGCAAGATGAGTTACAGCAGCGTAGACATCATTCTCAACTAGTTTTTGTTCAGAATAATCCTCTGTTTGAGATTGAGACGGACTCCCCTCAGCAACCAGAAACTAGTCAGATCAGTGAGGTTGAAGCAGAAACTGCATCTAAAAATATGGAGCAGTACAGGAAACTGTTTCTGGAGCATTACAAGAAACTGTTTGAGAATGAGACGGACTCCCATCAGCAACCAGAAACTAATCAGATCAGTGAGGTTGAACCAGAAACTGCATCTACAAATATGGAGCAGTACAAGAAAGGGGAAAGAGACTTCAAACATGATCTATTGTTTCTTGAATCTTCTCATTTCCAAGAGAGCAAGAAGAAAAACCTAAACCATCAAAGCTGAATTCTACAATGGAATCCACTCAATGATCCTCAGGCATTGTTGATCCATGGAGTAGACATGCATACCAGAAGGGGTAAACTTGGAATAGCACCGCCTTTTCAGAGAAGCAACAGGCACATGATGGCCTAGTAACATTTTCATTTTCTTTGTTTACTCTTGCATTTACTTCATGATGGATATTTCAATGTAATGAATAACACTGATTGCATACAGCAAAAGATTCAATCCACATTTGAAAGGGTAGCCTCATGTAATAAGAAATTTTGAGCCCTTTCTTTTCTGAGCATGCCATACATGCAGTTTTTCTGCATTATAAACTCACACCCAACAGTGCACGAACATTTCAAGCTGCCACTACCCAAAGCAGTCATCAATACAAAATGCAAGCCTGGCTGCAATATAAGTATGATTTTACCTGACATGTGTTTTGTATAAGTTGGGTTAGTTGTGTTTTGTATAGGCTGGGGTAGGCAGGGAGGGTGTTCAATAAGATTAGCCAATCCTCCAGGTGAGCGGTAGATTAGTTTTAATTGGGAGCATCCTTACCTGTGTTCCTCCTCCACCTGAGCCCAAACAAACATCTTTCCTGTCGGTTATGAGTTCCCTTACCCTGTTGTATCAGATGTTTTTATTGCACATATCATCTATTATGTTGTTGCTTGCGCAATTCTACAGGTCAATTTGTATGCTCGAGTTTGCAAAATAATAGACCTGAGGTCTCAACACCCCACAAGGGGACTGTCCCTTGGACTGACATGGAGCTGATTTCAGAGGGGAATCGGCTATATTATAGTTTTCTAATTTTTGGATTTAGGCCATTTAGAGCTTCCATATTTGCATATTATTCCCCAGAGTATCAATTACATTTTCATAACATTTTTACGAATTTCATAATTCATAATTTATGTATCTCGATTTGGTTTTCTTTCTTTTTGTAAATTGGGAAAAGCACACCTCAAGTCTGTTAGGTTATGATTTAGTGGTTGAAGTAGGGCCTCGCAATGTTAATGACTCGGGTTCAAAACCGAGAAGACATAGAGATCTGGATTATGAGTTGGCCGAGCTTAACAGGTTTCATATGCATCATTCTTTCAAAAAGAAGATCCTCTCCGAGGAATGGGATTGTAAAGCACCAGCTTCCTTCATCTAAAAACTCATATCTGAGGATAGTCATTACCTATTCTGGCATAGAATGGCTAAAAACTCAGACCTGAGGATATCTATTACATATTCTGGCATAGAGATGGCTATAGGGATAGAGATAGAGCAACCAGAGTCACTCAATGCTTACACCCAGCCTCATCCCTTTTGCACACACGCTATAGGGGTGGACCAGAGCACAGTGAAAATGGGACCATTGTGAAAATGGAAACTTGCAGGACCGCATAACACTCTATAGACAATTTCTGGTATTTATACCTGAGAGTTGGATGTTTACCGTAAAACTCATTTTTGAGTTGGGTTACTTCCAGCGGAGTCACGGGAGAAATACAAGCAAAATTGTTGAGTCGGTGAATCCAAGGATAAAAATTCCGTAAGCAACAAATAAGACGTCCCGGGTCAGGGTGAGATTGTGGATGTTTTTAAGTGAGTTTTAGCTCAAAGTTGTTGGATTTTCCTATATTCTCACAAAATTAGCAATTGAGAGATATTTGCAGCTAAAGAAAACATACCATTCAACTTTATAAAACTGTAAATTGGCCATTAAATACCTTACTGCATTTGGTCTGCCGCGAATTTCCGCGGGGAGTTTTCTGTCATGAATTCTGTCGATAACTGCGGAAATCCGGTCAAAAAAAGTAGTTTTCTTTTTCTTGGTATTCGGCTCCTCTTTCTCGAGAAATTTAGGTTCAGCGAACGAAGAGTAGAACACGAATCGAGCTGGGCAACTCCAAGCCCTGGAGCAGGCAAGGAATTTGTTCGAATCCAAATGAATTCGACTCATAGTCTCCGCGCGTGTCGGAGACAGGCCTTCCGCACGGGACTTCAATATCTTTCAAATAATTTCATTGTTATTTACTATCCATAAAGTCCAAAAACTTTCGTAACTAAAACCACTGAAAATCAATTGGTCAAATGATCGTGTGCCAAATAAATCTTCGTCCGAGATGGAAGAAATGAACGAATAAATTCATCCCATATGAAACCAGATTTTTCTATGTACATATCTAATAACAGGTCATGTGTGGTTGAGCCCGAAACGTTGATTTTTCAAAAAAAAATATATATCGATTCAATACAGTTATGGAATTTATTTTTTCAATTTTATTAAAAATATATATAATAATAAAGTAATTTTAAAATTATATTTATTTAGATTCATCTGATTTTACTTTTAAAATTTATTGAATTGTACATTGTGTGTACTCTCTTTGGATTTAAATCTTTAATTGGAATTATACATATTTGGTTCACTTTTGAACAATTAGGTTTATTTAACTTTTTAGGTGTGAATGTGTAATTAAAAATATATATAAATTTTAACTATTAAATCTATTTAAATTATATAAATAATAGTTATAATAAAATTTTAAAAAAGGTTTGCACAACTTAATATGAATGGATTTTTAGATTTTTAGTAGGGTTTTATTGTTATAGCAATTAGGATTCAATTTTAGCTAATTAGTTTTCCTTCTTTACTCTCAAAATTTTGTAGATGATGGACTCCTCTCTCGCTGTAGTATTGATTCTCCCCTCTCTATTCATCAAAGACTCTAGTATTTACTCAGATTTTCCAGCATCCATGGCAGTGGGACGCCCGAACTCATCTACGTTTTTACCCTCTATTGTGAACTTGTGTTTTGCCTAGGCTTCCTCAATGGCTGGAAACAAGAACGTGTTTATTTAGAAACACTTTCAATAGAAATCACATCAGGAATGTTTGGTCGACGCGCTTTGAACCATCCATTCCTGATGTGATTTCTACCGAAAGTGTTTCTAAATATTCAAGATATGGATCATAGGAGCCTGAATTTGAATAAGAACGTGTTTATTTATAAGGGATTGAACCTACCCTTCTCCATGGCGACAAGCTCGATTTTTCCCTCTGATGCAGAAAAATATGCAGTGAAGTGTGTTGCCTCTTCTTTAAATCCATCCTCTTCTACCATGGTGGCAGGCTTAGATTCACCATTTGCTTCAAAAAAATCCTCAGTCTAGGTGGGCATAAGTTTGTCTGCATGCCTCCCATCTTTTTGTGATGTAGTGAAATTTGAATCTAGCACCTATCTCTCAGGGTTGTTAGTTTATGAAGCCTCATCGATAGAAGTTCTTTTGGTGGTTGAAGCTCTTTGAGAGGCAAAATTCTTCTCAAAGGTTGGTTTAATATGAAAAATTAATGGTCTATGGCCGCACTTAGTAGCTCTACACTCATGGATTTCTAAACACTGGAAACCCCTAATTTTTTAAGACTTGAATATATATCCATTGGAAAGAGGGTTTTTTGTAACAGTCTTTGATAAATCTAAAGAGTGGGAATTGATCTCTTGTATGGTATGTGGCTTTGGGGTGGTGCAAGGCTATCTATGCAACCTAGGAACCCCTCTTTCGACTCCCTTTCATCTTCAATCTCTACAACTCCAGTTTTTGTAAGGCTCCCTAATCTCTCTTTGCATTTGTGGAATCTTTCATCATTGAAAGCAATAGGAAATGTTTTACGAAGATTTTATCGTCGAAGTGATGATACAAAACAACACTTGAAACCCACATATGTTGGCATTTGTATGGAGATGGACTTTAACAAAGGATTTCCTACATAAATTAGGTTGACTAGCCCAGATTATCTATGGATGCAAAATTTGGCTACAAAAATATTTCTTTTCATTGTAGAGTTTGTTATGAAATGGGGCATTCCCTCAAAAATTATCCCAAAGTTGGGAAGATCAAAGCTAGGAAAATTATTCGCAAACCAAAATGGTGGGAAGGTTCCAAGTCAAAACATTACACGATATTTAAGGATGAAGCCCCCCCAGATCTCAGTATCTATGCAAATCAACAAGAGGACAAAAAGTCAATAGAATCCAAGATAGGTCCCCACCAAAGTCATGGAATCTGTACAACAAGCCAAGTGAAGGTGGGTAGAAGAGAGGAGGCTTATGACAATCTTGAGAATATTGGATCCCCAATTGCTTCTCCTGAGAATAATTTTGAAAAAAATACTCCTAGGGTTGATCTTCCAAAAGTGGTCAAGGACAAGATGGAGATTTTTGGTGACTCCATTGTCTCTTCAGATAACAACCCTAAGAATAATGCCTCTATCATATAAAAGAAGATTGAACAAGTAACTTCTTAGGTTGACCAGGCAGATGAGGAACAACCATTAATAAGTCAAAGGATGAAGTTGTCAATAGAGACCATCTAAAGAACGATGATGCAATAGACTCACCAGATAACATGGGATGGATCAAAGTTGGAGAAAAGGCGAACAATATCTTGCCAGGGGTAAAAAGAAGCCAATCAAAGTTAAAGTGACAAATAGTTAAGAATGGGATGCAAATGTATTTGGATATTAGGTGTCTTTTAGAAAATCTTTAGTTGGAATGGGAACAAATTTTATGTATTGTGGAGTTCTCGATTAAGGATTTGGATTGCTCAATCTCAAATCCTCAAGGAATTTTGGTAGCTCTTATTTTTAGAAGAATTGTAACAGTTATAGTCCGGATCCTAGTTCTTTTAATATAAACTAAAATACATGAATCGGTTATATATATATATATATATATATATATATATATATATATATATATATATATATATATATATATATATATATATATATATATATATATATATATATATATATAATTTTAATTAACATATTATTTAACAACCAAATCATAATTAATATTTCCATCTTAATTTTTCCAAAGGAAAAATTGTAATTTTATTCAACCTGAGAACAAGAAACAAAATTGCATTATGTGAATGCTAATAAGCATTCGATCATGCCTTCCTATCAGCTGATGCACAAATAAAAGGAAAAACTATAAAAAAAAATACATATTTTTGTCAGGGCTAAGTGTGATAAAAGTCACTTAGCTTCCCCATTTTGTCTTTTTTTTTTCCACTTTTCACTAAACTCCTTAGTTAGGAAAGGCGTTTACTATTGCCAATTTTTTATCATATGCCTTCACGGGGACTTCTTTTTCTAAGTCTGAGCTCTCAGGTACATGGGATCTTTTTATGTCCCCTAAATCCTTTTCGGCGGGTGTTTCCTCTTTCTATTGATCTGATACTATAATCTATGTTCATTCAGTACCCTTTTGGATTTGAACCATTGTTCTTGACTGATCCCATACTCCTCCATTTTCTTGGTGGTCGGGTTGTGTTTGTGTATCAGAATTTGGGTTATGTTCCATGGGTTCTTCTGCTTAGCCTTCAGAAGTGTCGGGAAACTACCAACCCCTTGACTTAGAAGCCTGCCTCTTTTTTTTCGGGCATTTTTTGCTAGTGGCCAAGTGTTCTGCAGGTGTCCTATTTGAAAACAAGTTTGACACCTGAATGTCATTTTTCTCATAATCTAAAACTTGTGTTGATTAAAGGTTTTCATGTTTTAAAAGAATACGATTAGGTAGACTTTTGTTAAGGTCTATCTCTACACATATTCTAGCAAATGTGAAGATACCTTTTGTTGTTTTGTCCATGCCCATTCTTTTGAATTTAACCAATGTATTTATGATATCCTCTAGGACCTGAATATGCCAGAAGGGAAGAGGGAGGTTTGGTAACCTCACGCATATCAACATCGTTGTTACCACCATATTTGTAGCATCAAATTTTGGGAACCATGGGGTAATGAAAATTCCATCTTTGCCCCAAAACCATGGCCCATCATCTAGAACTCTTTCCATATATTGTTGTGTGTCAAATTGGACAATTAAGAACCCTTTAGAGCATAGGTAAAGATCACAATTTAGTGTCAAGGTAGAAAACACCCACTGATATTGTTCTTTTGGTCTAGACCAAAAATTATTAACCCTGCATATTAATGCCTTAGTTTGGAGATTAACAAAATACAATTTTACCTTTAGGGTTTTACATCCATAGCTGGTACCTTGTCCATTTGCTTGACTATGTAGGGTCCTGGTAGATTTTGGATATGATCAGCTGGAGTGGCAGTCTTCCCTTTCACTACATCCTTGAATGAGACTAGACCATTAGGGTTTCTAGAATTTGTATTGGGATTTCTGAAGCCTGTAGCTCCACCCCGCAGTCGTAGATTTAATATTATGGTAGAATCCCTTGCCACACCATAATCTTTCAGTTATAGGGAATCCTGGAGCACTTTTCCTTCATATAACAAAACTTGGGGTATTGTTGGCATTCCCACGTCACTTTGAATGCTTTGCTTCAGATGTTTCACTAGATTTGAGCCCCATATCCATTGAAGAGATGTGTTCCCAATGAAATGACGGATTTGGAGGTAAAAACCGAGATTTTTCCAAATTTGAAGATATAAGGCGAGAAAGAAAACCATTGGAGGACAGATCCCCAATGTGAATAATAAATGTTGAGGATTGCACCTTATCAGAAGGCGAGTCATGTGTTTTTTGGTCCCTTAAAGAATCCATAACAACCAAATGAGGTTCCTCGCGACAAAAGAAACACAAAAACACCCTTTCAATTGAGATCTCACAAAGAGGGCAGTTGATACGAAGACTATTTGAAACCCTCTCGTGTAGCGAGGAACCTCATTTGGTTGTTATGGATTCTTTAAAGGACCAAAAAACACATGACACGCCTTCTAATAAGGCGTAGTCCTCAACATTTATTATTCACATTAGGGATCTTTCCTCCAATGGTTTTCTTCCTCGCCTTATATCTTCAGATTTGGAAAAATCTTGGTTTTTACCTCCAAATTCGTCATTTCATTGGTCTCCTCTTTGCCTTTTATCTCTAGATATGGAAAAAAGATAGATAGAAAAAGGAAATTAACCAAAAAAAAAATTCAAAATTTTTAATGGGAACACATCTCTCCGATGGAATATGAATATATGTATATATATATATATATATATATATATATATATATATATCGATTTTTTTATTAGATAGTCATTTTAATAGTAATTTTCTTTTATCCCATGAGTCATAGAGTAGACGGTGATAGGTGTTATGTTAAGGCACTCCATGGTGTAAAGGGCACCGATTTGAAACTTCATGGGCAAAAGTCCTGCCATGCTAAGGGTTGGTGTGGCCCAAGCTAGGTACGATCCCCGAGTGTTTTTGACAACTTAGATTTCCCTGGGTTGTGGCTACTCAAGACACAAGTTAGGCATGCTAGTCATCTCAAGACTCACATAACCTAGCTAACAAAAATAATAATCTTATTTTAAACCCCCAGGGGTAGCTCAATTGGTGATGGTCGTAAAACTGAAGTGTTATGTGTGAAGAGGTCCATGGTTCAAATCCTTTGATTCACCTATGTCTGCAGAAGGGGCATACGTAAGCACATAGAGGTTAAAGTTGTAGTGGTTGGAATCAACCTCGTGCCACGCAAGTATGAGACCAACGCAGCTGTCAATTCCTCAAGATACAAAATAATAATAATAATAATATTCTTTAAAATGAAAATTATCTTATAATTATTAGTTTGATATCAACTAAAAGTTTAATATTTTCTGTAATTATACGTAAAGATATTAGTTTGAGAAAAAACTTAATAATTTTTTTTGAGAATATATTATAATTATACAATAAAGATTTTGGTATAATATTTTTGGATTACAATTTATTAAAAAATGTATGGATACCTTTTTTTAATTATTAAATTTATTTAAATTATATCATTTAAGAGTTAGAATTAAAATATAAAAAAGTAATAAATCTTAATTTCAAAAATTAAAAGTAATTTTTGTTTATCTTCGACTAGTATAAAGAGGAAAATAAGTATTATTAAAACAAGAACAAATTCTTATGATTTTTATAGTAAAATTGGGTGTTGTCGGTTCCCAAAATATTATATGATATCTTTGTAAAATTGATGTGGTTGAAGATGAAAAGCACTCTCTTAATTATTCAACTTATAAAAAATATATATATATATATATATATATAATCTCATAGACACTGAGGTACTTGCTAAGATTGTTGATTAGGTACCCAATGTTGGCTATACAGGGGATAGACACAGTCAATACATGTATACGATGGATATCTACTGGCATGTCAAATTCCTCCTCGGAAAAGTCTTGACAAGCAACAATGAGCTCAAGAATGATGTTATTTTGTCTTTGAATCAAATGCAATGTTTCCTGATGGCAATGGATCGTAGGCTCACAAGAATTGAACGACAATTGGGACCTCCTCCTAATCCTGGTTGCTCTCCTAGCAATAACAAGGAGCCCATACATGTCGAAGTCGCAAACTTCGAAAAATAGATATGTATCTGTAACTATCTTTGTACTTTTCATTTTCCTTTATGTTCTCTTGTCTTAGCATTGGGTTGAAGAAAGGTCGCAATAGCCATCTAGACCATCCATATATCTTGTGTTTTGTAGTAAAAGACACTCTTCTACCTTTGAAGTTTTGTGTATTGTTGACCAATGAAGTATTTACACTTCACTGAAAAACCCTTGAATCTCACTAAGCGTGTGAGATAATGGGACTAGGACCGATGCTTTACACCCTTAGTATTTTGATTTTGTTTAGAGAATCTATTTACAACAAAAAAGAAAAATAGAAACAGAGTATACAACTTCCCAGGAGAGCAAAAAATGCAATATTTTATAATATGTAACAACAAAGAAATAAAAGCATGAACAATATATAACAACAAACTAAAGAGGGATATGGATAGTAGTAAACTGAAATAAAGGTAATTTTATGAGCATATTTAAAGAAATGTTTCGTTAGCCATAAGGTTATGCAAGCATATATTAAAATGCTATATAAAACTCATTAACATTAAAATAAATTTCAACGTAATTTGTTCATGAAATATAAATGAAATTCCATAAAGGCATGCACAATCAAATATGGTTGAAATGACTCATTTTTATTGATAAAAGAGATTACAACTTGTAGCTCAACTACTTCTTACGAGAACTGTTGGCCAAAACTTAATTCACAAATGTTTATGACATAAAAGACTCGTACCAGACACTCAGATGGAAAAAATAAGACAAGACAACATTAAAAATCCTTTTGGGGCCATTCCAATATGATTAAATCAACAAAAATTTTCTGTAAAAAAAATTAGCTATTAGCACTAGCATTAAATGTCAAATTTTCTACAAGCATAAATAAATGTGGGAAATGAAAGACAACATGAAAAATTCACAGAAGTAAGGGATGAATCTGCTCTCCTTTTTTTCACTCCTTTGAAAAAATCTATTGCCACCAAACAGTTCAGCTTCTTGTACTCATAGAAATAATAAATTAAAGAAAAATAATGACAACTTTCAGATCTGGTGCATACCTCTCCTCACAGATTTTCCCATCTCCTCCTTCATAATCTTCTTCCATGTTTGTATTCTTTTTGAATAATTGGAGAGACTAATCCTTTTGGAGATTAGTTTATCATTAGTTTAATTCACTTCAAATATAGTTTATTACCATTCAAGAAGAACAGTTCTAAGGAGTTTTCAAAATATATATATGAGATATATGAAAATGTGTAACCATAATAATATCAAATAATAATATGTATTAAATAAAGTGCCCCATCATTCACATTGCATAATCTAAAATAAATTCCTTGTGCCTCCCAATATTATGTATGCATGCCGTAAACAACAAACATATGTATCATAAAACAACATCCACCATGTGTGACTTTATCATCAAGACACCTAGTGCCTCCCCGCATAAACATGCATACGTATAACCATAGAAGAATCAACATGTAAATATATTATATCAGCCATGACATATTTACTTGCAACTCCTAAAAAAGTATGTCATCAAATATATACATGCCCAAAAATGAAGTTTTGTCATAATAAAAACGAAGTGTTGTAGAATATACCAAAAACGGAAGTCTATGTGAATGGAAAGTATGTTGTAAGGTGTACTATAAAAACATATGCTAAAAATATAAAATTGTATGAAGTCTAAACAATAAAGTAAATATGTGCCTCACATAAGTGAAGGATGCTCAAGATATCTAATATATTTATCATCTAACTTTTTGCCTTTATTGTCCTCCTTTTTCTCTTGGGCATATCTCTAAAAAAATATCTTCAATGAAAATCTCTCTCCTCTCACCCATCCAAAAGCAAAGGTGCAAGAATGTGAAGATGTGGCATTTAATGAAGAAAGTGCAGGGGTTGTAGGAGGATGAAGCTTGGCTACAAATATTCAAGGAGGAGAATGCAAAGGCTAGTCACCGTGTTGAGTCATGGCTTGTGAAGCAATAGAGGGCACTCGATGAGTGGAGAGCAAAGGGGAAATTGTATGATGAGAAACAGATGGCCATTGTGCATGTCCAAAAGGTTGTGTAATGGGGTTTGGGACCCATCCATCAAACTAAAGTTGTTGTTGTGGCTCTAGGGGTTGCTACTGCGAAATCTCAACAATATTGGGGTGAAATGGCATGTTCTGAGATGGTCGTGGAGTGGGTTGATGGGGTGGAAAGCCTCTTAAGTAAATATGACCAATTTGAGTGAGTTGATTAAACTCCTCAAGTTTTCCATCAAAATGGATGGAAAATTGAATTCTTTTGTTGTGGTTTTCTCTCCTCAACATATTCCCATGTTGGCCATGTCCCCTTTTGTTATTATGTGGACCCCTACTATGAAAAATCACTATATATATTTGGCATCCACAATATCTATATGCAATGTGATCTTCAAACCATAAGATAATGAACAATAAATTACATTTTGATTTATAAGCATATCTATGTAATTGTTAAGGTGCATGCAAGAAACATTCATGAGGAAAACATTTTACGGGGAATAGGTGGCTCAGGCATAACATATAAATCAAAGTGACAAAAGATTTTTCATGTAACAAGATTGAATATCCATATGAAGACATGCCATGGTTTTGTTTCCCAAAAAGTCACAAGAATGAAAGGAATGTTTACCATCAAGTTCAAAACTTTCAACATCCAACAAGCCTATCCAAGAGTTTATTGGTGACATTGCAATGTATCATATAGCCTTCGTAGATATACACAAATAATAACAAAGTACAACTACATATGTAATAAGATGGTGCACACTATCATAAGTAATTGTGTAGTGATAGACATACAATCCACTATGTTTCAAGGCTATGCTTGGTTTCAAAACTCTTGTTGTACACTATATATATAAAAAGAATTAAAAACTTTGTTGGCAATGCTTAGGGAACACCATATAGGAGCAGAAATATGGAAAGTGAGAATATGATGGATGTGTGGAGTTTTTTCTTTGTTAGTAGTTCCAAGTTCTTGCTTATAATGGGTATCTTCTTGAGATTGAAAGCAATAATTGACCCATATCAGGGGACCTGTTAACAGACATGAACAATAACTAATAACTTTGTAAATATGCATAGCATTAGAGCATAGAGGGCTATATATTATGATGAAGAGAAAGCATTTTTCAACATTTGTAAAAAGTATAACAATTGAATATATATTTTAGGCATGCATTCTAATCAACCATTAACACTATAGTTAAGGGTCAAGTCTATTATACAATGGGTAACCTGAAATCGAATCTTCTTTGAGCCTAGAGGAGGATTGTTATGAGAATAATGAATGATAACAATAAACCAAGATTTAATACCAGACTAATAGATGGGGCTCAGAGACATTATGAAATAAAGCCACATGAACCATGAAATATTATCATGCATGCCCTATGACGAGAGTATGTGATGGAAATGAAAATGAGGAAAATGAATCGCTCATTTTTATGGTCAACGTGGTGGAATGCTCTCCTATGGGAAGTCCAACTTTTCAAACGTGTATATAAGCCTACCTATTGATTAACATCTCAAAACAATAATGTATTGGGTAACCATTAACCATAATGAAGCGTGGTGAAAATTATGCTTGTAGGAATGGGGACTCAGTCTTGACTAGCTCACCAAGATGGCGCGTGAGTGCTTAGTGACATGTGAACTGGGTGAGACAGGAACTTGAAACAATGAAATGAGGCTCGTACTTGTGTAGCATGTGGAATTTATTTAGAAATGTGAACCAATGTTAATTGCAACCAACGAAATTGCCTCTTTATATGAAAAAATAGGAAATCAATGTGGCATTTGCGGGGAGGAACGAACAAACCTTTTTTTTTTCTTGCAATGAGTTAGAGGCCTATGTCATAGGGTTTTCTTTTAACTCGTACTCAAACAAGGTAGCTTTGAAAAATAATTATGAATAGAGGTAAATTTATGGATTGGTCACCATTATAGTAGGACAATTTTAGTGAAAGACTTTGCAAGCAAAAGCCTGTATATCATCATAAACTTGAGTATAATATACCAATAAGTATGAAGTTGCGACCTCTCTGTAAGGGAGCAAGCATTCAACTATATACTAGATATATCAAGTAAGAAACTCACAAACTATGAGTTATATACAAAGGAAAATTAACAACATGCACATAACTGGAATGGGGACTCATGGACTCCATATAACTATCCACATCAAGATGCAAATCTAAGGTTTCTAATCATGTAGAGTTGAGTTCTCACACAAGGGAAAGATAATACGAGAGGAGCGAGCGAGGGGGGTTAACCCTTTGACAAAAAAACATGAGATGTTTGTTGTAACAAAGCAATTTTTCTGGAGTCGAGACAAGAATGATACATACCTCCTTCTTGAGCTTAAATGGTGATTATACGCAATTGGAAACTATTGCATAGTCAAGACTTTGTTTCTTAACAGGTTCAGGTGAGAGTATTTCATGGGCTCCAAGCTTTCACAACTACTTTTCTTTATCGAATGATAATGAAACTAACCTTATTCTCATTGCGTACGTAGTGGCTCAAAGGTCGGATCGATGTTTGGAGTCATGTCATCTCCATTTACTGAATTAGCTACCCACAATTAAACGATTGTACCATTAAGATTAATACATATTGCAAATGGTCACACGTCAAGCTATCAATATGCAATGGGTGTTTGACTAAAGTTTAGTTTATCAACCATGCATCAATATCTTGTGGCAACATTCACACCAGATGTAGTGTATAGTCCAGCCAAGAACTGTATCAATACCATATAATGTTGCATGGTTTCAACAAAAAATGAGAAGCCAACATTTAAATGGGAGTTAATTCAACCACCTTTGAAATATTATACATATGCAGAAAATCAATTATGAGCCAAGTCACACTCCACTAATCAAACTTATATTAATGTGAATTAAATCCAATTCATTACCATGTGTTATGCGCTTATATAACATGCCTTTGATATAGCACATGCATGCTATGGCTCTCGTACTAATGCAATATATCTAAGTCCTAATGAATATCACTCCAAATATGTTCAAAACTTTGTGATACGCGCTAAGGGGAATGCGACCCCTCCTACTATTTAATTTAAGTTTTATTTTTGGAATTTTTGAATACTTTGTTTACAGGAGAGATCTAATGAATATTTGCAATGGTTTGCATTTTTTGTAGGTAGGTATATCAAAATGTATGGTTTGGTGGTCAAATATAAATTTATCATGTTTAAGATGTAAATCTCTTATTTCAAGTAATACAAATCCTTTTTTTTTTGGTAAGTTGTGTTTGTATTACAATAGAGAAGGTTTACATCAATTTAGCAAAATTATTGTCTGTACCCCGCCACCTTGGAAACCATGCCAGAATCAATAAAGTAGAAAGTCAAGAAATTGCAAAATTAGAGTAGAATCCATGAAAAACAGAGACCAAAACAACTAATTTCCCCACCCAAGGGGAGACTAACAATAAGAGAAAAAAATAATAGCCTTGTTGAGCGACAAAGTTTATGCTAACAAGAAAATTAAACTGAGCATGGAAGTAAAGGAAAACATAACTACAGCCCAACTCCATTTATTTCATTACTTGCCACTTGCATCGGGGTACTGATATCTTGAGTTGTCATTTCTTAACATTCATTTTTGAATGAGAAAGGGGGGAAGGAATACCAAGAAGAATGGCTAAACATAGAGAGTGAAGCACAACCTTTTTGGCTAATCGATTAGCCAATCTAGGTATATGTGAGGGAATGGTAATAGAGATTTGAGGAAGGAGTTGTTCGATGAGATTCATGGAGTTTTCGAGTCTCCAACTATGGCGATTTTTAGAGAGGAGGATACATAGATGATCTAGGTGGATATTGGTGGCCACTTGCCAATTCCACTTGGACCCCCACCATTGTTTCTTTCAGTTTTTCAGTTTCCTTAATTGTAGCACAATTTACTATTTTTAGCAGTTTTTTGGGTCCTGAACTTCTAGAGCCATTTTGAGGCCCTAAACGATGTTTTTAGGAGAACGAGGAGCAACTTGGGGCCATGGACAAATGTTGCTCTTCCCAAAGTTGTAGTGATCAGATAGATCTTTCTAACGAGGTGTTCTGTGTGTCAAACGAAGATTATATGCCAAAGTTATGACCCCGGGAAGTTGATGTACCAATTTACCTAAACGGGGCCCATAGTTTGGCGCTTCATCTCCTAGGGTTAGGTTTTTGGATGTTTAGGGTTTTCCATTGTTTCTCAACAATAAATAGGCCTTCGAGCCTCATTGTAACACAGTTCAGAGGCATGTAGCCACCACATCTCTTCTCAGAGATAAGCTACCATCGCCCTAGCTAGTTTATTTCCATTTCTGTTTGTAAGCATATTTCAGTATTTTACAGTAATGAAATGAAGTATTATTTATGTTGCATCTATGTGTTTATGGTTACATTTGTAATTTGTTGCGTTCCTGTTTAAATCCGGATCAGTGGTATCAGAGCGGTTTTCTCTTTCTTTGTCTTTCTTTGCATGTCCCCAACGAGGTTGGACCAGCCTGACAAACCCCGACGGCCTCCCATGGAGGACGAAAAGAAAGACGAGGGGGCAGGAGATCCTATCAAAATCTTGCTCAAAGAAGCCCTCGAGCGACAAAGGAACGCGATGATGGACAACTTTGCCTAGATCCTTCAATGGCTACCTAGGGGCGACACATCTACTTCCAGCAGCTACTCTGGAAGCGCCACACCCTTTAAGGTACAAGTTAACTTTTACATTCCCATATTTGAGGGTCAGATAGATGCAGTTGCCGTAGATAAATGGTTAAATCTGCTAGAAGGGTATTTTTTTGTTCATGATTTTTCTGGCCGGGAAAATATTACTTTCGCTCTTCTCAAAACCACCCCCCACGTCAAGCACTGGTGGGAAACCTACTGCGAGTAGAAGGATGAAAGTACGGCCTCGCTGTTTTCAGCCGCACCCACTTGGAATTCATTTTAGGCTACCATCAAGGAGCAGTACTACCGTGTTAGAAGCTATGAGGATCAATACATAAAGTGGACCACGCTGCGACAGGGAAGGGACCAAGATGTGTTGGAGTTTACCAATATTTTCCATACCCTTCACACAAAGTTCGGTATCAAGGATTCAGAGTAGCATTTGGTACTCAAATATCGTGGTTTCCTGCACAGGTACATCGAGGATGAAATAGAATTCCTGAACATCTCCTCATTCGGCACGACATACTGATATGCCGTCAAGATCGAGCAAAAGTTTAAACAAAAGAAGCGGGACTTTAGATCTGTGAATACAAAACAAGGGAAAGGTGCCCCCAAACCGCAGAACAAAGGACAAAGCCAAGGCGGTGCGACCCAAGACAACCCGCCAAAGCTGCAAGTAAAGAACAACGCCGCGAAGCCTAGAAAGGACACGAGAAAGTGGTGTGAGTTCCATAAGAGCTCCAATCACAACACAAGTGAGTGTCGGGCCAAACAGTCACTGGTGGCCGAGCTAAAGGTTTCAGAATCACATGCATGTTCTGACTTTGAGTCAGAACCCAACAGGGGGAATGACAAAGGGAAGCAGATTATCGATGTAGAGTCCAACGCCACCGTTGTTGCAACAAAGATCCAGAAGGAGGAACCCGAAGATCCAAAGGAGGAGGAGCACCTCTTCCATTCCCATATGTGGGTAAAGGGCTCCTCACTACAATTCATTATTGACAGCGGGAGCCAAAAGAACCTCATTTCGTTAGAGGTCGTGAAGCGGCTGGGCTTATCGACCACAGCACATCCACAACCATACACCATCGGGTGGCTTCACCAAGGATGGGATCTTCGCGTGAGCCAGTAGTGTCGCCTTCCATACAACATTAAGCCCTTCATGGATGAGGTATTGTGTGACGTTGCTCCCCTTGATGTTTGTGATGTATTATTAGGCCAATCATACTTGTGGAAGCGACATTTTGTGTATGAATCAAGGCCTCGTGTTGTTATTGTTACTTTGGGAAATAAGTTGTACAGGATACCGAAGGTAGCACCGCCTACCACCATCTCTTTGGTTATTGCAAAACAATGCAGTAAGCTCATTTCCAAAACCAGGAAATTTGTTTTCCTGATGATACGCCCTCAAGGAAAGAAGAAGACGGTGGCCACGACCTCCAGACAGGGCCTCTCCGCACGACAACTACAAACGGACAAGGTTGTGGAGGAGTACGAGGACATCTTCACCTCCCCCGC
This sequence comes from Pinus tabuliformis, assembly GCA_031772625.1. NCBI lineage: Eukaryota > Viridiplantae > Streptophyta > Pinopsida > Pinales > Pinaceae > Pinus > Pinus tabuliformis. The sequence goes on along the minus strand of CM062818.1, from coordinate 346,380,883 downwards.
AAGGGTTCCTCTGCACTGTCAGGTAAAGCACTCCATCGATCTAACCCCGGGTGCGCCGCTGCCCAATGGACCAATCTATCGGTGCTCCGTTCTCGAGAACGATGAAATAATGAGGTAGATTTAGAAGCTACTGAAAAAAGGTCACATTCGTTCGAGTTCATCGCCTTGTGGGAGCCCGATCATGTTGGAACAAAAGAAGGATGGGACTTGGAGACTCTGTATTGAATATCGGGCGCTGAAAAAGATCATTGTCCGGAATAGGTACCTGATCCCATGGATTGATGACTTCCTGGACCAACTGAAGGTGGGAAAATATTTCAACAAAATTGATTTGAAGTCAGGGTATCACTAGGTACCAATCGAACCCTCCGATGTGTGGAAGACTACCTTCAAAGCCAAGGAGGGCCTTTTCGAATGGTTGGTTATGCTTTTTGGGTTGATGAATGCTCCTGCAACCTTCATGAGGCTAATGGATGACATCTTATGGCCATTCACCAACTCATTTGTAGTGGTATACTTGGATGACATCCTGATCTTCAACGAGAGTTGGGAAGAACACCTCCACCACATCCGGAAGGTTCTCCAAACACTACGGAAACACAAGTTATCTGCCAATTTAGAGAAATGCATTTTTGGCATGACCCAGGTTCAGTATCTAGGATACATTATTGATGAACGAGGGGTGCATGTGGATCCAGCCAAGATCCAAGTCATTCAGGATTGGCCATCTCCAACCACTTTGACAGAGGTCTGCAAATTTCTGGGTCTTGCCAGCTTCTACCGCAGGTTCGTGTTGGGATTTTCTCATATCACTTGGCCCTTGAGTCAAATCACCAAGGGAGGAGCAAAATAAAAAACTTCTTTTGGTCTGAATCTCAATAGAAGACATTCACAGATTTGAAACATCGCCTCTGCTTGGCACCAGTGCTCGCATTACCAGACTTGCAACAACCATTTGAGATCGAGACAGATGCCTTTGACTACGCTATTAGGGCAGTCCTTACTCAACATGGGCATCTAGTGGCATATCACAGTGAGACACTTTCAGACACAGTCCGTAAGTATCCCACTTATGACAAAGAGATGTATTCCATTGTGTAGGCCTGCCGATAATGGAAGCATTACATTTTGGGGAAGGAAATGGTCATCCACACAGACCACTGGCCCCTGCAGTTCATACAGACCCAAGGGAAATTACAGAATGATCGCCATTAGAAGTGGTCCACATACTTGCAACAATTCCATTTGGATATCAAGTATAAGAAGGGCAACACCAATAATGTTGCAAATTGCCTCAGTCGACCACCGATCATAGCGTTAACCACCGTGCTCAACTCTTGTGGGAACGAGACTTCTGATTGGCCACTTCTCTACAAAAGCGACCCAGAATTCGGCCACACATACCAGACACTCTTGGAGGGTCAGCATGTTCCAGATTTTCACCTCCAGGATGCCTTGTTATGCCACCTGGGTCACCTTTGTGTTCCTTCAAGCGAGCGTGCCAAGATGATTTGGGAAGCACACTACAGTCAGGCTGCTAGGCATTTTGGGGTCGAGAAAATGGTGGCAGTACTGCAAAAGTATTTCTATTGGCCGAATCTTTGACAGGATGTCGGGAAGTACATCAGATCTTGCACTGCTTGCACCATTGCCAAACCGACCATCAAGAAGTAAGGCCTTTATACCCCGCTGCCTACCCCTAGTCGACCTTGGGAATCCATCTCCATGGATTACATGTCGGGCCTTCCTTCCATTAAGCATGGAAACAACTGTGCTTTTGTGGTCATCGATAAGTTCTCGAAGATGGCCATTATGGCGACCGGTAAGAAGAATATCATAGCAGAAGCCACTGCTAAACCCTTCTTTGAATGAGTGTGGGTACACTTTGGGATCCCATAGTTTATCATCTCAGATCGGGACAACAGGTTCCTTAGTACATTTTGGTCCAGTCTCGGGTCGATGCTCGACACGAAACTCACTAAGTCCACAACCTTCCATCCCTAAACTGATGGCCAAACAGAGGTTGTCAACAGGATGGTCGTACACATTCTGCGCATGTACAACTCAAAGTATCCACGCACATGGGATGAGAGCCTCCCCTATGTTTAACACAACTATAACCGGGCTCTCCACAGCTCGACTGGCCACAACCCTTTTCAGGTGGGCTTGGGATTCTAGCCATTGTGTCTCATTGATGTAGCCATGCCATTTGCAGCTACTCAGGCAGATTCAGCTCATGTCTAGTCTGAAATAGAGAAGGAAAATATCTTCATTGAGCACATCCAACCTATCCTCCAGCAGGTCCATGACATTCTGGAGAAATCAAATGCCAAGTACAAGCAGCGACATGATCAACATTCGGGTGCCACACAAGTTTCAGGTAGGTGACAAATTCTGGTTGCATTTGCAAAAGGAACGTCTTACCGGAGCCTATCAGAAACTCAGACCACTCCGATATGGTCCCTACACCATTACTAAGGCTATGGGAGACAATGCATTTGAGCTCATCATTCCCCCATTCCTTGGCCTGCACCCAATGTTCAATGTGGACCATCGTCGGCCATACTATGCACCATTACTAGACACATCTGACATTGTAGAACAACTCACACCAACAGAGTTAAATCCAGATTGCATGGAACAAGCAACAACTAATCGGATCATGGAGACATAGATCAAGCACACTCGCCAGTAGAAGATCCAACTGTATCGAATTGTCAAAGCATGCCAACTCCTTCACCAGGGCAAGTGGCTCACCAGGGACCAAGTTCAGTAGAAGTTTCCTCATCTCATGGAGGAACTCAACGCAATGGGTACCATTACTTCCTAAGGGGGGAGGAATGATCCAGGTGGATATTGGTGGCCACCTGCCAATTCCACTTGGATCCCCACCATTGTTTCTTTCAGTTTCCTTAATTGTAGCACAGTTTACTATTTTTAGCAGTTTTTCGGGTCGTGAACTTCCGGAGCCGTTTTGAGGCCCTAAACGACGTTTTTTGGGAAAACTGGTAGGAACATGGGTCCAAGGACCGATGTTTCTCTTGCCAAAGTTGTAGTGCTCAGATAGATGTTTCTAACGAGGTATTGTGTGCGTCAAACAAAGATTGTATGCCAAAGTTACGACCCCACGAAGTTGATGTACCACTTTACCCAAACGGGGCCCATAGTTTGGCGCTTCATCTCCTAGGGTTAGGTTTTTGGATGTTTAGGTTTTTCCATTGTTTCTCAACAATAAATAGGCCTTCGAGCCTCATTGTAACACAGTTCAGAGGCATGTAGCTGCCACATCTCTTCTCAGATATAAGCTACCATCGCCCTAGCTAGTTTATTTCCATTTCTATTTGTAAGCATATTTCAGGATTTTATAGTAATGAAATGAAGTATAATTTATGTTGCATCTCTATGTGTATGGTTATATATGTAATTTGTTGTGTTCTTGTTTAAATCCGGATCAATAGAGGAGCTTAGTAATCAATGAAATAACAAGAAGAGAGCCGCCTTTGAGGATTGGGTGAGAAAAATTAAGGGTGGAGGCAATTCTCAGCCCTATTTCAAGAGTTTTGAGATTTGCTACATTATTACTATTGTGGCCAATGTGACCAAAATACAGGTGAATAATATCTCTCATTTCCAAGCGAAATGCTACCTCGTAGCCTACAGGACCAAGGTTTCCCTTGGAAGTGCCATCAAAGTTTATTTTTGTAAACTTAAGAGGAGGAGAAGACCAATGTGAGGGGGAGGAGGGAGTAAATGAGGTGCGGAGGGGAGGGATATGGGAGTTGGGCAAGGGAAGATGGATTATTGAGAACAACAAGAATAGGCACCTTAGAGTCCTTGAATTTCTAGTTTGAGGTCGACCAATTGGAAATAAGGATGGTTTCTTTAAGATTACGAAGAAAAGTGTTTCAAAAAGAGAGGTTGTAGTCTTGAGAGTTGCAGAAGATTCGTTGATTGTGTGCTTTCTAGATAATATAGAGGACAAATCTAAGTGCAAGATTCCAAACTCTATTGAGAATGAGATTACAGAATGGGAAATGGGATTATTATTGATCAAGTTCAGGGGGTAAGTCTCTAGTCAGAAAGGTTGTCTAAAGAGATCGAAGAGCCAGTTCTAAAGATCATGGCTAGAGAACAAGAGTGGAAAAGATGTTAATGGGTTTCTTCATTGGCTCGGCATAAGAAACAAAGTGAGGAACCAATATAACCCCTGAAGAGAAACTTATCCTAGTTTAATGTTTTTTTATGGAGGAGAAGCTAGAGAAAATAAGTTATCTTGGGCCAAAGCTTCTAACCCCAGATTTTATACCATACATGTTGATTCGAAGTGTGAGTGTGATTGGGCATAAGGAAGTAATCTTCTTTGATGGTGAAAGAACCTTGTGGTTGATATCCTCAGTGAAGTTTGTCTATATCTTTAGAAAGTTTGATTTGTTGATGTTGAAAAGTTTCCTTGAGATGTTTGTTGAAGTCTGAAATTCTTTCCTTTTTTACCATCTCTTTCCCCCTCCTTTACCTTTTTGTGGCCATTTTTGTAGTAGTCTCAGCATACTCAAGGTTATTTCAGCTTATAAAAGGTACTAATCACCCATGTTTTAGAATCTATGTCTCTTTATGAATTGTAATAAAAACATCTCTACAATTACATAATCTTGACCATTCCACAACTAATGTTGAATTCCGCAACAATATCCATGGTTAGACAGGTTGCAGTGCATCGGGCAAAGGATGAAGGGTATCTGAAGATGACAAATGTTCAATACATAGATGACAACCTATCGGCATGACTTGGTAGACTATAAATATCAATAGATCTAAGAGTCAAATTCTGAGAATGACGATGCAACAATCAAACGAAGATAAGCAGAAGATCACCGCGACATCAAACGAGCGTGCAAATGACCTATTCAATCAAAAGCATATGATTCGAGAATAATCTCTCATGATTTTATATTTGAATAGCAAATCATGAGGAGATAAAGTTCTAGTTTAGTTCTATTTTGTAGATGGTAGAACAATTTTATTTCTTATCGGCATAGAACGCTTGAATTAGTTTTAATGAAAAATGTATAAAAGCCATGAGGCAAAACCCAAAAGACAGTTCAGAAGTTAAGTACATTGTGGTTTATATCCAGTATTGTGAACTCTATTTTGAATTAATAGAATCCTTTGTTTTCAATGTGTGACTAAGAAATCAGTCGATTAGGATAGACTTACACTCACGGGAGGGCCCCCTCGCGAGTTATAAGAATACTTAGGTCCATTTTTACTTGCTTATAGTGTGATAGTTTTCTGAAGTTTCTTTTCTTCTAAAGTAGTTTCATTACAATTATGTTTTGATCATTTGTTATTTCAATCTCAGAGTGCTCATAAAAGAAAAATACCAAAAAGATTTGATTTTCATATGCATTTTCTTTCCAACAGTTAAGTTTCATTACTCAGTTAATTTCATACATGGCAAAAGAAATGTCTTTTAGAGTTATTCGTGCACATCAATAATCATTTAGAGTTACAAGTTTTTATTTGATTTTTGTTTATGTCAGTAGTTTTATTAGCATGTATTCCTGCAAATTGTAATTAGTTTCTTTTCTTTATGTAATTGGGAATTAAGTTTTTCTGATGCAATACCCTTTTATGCAATTAAGTGTAGAAGTTCCTTTCTACAAAAGAATGTTGTAGTATTTTTCAAGTGTGCAAGTAGCATTAGAATCTTTTTCCTGCAACCTAGTACTAGTATTTCCTTTTATACAAGTAGAAGTAAGTTTTGAATTCTGCAATTAAAATAGATTTTCAATTCTGCAAGCAATAAATTTCAATTCAATTAAGTAATTGGGTTTTGATGTAACTTTGAATAGAAAGAACTTGTGCGTGTTTACTCTCTAAATCTCATTCAAACATTTGTCCATACTTAGAATAATTCAATCCATAGATAGAATTCCTAGCATATATAGTGCACATACATCTCACAAGTACACGAACCTTGGTTGAAAATTAATGAAGTAATTTAAGAACAATTAAATTACCCAACATTTTGGTGCCATTGTCAGGGAGGTGTATATAGGATTCCATTCTTGGTTTTCATATCATTTTAGGTGCATTCAATTTTGTAGATGCATAATTAAAGCATGGTAAAAATCATTTATGCATAGATAAAGGGATTCTAGGGGTAGATTTGTAAGTAGAGGTAGAAGTTCAATTCCAACATCACCACTCACCCCCGCTAGACCTCTTAGTGCCACACCATCCACTCATACTGGCATTCCATCATTTGCAAGAAACATAGACTTCCTGAGGTGAATAGATATGAAATCCAACGAAAAGATTCACCAACTTCCTCTACTGAATTTATAGTTGAAGAACGTACGTCCCCAATAGGAGTAATTTTCCTCCCTTTGACAAGAGAGCAACTTATAGGATAAGAACTAGAGGTTCCTAGTGAAGAAGAAGAAACTTATTATAATATACCATTAGTAGAGGAAACGAAAGAAGAGCTATACAATCCTATCATAGAACCTTATATTAGCTCTGAGGAATCTATAATGGTAGGGGAAGGAGAAGGAGAAGTACACAATGTAAATGGTGAACTTAGGATTGGAGGTGGAAGAGGTAGAGGAGGAAATAGAGGAGGAGGTGGAGGTCGAGGTGGTAGAGGTGGTAGGGGAGAACTAGATCCTTATGGATTTCCCATTTTTTATGAGGATACCACAACCACAATGAAGAACATCTCACCCTCCATCCTTCCTAATTTCCATGGTTTGAGAAATGAGGACCCTGAAACATTTCTTTTTGAGTTTGAAGTTTTATGTAGATCTTATGACTACTTACTTGATCCTCAAAAATTGAAATTATTTCTAGCTACTCTTAAAGATGGAGCACTTAAATGGTTCATGGGATTAGGAACACATACTATTAGAACATGGGAAGAAATGAAAAATATGTTCTTAGAAAAATATAAGGATTATTGCATGCCCCATAACCTTAATGATGAAATCTTCAAGATGATGCAGAAAGAGGATGAAAACCTTGAAGACATAGTAGAAAGATTTGCTTACAACATTAAAAGGGTTAAGATGCATAATTTAGATGATGAAACATTAAAATCTCTTTTGTTAAAATCCATCAGAGATGAATGAATTGACCTTCTTAATTTAATGGGCAAGGGAGATGTTTCACAACTTTCATTTGGAGAAATATGTGATTTTTGTAAGCATATTTCAAGGGGTAAGGCTAGAATTGGTAAAAATCCAAGAGATCGTGTGATGTCCAGAATTAGTAAATCTGCAACTGGAACAATAAGTAGAGCTGAAATAGGAAATTTGCTTGACAATTTCAAAACAAATATCCTAGGGAGTCTTAGTGAACAACTAGATACCCTTAAGATACAAAACAAGCAAAAAGTCGAGAATGTTGCATTATCTATTTTCTGTCCTAGATGTAGGAAGAAACATGCCTTGAGAGAATGTCCCCTTGATAGTATATAAATTTGTGTCATATGTGTTGAAAATCATAATACAAAGGAATGCCCCTCAATACCTGGTCTTAAAGTTGTTTTTCAAGATGAAGCTGGAACAACCCAAGTTGAATCACTTTGTTTTATCGCTAAAAGACCATGGCAAAACCAACAATCAAATATGACTCAACAATCATATGCACAACCACAGAACAATTGGATTGCACCCATGCCTTGGAAACCTTGGCCCCCACAATCTCAAAATCCATCTTGGGCACAAGGTTGGAAAAATCCTTATGGAAAATATCCTCAATTCCAACAACCTTATCCTTCTTTTCCACCACAATATTATCCTCCTCAACCAACCCAACCTCCTCAATTTCAAAATCCAAATCAACAACTTTCATTACCATTTCCTCAAAAACCCAATCAACTACCTGCTCAACCACTTCTGAATCCAAACAATAAGAATCAACAAGCTATTTATAATGTTGAAGGACAAAATTTTCAAGCTTATATGATTACCCCATTAGGTCTAAATGATGTTCAACTTAGATCTGGTAGGGTTTTACAAAAGAAGTCACCAACAATCGCCATCCAAAAATCTAAAGAGGATGAATTTCATGAAAAATATGCAAATAGTGATCAAGAACATATTCTTCTAAAGGAAGATGTTCATATACAATCAAAGGATGAACAAATGAAGCAAGCTCTTCCAGTTCCTCTAGTAGAACAACCTTCTATTTCTTTATAGGATCCACCTTTTCGTAAAAGTCTCAAAATTAATAAAGGAATTAAAACGCAAATTGTTTTACCAAACTATGTTATGCTAGATGAACTTAAGAATATTTTCATCAAAATTCTTTTACTCCAAGCTATTACAGATCCATTTGGTCACATCAACCCCGACTTACAGATCAGTACTATTAAGGCCCATCAAACCCTAATTCAATTGTTACATGCCCTAAATGAAGTCAACCATCAAAATGCCTCCTTCCCAAGAGATTCCATGACTGAAATCATCCAAAAACTGCCTCTAAGAAGATCAGCGCAGGCAGGCCTTCATCAGGGTGCACTGCAATGTAGTCCAGTACATTGTTTGGGTGTTATATTGAGCCCTCTTTGGCCTACGATGGGAGAATTTGAGCGAAATTTCATTGGGGTTTGGGAATATTCTTATCCATTGGGTGCATCTAGAAGCTTCCCAAGTTTATCTACTCCTTTGAGCTCGAACTTTGATGAGGTAGGGAGTTAAGATACATCAATCCCTTTATCCCTTCCTCCATGGAACTAAATTCTAAGTTTGGGAGGGCATTCATTATCACCATTTATGGCATAACTTCCTTCATTCACCTATAAAAAGACCACTCATCTAAGTGATCAGCGGCTGGAAATCATTGAATTATATGGAGATGCTGTTAGTATGAGACTTGAGTTGGTTTCAAGTATTGTAATGATGTCAAAATGTCTTTCTTGTTATGAGGAGAGGATGGGATTGAACTGGAGGAGTGACACTAAATCAAGCAAATTGGGTTGTAACTCTTCCTTTTACTAATAAAGTGTTCAAAGTTTTTTTCATATGTTTATATTGTTCATTGATGCTTTCATATGTGTATTATGATCTTGATTCCATTCTATGTTTAATCAATAGATCATTATCATATGCTTTGATCAGTTTTTGTCTTTTGTCTGTGTGCAGATACTTTTCAAGCAGATTAAGTACGGAAAGGAGCGACAGAATTGGTCAAGGGAGATAAGGAGTAAGAGAAAGCTACAGGTAGGGTTCTTTACTTTCTTATTTAATCTATTGGTTATAGAAAAGGTAGAGAATGCTTTGCACTGTTGTTCTAGAATTAGCTACTAGTCTAGGGGTTTAAGCATTTATCCAAAGACACTAAAACTTCCCAAAACAAATTGTTGACTCCGCTGGGGAATTGATTATTTATCCTAGTAGCTAATCCACCTCCTTAGACACCTTGACATACTTTACTTGTTGTAATTCAGCCTTTTGCATTGAATTTTGGTCAAGATTTGAAGTTAGATGACTCTTGAGTGGCCTCACAGAAATCAGCGCATGCTAGCCTTAGAGACAGTGAACTGCAATGCACCCTCCAGTTAGAGACAGTGCACTGCAGCGCAGTTACTCCCTCTTTGGCTTGCGCTCATCTTCCTAGGGCCAGATTCCCACCATTAGAATTAATTTTTTTGCCAAAATTCTTCTAATTGCTTGTTTTCTGATTGTAAATGGATGTCACGTCTTAGAAAATAGCTTTTCATCTCCTTAGCTGGCCCTAATTAGACTAAGATTGATAAATGTTTCTTATATATTTACTTTTTCATTTTCAATCTATAGTCGAAATTTAGTTTTTTGGTCGATTGATCTTTGTCGAAAGAAAGTGTTGTAAAATCGTCTTTTCCTTCGAAAATTGAATTGTCGTAAAGTCTTCATTCATGAAAGATCGATTGATTGATGGGTGCATATGATTAGTCTTTTCGTTGAAAGTGTCATAATTCCTCATTTCTTTGAAAACGAAAGTGTCGTAAAGTCTTCCTTTCCTCGAAAAGAAATTGTCGCAAAATCGTCGTTTTTATAAAAATAGTTTATTGATCGATTGTGCATTAGTTTTCCTTTTTGTTCATTCACATTAAGGGAAATCAAAAAGAAATACATGCACGTTGCATTGAAAAGTTTGTGTGTGCTGATAGGAATAGCTAGGGAAATTGCATTAAATGTGCTCTTTGCTCTTTGTCAAAGATCTGATTGTTCTATCCCTACTAGCTAAGGATTTTCATTGTTAAATTGAATGGAAAGAATGCTTATCATATTAGTTGGATTTTAGGAATTGCAAACATACATCACATGGTGAACCTTGAAAGGAATTCTAAAGAAGATCAACTTAAAATTTATCTGAATTTACCTAATGGAGCATTGTCACCCAACGAAAAACATTTAGAGGTCTAGGCTAGAGACGTGTTCCGGTGTTGCAAAACAAAGTAGCTGTCGCTAACTTGTCTGCAATACATCCCGAGTGTGATACCTCATTCCACGTACGTGAGTATATCGTAGCTCGTCCACGTACCTTCGAGTATATAGGGCGGTGTTACAGTACGTAAAGTATATGGGAATGCTCTCACTGTGCGGTTTTGCATTAGACAACGCTTATACGGATTGGGCCTCCACGTACTTTCAGGTATATATGGGAGGACAACACTAGGTTGCTATCCATCCTTAGGTAATCAAGTCGGTCGCCTTGTACACTGTGATACACCGAACACAGCATTCGGGGAGATTGCCTGCCCGTACTTCTTGGTTCACCAGGAGGTATTCTGTAGTTCACAGTTACTTGGTAATCCTTTTGTGTAGAAAATCCCTCTTTTGTTTTGTTATGTTACTTTGATTAAAAAAATTTAATTGACTACGGATAACATCCTCCACGCTCGCTCCTTAGTTGATCTTAGGTTGAAACATATGGTGACAAATCCAAATTCCACCGATCAAGGAATTCCTTTTGATGGGAATCCTAGTCCTTTCCTTTATTTTGGAAATATTGGTGCTCCTTATATGGTTACATTATCCCTTCAAGGATTTACCATTGGCTTGCCAGTATGGTTGTTTTCAACCTCCTTGGTTCAAAATATCGTGATTTCTCCGCAATTGAGTAAACCTTCAACTGGACAAAATCAACCTCCAGTTGATCCTAAAGTTGACCCTTTGCCTTCTTCCTCGGTTGCTTCTTCCCCCCCTTCTTCCTCTTCGCTTGGTGAAAGTATTGGTACTAGTAACGAGGTGGCTAAGAAGAAAAAGAAGCAAATTCAACAGAGGGCTAACCAAGCAACCATTGCTTTGAATGCAACATCTGATGAGAAACTGTCTGTTAAGCCTCACAAAGTTTGATATCCATGTAAACTTTGTGCGGGAGACCATCTTCTTCGAAATTGTTCTGATATTCCTTAGATCTTAGAAGAATGGTCTTCCCGTTCACATCATCCTATGTCATCAACTTTTGGAGATCATGTTTGTGACACACCATCAACTAGTGGTAATAAAGTTCATGGAAAGAAGGGTAAAGTTAAGTTTCCTTGTAGGTTATGTGAAGGGAATCACCCCATTCACCTTTGTCCCTATCTGGATGAAGCCAAAAAAGTGTTGGATAACCATCTTGCTTCACCGAAACGACTTCCGTCTGGTTACAGGAAACTCTCCCTAAATCCTTCACTAGTCGATGAATTGACTAACCAAAATCAACCGTCGGTCAAACCGACTCTCTCTGAAAGTGAATTCTATGAGTCTATATCTGACCCAAATCAATAAGTCATGGTAACAGTTGACTTGATTTCGCCTTCAGTAAATCGTACCTATCTCAAAGAGAGTGAATATGATACCACTCAAGTTCTTTTTGTTTCTTCAGATTCTAATGAGCTTGGGGGCAGTCCTCCTGTTCCATCAAGATAGGAGGAAAATCCTCCCATTCTCATAACTCAAGGGGTTAATTCTCCCGTTTCTACAGTACCCCCTCCAAGTAGTCTAGTCACTTCCTTTGATTAGAATCGATTGGCAAGATTCCGTCTTCCTTCTTATGTGCCTTTCCAGATCATAGTACAAGTTTGTAATATGATTGTATCCGACACTATTATAGATGAAGGTGCATCAATGAGTATCCTTTCCTCAACTGCTTGGCAAGCGCTTGGTTCACCGCTGCTTGTGCCAGTTACCCAGAATCTGTTGGCTTTTAATAGAGGAACCAGTCAACCATTAGGGATCCTCCCTCGGTTACCCATTACTTTGGGAGGAAAAATCATTTATCTGAACATGATGGTAGTCCCAGGCCCTTTAGATTACAAATTACTTCTGGGGCACAACTATGTTTATGATACGGGAGCTATTGTTTCAACACTCTTTCGAGTGATTTGCTTCCCGCATGAAGGTAGAATTGTCACTGTTGAGCAGCTTTCATTTCCCAGTCCAAATATGGCTCCCAGTCAACCATCTTCCCTAAATGGTCCTTTTATGCCAATGGTATCATCCCCGCCACGGGTTAATTATGTGGCAACCTGTTCCATACCTACATCAACTGACGATCAATTCAGTGATGTTGTACATCATGTACTGGGGGCATTAGAACCAGATCTCTCCTTCAGGACCACTTATGAGATGTTATCGAAAGGATATGAGGATAATTCTTTGTACTATGTCAACCTCGTTAAAAAATGAAACAGGAATATGAGGATAGTTCTTTTACTGTGTCAACCTCATTAAAAAATGAAACAGGCCCCATGAGGATAGTTCTTAGTCTTGTGTCAACCTCATTAAAAATGAAACCAAGGAATATGAGCACATTTCCTTCTCTTGTGTCAAGCTCATTAAAAAATAAAACAAGGTCCCAAGTTCCAAGTTGAGTCTTTGAGTAGATCTCGTAAAAGCCCAGTTGAGTCTTTTGCTTGATCTCGTAAATGAACCTTCATTCCATCCACTTGATAGCCACGAGTAGTCTACTTAGGTGAATGTAATGAATCTTGGGGGCATGAACCTAATGGTAAAGTTAAGTTTCCCTGTAGGTTATGTGAAGGGAATCACCCCATTCACCTTTGTCATTATCTGGATGAAGCCAAAAAGGTGTTGGATAACCGTCCTGATTCACAGCAGTGACTTCCATCTGGTTACAGGAGACTCTCCCTTTCATCATGCTGGGGGCATGTAAACCAATCTCAAGCATAGTTCTTCGTTTCAAGCTTGTGTAAAAATGAAACTGAATTTAAGCATAGTTTTTCATTTCAAGCTTGTGTAAACATGAAACTGAACCCAAGCATAGTTCCCTATGGTTCAAGCTTGTGTAAAAATGAACCCATTTCCATTTTTTAACCCTCATGATTGCCATTTTATCAGCCTCTTCCGTCAGATGAGCCTTGGTTGCTTTCATCCCATTGCCACCATCCCTTTGCCAATCATACGCTTTCACTTGGTTGTTTTACTGTTTTTGAGGAACAATTGCAAAGAGTGGTCTTATTAGCCAACCTCTTCACATAAATCAACATGTTTTGAGAAGTTCCAACATCACCAGAACCAATTTTTATCTTAGACACCACTCGTTCCTCAAAATGGAGTCCTCTTTAAGCTCTTTTTAGACTCTCTAAATATGAAAAGATTGTCGAGCACTTGTCCTTTCCATCGCGTTAATGGATTGGAAACGATATCTCTCTTGTATTATTTTACGCTTTTTTCGGAATTGAGAGATTAATTTACGAAAAAGAACTTGTGGAGTTTCCTTTTTGTCCCTTTTCAAACTCTCTAAACATGAAAAGGATCGAGTTATATTTGTCGTTAAACTCGTTAAAAGCATAAAATAGAGACTAACTTGTCCATCTAGACAAGATCGAGTTTCACCTTCGCTAGACTCGTTAAAGCATCAAATAGTGATGGATTCACCCGAAGGGTGAAATTATACAACAAGCATATGTTATCCTCCTCAAGCTTGATAAAAATAAAGAGGTACTAGTTAGAAATGACTGGGGAAAATTGGAAAAAGGGGAAAGCACTTTATGGTAGCTAATGGCAGAAGTGTCCTCAGATACGTAATTTTATTAAAAAAGAAAGAAAGTAATAATAATAATAATAATAATAATTACATATTTGATTTTGCAAGAGTTTACACCCGAACAACCAAACACTCTTGCAATGAGCTATTTATAAGCTCAATGTCCTAACTACCTCTAATTATGGATCACTTATTAAATAACAAGTGTCCATTTACAATAAATGTTATTCAAAACAACTAGCTAACAAATCTCCTAAAATAGAGCCTAAGATACAACACATTTGGAGAGTCATATCTTGTTACAACAATATACTAATTCTAAATGTCTCCATTAAATAATTAAACATTCTAGAATAATAATAATAAATTTAATATCTTAAATTAATAATTATTTTATTCCAACTTTATAACCTATGATAATATTTTATTTTTGGATCATCTAACATTCCCCCCTATGATCCAAAGATACATTACAACAGATAACAAGTTCATCCCTGAACTTAGTAAATTTTATTCTGCCAAGCGGTTTCGTGAAAATGTTGGAGATCTGATCTTCGGGAGGACAATAAACTAGCTTGAGAACATCTTTGGCAATGAGAGATCTGATATGATGATACTTGGTGTCCACATGCTTTGTCTTTGAAAGAAAAACTAGGTTCTTGGCAAGTTTGATGGATGACTGGCTATCAATGAATAATGATGTAGCTTCTGCCTGAGAAATGCCCAAGTCCTGCAAAATTCTGTGCAACCAAACAATTTCACATGTTGCTTCCCATGCTGAAATGTACTCTGCTTCTACTGAAGAAGTGGCCACTGTGGCCACTGTAGCTTGTTTCTTACAACTCCAAGATACTGCTACTGACCCCATGTTAATTAAATAACCTGATGTTGATGTTCGATCATCAATACTTCCAGCAGTCGACATCTGAATATCCACCAAGTACAAAGTTTTAGTCTTTGTGTAAAGAATACCAAAATCTTTCGTTCCTTGGCTATTTCAGAGAACTCTTTTGGTTGCATTCCAGTGGTTGTCTCATGGTTCCTGCATAAAACGTGAAAGAATACTGACTGCATAAGATAGATCAGGGCGAGTATTTGTCAAATAAATCAAGCTGCCAATCAATTGTCTGTAAGTAGTACTGTCCACCTTTTCCCTCCCTTCAAATTTTGAAAGTTTCAAGTTTTGCTCCATGGGGGCAAGAACGGGCTTGCAATCCTGCATGCCAAAATGTTGAAGAATCCCTGCTGCATACTTACTCTGAGAAATGAAAATATGTTGTGGACGTTGGAAGACTTCAACTCCAAGATAGTAGTGAAGTAATCCCAAATCTGTCATCTTAAAACCTGCATGTAACTCCTTTTTCGCCTATGCAATATGATCATCATGGTTGCCAATAATGATCAAATCATCTAAATACATAACAAGAATTACCAGATATTTTCCCTGTTGTCGCACATATAAAGTATCATCAGATTCACTTCGTTGAAAACCAACTTTCTTAAGGTATTCATCCATCTTTGCATACCAAGCTCGGGGAGCTTGTTTTAATCCATATAAAGCCTTGATCAATTTGCAGACTTTATGTTCTTGTCCTTCAATTTCAAAACCTGGTGGTTGTGTCATATACACTTCTTCCTGTAAATCCCCATTGAGAAAAGCACTTTTCACATCCATTTGATGAACTTTCCATCCTTTCTGAGCGGCTAGTGCAAGTGTTAATCGGATGGTGTTTCACTTAGCTGTAGGAGCAAAAGTTTCCTCATAATCAATGCCTTCCTATTGCGCAAAACCTTTTGCGACAAGTCGTGCTTTATAATTTTCAAGTTCTCCCTTTTGATTATACTCAATTCTGTAAACCCATTTGCATCCCGTGGGTTTAACATGTGATGGACAATCAGCAAGTTTCCAAGTGTTGTTATCAATTACTGGTTGATATTCTTCAACCATCGCCTATTGCCATTCTTTATGTTTTACTGCTTCATTGTATGTGAAAGGTTTAGTAAAATCATTTGCTATCAAGGCAAAATTGCCTTCACTTCCATGTGCCCTTTTGGTGCCTATTTTATTCTGCTCATCAGGCTTTACATCTTTCAAAAGTTGAACTGCCCATTTTGGTAGTTGGTGCTCACTTGTTTGCGATTATGAATAGTCTCCATCATTGTAAAGAGGATTAATATAAACTGATGTTCTTCGTTCAAGTGAAGAGTCTGGAGAATCACTATCAGAAGAACTGCTGCTGCTTGGAGATGAGGATGAACTGCTAGAAGACCCAGATGATGTTGCTGAAGTAGATGAACTGGATGACTCATCTTCAGAGGAAGGAAAATCAAGTTCATACCAATGTGGTGAAGTTGGTTGACTTTGCATTTTTCCTTTTCTTTTATTGCCCTTAGTTTCTAACTTGTGAAGAAGATTTTCAATTTCTTCAGCACTCTTACTCTCTGTTTCATCAAAAATGACATCTTTGCTCACAATGAATTTTCCATTGGTCAAAAGACGATACCCTTTCTTCTCATCAGAATAGCCAATCATTGTGCATTTTAAACTTCTTGAGTCAAGCTTAGTTCATTTTTCTTTTGGAACTAAGGCATAACATACTGATCCAAAAGCTATAAGATGTTTAACTCGAGGTTTGAAACCAAACCAAGCTTCATAAGGTGTGATTTCGTCTAAAGAGGCAGTTGGAGATCTGTTTCTTAAGTAGACAGTTTTATGTATTGCTTCTGCCCAATATGTTGGACTTAACCTCTTGAAAGTTAACATGGATCTCGCTATTCCTAACAAGGTGCGATTCATTCTTTCGACTACTCCATTTTGCTGTGGAGTGTAAACATTAGTAAGATGTCGTCTTATGCCATTTTCATTGCAATAAGTTTTGAATTCATTTGAAGTGAATTCTCCCCCATTATCTGTCCTGAGGGTACCTATCTTTTCTTTGACTTCATTTTCAACAAGTTGGAGAAAAATTTTAAACTTCTCAAATGCTTCTGACTTGTTCTTCAAGAAGTAAACCCAAGTCATTCTGCTGAAATCATCAATGAATAGTAAGAAATATTTGCAACCACCAAAGAAAGTTTGGAGTGGTCCCCAAACATCACTGTGTACTAGTTGTAGCCTCTTGTTTTCACGCCACGAACTTGATGGAAAACTTTCTTGACTTTGTTTGCCATAAATGCAAGCTTCACATTTTTCATTTTCCCTTTTGAAAGTGGGAAGTCCCCTGTTTGCATGCCATGAACTTGTTGGAAAACTTTCTCAACTTTGTTTGCCATAAATACAAGCTTCACATTTTTCATTTTCCCTTTTGAAAGTGGGAAGTCCTTTAACGATTCCTTGTTTTTGCAATTGAGAAAGACTCTCAAAATTTAAATGTCCATATCTTACATGCCATAGTCTTACAGGTGAAATACCTATAGTCACTGGCCCTGCAAAATTAGAATGCCTTGGAATAACTGTCCCTTTCATCCGTAACAGTTTTCCATCTTCATAACCTGTCATGACAATTTTCAAGATCTGTTTGACTGAATTAATCTTGACTAAACCATCTTCCATAATCACCTGATGTCTTGCTTGTCGAATCGTGACTAAAGAGAGCAAATTTTTCTTAAAAGTTGGTACATACCATACATTGGAAATCATTTTTTCTCCAATGCCAGGGAGAAAAACTTTAACTGCTCCTTTTCCATAAGGAGTATGTTTTGTATCGTCTGCAAGAAAAATGGAATTAAGTTGGCAATCTTGAAAATTCCAAAAAAAATCACGTCGACAAGTCATGTGCTAAGTTGCCCCTGAATCCAAGATCCGGGCATCTTCATAATCACTTCAAAGATGGGATGAAAGTTGTGATGCTTGTGAGGAAGTAAAAACATATTCTGAGTTATCATCATCTTGATCATTTGAAAATTGCGCTGAGTGCTGCGGAAACTTGGGAATTTTATTAAGAGATGTTCGACAATCTTCAGCATAACGTCCAACTTTGTTACATCTTTGACACACAATTTGACTTAAGTCTCTTCCTCTTCCTGAAGATTGTCCTCTGCCTTTGCTTTGACTTCTATGTTGAGATTGTCCTCTACCTTGATTATTATTTCCTTGTCCTTGAAAATTGCCTCTTCCTTGGTTGTTTCCTCTACCTTGAAAATTACTCCTTCTTGAACTGTTACCTCTATTAAAGTTGTTTCCGCTGCTTTGGCTTCGACCTCGACTTTGTACATTATGTGCTGCTTGATTCTGATTGAAATTCCCTCTGCCTCTACCTCGAGAACTGTCTGTTGATTATTTACTAGTGCTGGCCTCTGTGAAAAAAACATCTTCACCAACTTTCTTCTTCTTCGCAAAGGTTTTATCATGTTGGGTCAACATTTCACAGAGCTCATCAAACTTTAGTTTCTCTAATTTCCTGGTTAATTATAGAGTCTCCAAAAAATGCGTTTAGGAAGAAGGAAGTCCAGCAATTACAATTATTACCATAAAACTATCATCTATTGCTGGAAAACCAGCATTAATGATTTCCTACTTAATATTCTTAAGTCTTGAGATATATTCAAGAATATCACCTCCTTCAGTCAATTTTTGTTGCAACAATTTTAATTGTAGATCAACTTTTTTTATTTAGGCTGAGTATCGAAGAGGTCTTTAAAAGTTTTCAAAGCAGACCATGCATCTGTAGCATTTTCTATATGGACATACATTTCATCATTGACAGAAGATTTAATAAGAGCTAAGGCTTTGGCATTCTTAACTTCCCATTTTGCTAGTGCAGCTGCATCTGTGGGTTTATTCGGCTTAATATCACCATCACATATACCCTGCCATAATTCATTATAAATGAGAGTGCTTTCGATGAGGCGATGCCATGTTTTATAGGATTTTGTACCTTAAAGTTTGTCAGAATCAGAGAACAAATTATTTAACTTGGACATTGTAGTGTTGAAGCTTCGCACCAAGAATCACAACAAAAATGTCAAGATGGGCAATAGAACATGAAATACACCACGCAAAAAACACGATTTATCAAGGCTTGGGCTTGACCCTCGTATAGTCGTTGAAGCAGGAGAAAAATCACTGAGATTTTCACTTCACTCTAGTCGATATCTCAAATATTACAAGGTAACTTTCAAAATTTGACTTTTACAACGATGCTCTTGCAAAACTTTGGTAAAAAAAAAGTTACCCCCCTGAAAGTAAAATTACTTTGAGTTACACTTATCCCTTCAAAAAATTACAATTGAAATCCCCTTATTACTCCAAAAATTTACAAATCACCTTATTACTCCACAAACAATAAATTCCCAAAATTAAAAAATCACCAGATCTCTCCAAAATACAATATGCCTTATATTACAAACAAGGGAAAAATCCTTATCACTCCATTAACATTGGTATTCTTTTAAACTCATTCATTTAAAAGAACTTTGTAAAAATCTTAAACCTGAATTAAAAAATTCATTCTTCTTTGTCTTCTTGCCATTGTTGCAATTTTTTGCGCAGATCCACTTGCGCTCTCATTGGATATCATATAATAATCCATTTCCCTATAACCAGTGCTTTTGTAGACCTTTAACAATTACAGAAAGAATAGTAACACGGTGTCGGTTTAAATCTTGAAAATCTGCTCTGCAGAATGCCTTGGAATCTTTCAGCGTTCAAGCTCTGGTGGCCTGTTCATCATTAGATGGGCTCTCAAGGATTAGCTGGCAGGCTGGTTTCACTGGCTTCGCTGGCTTCACTGACTTCGTTGATTCGCCGGCTTCACTGGCTTCGCTGGCTTGGACAGATCTGCAACTGATAAGCTCAATTTCTTCCAATAGTGAGGAGAATCCCAAGATTCCTGCATGACTTAATCGAATCAGTTTAACCACCGAATGTTCCCATTGGACATACGCAGCTATGGTTGAAGAATTGGAACCGAGTCAATCTGGAAAGCTCGATATGTGTGAAATATTGTTTGGAAGGAAATTACAGTACACAGCTATGGTTGAAGACCACCCAACACTCTAAGAATTGTAATAGTAGAACGATAGCTAAATGCCCGCGTTATAATTTCCCATAGAAACAACAAATATCATCGAAAGTGCGGCTCGGTTATGAAAATCAGCTATCTGGGTCTCCTAAGTTACTGCTCAAAACTACGTGAGGGTTTAGGCGAGGTATAGTCATAGACAGAGAACTGAAAACTGGGTCGAATTGGGCCAAATTAGGTTCAAATTGGACCAAATCAGGGTTCAATCGAAAGATTTCTGTGTCTATTTCTGCAGCCTTGAAGCGAGGATCGAACTCTCCATGCTCTAACCAGGAATCGAAGGAACTGGTCCGAAATGTGATCTTTAAACGAATCAGGAATTCAATTTGACAGTATACGGTGGCAGCAGTAATTCTTACAATTGATTTTCAGATTTAAAAAAAAAAATCTAAAATCACTAAAATAATAAAATTTCTTTTCTTTTGAACATAAAACTGGACAAATTCATACCAATCATTCACTGATCAATTCAATGGAGTTTTCCAAAAACTTGTAGAGCTGGAATCTCCTCCTCACATCCACTGCAACATTACTGGAGCTCTGATACCACAATAATGGCAGAAGTGTCCTCAGACACGTAATTTTATTAATCAGAAAAAAATAATTACATATTTTATTTTGCAAGAGTTTACACCTGAACAACCAAACACTCTTGCAATGAGCTATTTATAAGCTCAATGTCCTAACTACCTCTAATTATGGATCACTTATTAAATAACAAGTGTCCATTTACAATAAATGCTATTCAAAACAACTAGCTAACAAATCTCCTAAAATAGAGCCTAAGATACGACACATTTGGAGAGTCATATCTTGTTACAAAAATAAACTAATTCTAAATGTCTCCATTAAATAATTAAACATTCTAGAATAATAATTATTAATTTAATATCTTAAATTAATAATTATTTTATTCCAACTTTATAACCTATGATAATATTTTATTTTTGGATCATCTAACAGTAGCAAGTCGCTCTTGAACATGACACTTTCACCTCATCACCGTGACTATGTGGGTTGGGTCATTCAGCTTGATGGTTATCACACTGTTGGTCTATCATACCATCCATTACTTTGTTTTGGGTCAATGCTACCAATTCATTTTAGTGTCACCGACATGTTCAAGAGAAGTCATTCAGTTCAAACTTCATCCTTTGCAATACCGTAAACCTTCATTTTCATGACTGCCATTCCTGAACCTTCTGTCATCAGTTGATTTTTCATCTCCAAAATCATTTACCTCGTTTCGTGTCGTTGATGTGGGATACATCAAGGCCCTCCTGCGACGAGTCGCTTCTTGTCGACATCAGCACATTATCCAAGAAGTTGACTTAGAAACACCCCTTCAGTACCTTGAGGCTTGCATACATCAATGGCAGGTTTCTCGCTTTCGGCGATAGGTTGACATCACTGGCCTTCGACCGAAAGACTTTGTATGGTGTTCAACATCAAATCATTTATTCACACCATGTGAAATGTATTGTAGTACCTTGAGGGTCATTATCATTATTGGTGATTCCTCTCATGTCTGTTAATGACTTACATCATTGGTTGGTAATCAGACGATGTCTTTCCATGTTTGACTTCAGATCATCTATTCACATGGTTAGACTTGTACTTGAGCGAAAGATTGAATGAGATTGAAGACCCCAGATCTAGTTTCATCCATCCGGGCTGCGATATTTTCAGGAGTACTAAATCAAATTTACAATGGCCTTACATTCATGGTCATCCATTCATGGGTCTATATCTGTAGACGACTATATTTGTACATGTAATGAAAGTTTATAAGCTGAGCATGGGTATGCCTTCCCTTAGCAAGTTCATGAGAAAAAAAATCAAATTATCATGATATATGTATTGTAATTGATGCAGGTCACCTTCGCTTCGAAACCTCCTCTCCACATGATAAAGCATTTCACTCGAATACATATTTACGACTTCATGCTTTAGGGGGCAACCATTACAGATCCATTTGGGTACATCAACCCCGAATTACAGATCAATACTATTAGGGCCCATTAAACCCTAGTTTAGTTGTTACATGCCCTAAATGAAGTCAACCATCAGAATGCCTCCTTCCCAAGAGATTCCATGACTGAAATCATCCAAAAACTGCCTCTAAGAAGATTAGCGTAGGTAGGCCTTCATCAGGGTGCATTGCAGTGCAGTCTAGTACACTGTTTGGGTGCTATGCAGCGCACTTGAGCCCTCTTTGGCCTGCGCTGGGAAAATTTGAGCGAAATTTCATTGGGGTTTGGGAATATTCTTATCCATTGGGTGCATCTAGAAGCTTCCCAAGTTTATCTACTCCTTTGAGCTCAAATTTGGATGAGGTAGGGAGTTAAGGAACATCAATCCCTTTATCCCTTCCTCCATGGAACTAAATTATAAGTTTGGGAGGGCATTCATTATCACCATTTATGGCATAACTTCCTTCATTCACCTATAAAAAGACCACTCATCTAAGTGATCAGGGGCTGGAAATCATTGAATTATAGGGAGATGCTGTTAGTATGAGACTTGAGTTGGTTTCAAGTATTGTAATGATGTCAAAATGTCTTGCTTGTTATGAGGAGAGGATGGGATTGAACTGGAGGAGTGACACTGAATCAAGCAAATTGGATTGTAACTCTTCCTTTTACTAATAAATTGTTCAAATATTTTTCTATATGTTTGTATTGTTCATTGATGCTTTCATATGTGTATTATGAACTTGATTCCATTCTATGTTTAATCAATAGATCATTATCATATGCTTTGATCGGTTTTTGTCTTCTGTTTGTGTGCAAGTACTTTTCAAGCGGATTAAGTACGGAAAGGAGCGACGAAATTGGTCAAGGGAGATAAGGAGTAAGAGAAAGCTACAGGTAGGCTTCTTTACTGTCTTATTTAATCTATTGGTTATAGAAAAGGTAGAGAATGCTTTGCACTGTTGTTCTAGACTTAGCTACTAGTCTAGGGGTTTAGGTGTTTATCCAAAGACACTAAAACTTCCCAAAACAAATTGGCAACTCTGTTGGGGAATCGATTATCCATCCTAGTAGCTAATCCACCTCCTTAGACACCTTGACATACTTCACTTATTGTAATTCAGCCTTTTGCATTGAATTTTGGTCAAAATTTGAGGTTAGATGACTCTTGAGTTGCCTCACAAAAATCAATGCATGCTAGCCTTAGAGACAGTGCGTTGCAATGCACCCTCCAGTTAGAGACAATGGACTGCAGCGCAGTTACTCCCTCTTTGGCCCGCGGTCATGTTCCTAGGGTCAGATTCCCACCCTTAGAATTAATTTTTTTTCCAAAATTCTTGTGATTCCCTGATTTCTGAAAGCATTTGAGACATTGAAACAAAAGATTACTGAAGCACCAATTTTAAGGGGACCTAATTGGTCTCTTCCTTTCCACATTTCTACTGATGCTTTAGATACAACTCTAGGAGCTGTGTTGGGACAAAAAGATTTAACTCCTTATGCTATCTATTATACAAGCAAAAATTTGACTCTAGCAGAGTTAAATTACACTGTAACAAAAAATGAGTTTTTAGTTGTTGTGCATGCCATTAATAAGTTTCATCATTATATCATTGGTTATGAAAATTTCATTCATACAGATCATTATGCCATTAGATATCTAATGAACAAACTAATTACTAATGGTAGAATTACAAGATGGTTGTTATTGTTACAAGAATTCAACATTACTATTCTTGATAGACCAGGAAAAGAAAATATAGTTGTTGATTTTATTTCTAGAATACAGAATAATAATGATGATGTTCCTGTAAAAGATAACTTTCTCGATGAATATATTTTTTCAATATCTACTAAAACACCTTGGTTTTCAGATATTGCTAATTATTTGGCTACAGGAAAGTTACCTCCACAACTATTAGCCAAAGAAAAGCAAAAAGTGATCAAAACCAGTGCACCTTATTCTTGGATAGATGGAGAATTGTACAAAACTGGACCTGATTTGATCATCTGAAGATGTGTTTGAGAAGATGAAGTACCTGAAATCTTGAAAGCTTGTCATGATGAACCATGTGGAGGACACTTTGCTGACAAAAGAACTGCTTACAAAATCTTTCTTTTGGGATATTATTGGCCATCCATTTTCAAGGATGCCAAAGAATATGTCAAAAGATGTGATAGTTGTCAAAGAATGGGGAAGCCTATTCCATCATATGAAATGCATCTACAACCATAGGTACTTGTAGAGCCTTTTGAAAAATTAGCTCTAGATTTTGTTGGACCAATAAATCCTCCATCTAAACAGAAAAGGTACATACTTCTTTGCACATATTATGTTACAAATTGGGTAGAAGCTAAACATTTTTTATTTGCAACTGAAAATGTTGTAGTTACATTTCTTTTTGAGGTTATTTTTACTACTTTTGGTGTTCCAAGAGAAACTGTTATATATCAAGGTACTCAATTCACATTCAAGTTGTTGCAAAAGATCATGGAGCAATAGAAGATCAAGCATCGAATGTTTACTCCATATCATCCACAAGCCAATGGACAAGTGGAATCCACCAACAAAGTACTTGAAGCAATTCTCACCAAGATTGTGCATTTGCATAGGAAGGATTGGGCAGCCAAGCTTCCAGAAACACTATGGGAATA
This sequence comes from Pinus tabuliformis, assembly GCA_031772625.1. NCBI lineage: Eukaryota > Viridiplantae > Streptophyta > Pinopsida > Pinales > Pinaceae > Pinus > Pinus tabuliformis. Next base: position 346,356,252 of record CM062818.1, on the reverse strand, counting down.
TTGAACTACATGGAGGAACACAACTAGATATACTCCTTATGTTCTTGTCTATGGAAAACAAGTTTTGCTTCCAATTGAATTCCAAGTGGAGACCTTCAAAACAACAACTAAATTGGGCCTTGATCTATCAGAAGCTCAAAAACAGAGACTAGCACAATTGAATGAGCTAGATGAGATCCAACAAGATTCTATTCAAAGAACCGACATAGTTCACCCGCAGAGATCAAAGTGGCATGACAAATTTATCAAAGCTAAGAAGTTCAAGCAAGGTGGCCGAGATCTTATTTTTATTCCAAATTCAAATATTTTCAATGGAAATTTCAAACTCATTGGCTTAGTCCTGATGAGATTGATACTATTTTTTATAATGGAGCAGTCAAAATCAAAACTATTGATGATGAACAAGTCACTTTCCTTGTTAATGGTCATAGATTAAGGTTATATCATAAACCACTAACAAAGGAAGAGTTTGTCAAATATTTGCAAGAGAATTTTGAATTCAAGTTGGTCAAGAAAGGAGATTCTTCTCGTCATTCTCTAACTTCATTGTAATTTTTCCAATCAAAAAATAAAAATAATAAATAATAAATAATAACAAAAATAATAAATAAAAGTATAAACATGAAAACCAACTATGTTGGCATGTTTATACAAAAAATATTAACTGAAAACCAAGATTTCTTGGCGGTTTAGATTTTCATAATTCCCTTTTCTTGTCCCTATTTCTTTCTATCCTTCTTTTTCTAATAAATTTCAGGTGATAAGCAATATTTCTGAAGACCAGTTTTCTTCATTGATGACTAAAGGAGCAACAACAATAAAGAGTCTTCTCTCTGATCAGAGCAACATAATTTCAAAATGAGCAGCAACAAAATTTATGTCATTTTGCAACCAATCTTCAATTGAACTGCAACCAATCCACAACAAAGGAACTCACAAATCAAAGGTATGTAGGATGTTGAATTATTTTTCATATAAGAACTTAGGTTTTAATTCATGGGATGATTTTATTAAAGAAAAACTTGAATTATTAGAAAACCTTATAAGACTGCCTAAAAATCATAACCATTACACCCCACCATCATCATTACTCATTCGATCACATCAATTATGCATATATCTCACCAATCCTATGAAATCAGATCTAAGAATCATGGGAGATCATATGAAAAAGTGCAGTCCTATCACGAAACTAATACTCCGTAAGCGCCTTACTTCGCCATCATTCTTACTCAACCTCATCCCATTTCACTCCATTTTGAAACCCTCACCAGTCAACCCTGCTTATTTCATATCAAACCTCCATCATCCCCCTCAAAAGGAAACAATTGAAGATTGAGACTTCTCTCCACCATGGGTATCATCGTTTGGTCTAAACCAAACAAAATCAAGTTTCTTCAAGCATACCCAAGAGTTAGAGATCAGTTGTAGCAGGTAGGGTGGCTTAAGTTCTTTGAAAATTTTGACGGGCATGAGACAGAGGTCACCAAAGCTTTTGCTCGGGCTTTTGATGGAGTCGAGGTAGAAATTAGAGACATCAAGCTTATTTTGACATATTCTATCATGGTAGAAGCTACAAAATTGCCTATAAATGGAGAAAGTTGGTTCAAGAACAGGAAAATCAAGGAGAATGATTGGGTACACTTCCTCAGAGAACCAGGTATGGATATATCCATATTTAAAAAGGGAATCCCAGTTACAACACTAAAAGGGAAATGGAGAAATTTATTGTTGGTTATTCAGAAAATTTTAACTTTTGAAGGAAGGTTCAGAACTATGTTTTTCTACCATGCTCGACTTTTGATGCATTTTATTGACGAGAATGAAATCAATTTGCCTTAATTTTTTCTTCAAAGTCTTAGAAAGATGGCATCTAGTATACAAAGAGAGTCTAGATCCATTGATAATGCCCTCTACCATCATGGACTGATCAAAATTCTCATAGAAGCACATTTAGAATCTAAGGGAGATAATTGGCAGGATTTTCTGGTTTGTAACCACTTTATAGAAGTTCAAGAAGAAGAAACAAGTAGGAGGGTTAAAACGAGTCGATGAGATTTAACAAGAAACCCTAACCCTGAAACGAAAATGGAAGAAGAAAATCGAGAACAAAATGAAACATAAGTGCCAAAAGACCTGTTTGAAGACGACACCCCGCTCTCTCATTACTTTGAAAATTATAAGTAGAAAAATGAAAAACAAAGTCTTAGAAGAAAGAAAGTTAGCTTAAGTTCTAAGTAACCTGAAGAAAGTGAAAAATCAAAGAAGAGGAAACAAGAGGTTAGCAAAGAAAAAAGTCAAGACACTAAAGGATCAAGGGTAAAATTAAGAAGAAGAAAAAGAATTTCAAAACTTTAAAATACACAGTCTCCAAAAAGGATCGATATTGAAGAAGAAGGGTACAGGACACCACCTTATATAGTGAGTCTGATAAGAAAAACACCAGATATTAACCCAATCCAGCAAGAAATTTATGAATATGTGGAATCATTGGAATAAAAAGTGCAACAGAAGGTAAGTTCCTCTCAGAATCAAGAAAATTCTTTTAATAAAACTCTTTTTGTAACACCCTCCCGACACATCCACCCAAATAACCATGCCAACTGGGGTAAACATGAGACAAGAGGCTACTATGATCATATTCAACCTCCTAGGTAACATTAAGGAAGTGGAATCAACGAAACATCACACACAATCATCCAACATCATCGTCAGAACCCTCAGGAGACAAGTCAGACACTCAGGCAACATGTCCCTGGGTCCCACTACTATTATGGACCTTTGAGGCCATAGTATATCTCATGCTATGGGTAAGGGAGTGACCGAAGACCTAAAGTAGCTCTTATATGCCTGCTTACCAGTAACTGTGGACCAAACTTTCCAGTTCTGTGCCAGCGACCCCGAGATTTAAGCCACTTTTTCAGGCCCAGAGCCCAGGCCACTGCCCAGAATGGAATGAAAGCTTGAAATCAATAAAAGTACAGGGAAACAATGAAGCAAAATAAATAAACTCAATAAGACCTTAACTAGACCCCTACTAGCCATGACAGGCATTTCGTCAAACATATCATCGACATGTAACCTACAAGTGTAAACAACAGAATTAAGTGTAGGGATCTCATACTTATCTGAGAATCACTATAAACCATTGTTCCCTCATGTCATTTGTTTCATATTCATCTATTAGGTCATAGACACATTATCCATTCATATACAAGTAAAAACATGCTGAGAGCCAAACATAGTTGTTGTCATAAAATGTGCATATAACCAACATAATAGGGACAAAAATACAATAAACATATCAACCATCAAAATCCATATATATATATATATATATATATATCAGTACATTTACACATGAAAATCAATGGAATGAATTTCTCATTAATCAATGCAATGAACCAACCGGAGATGGGACTACCATGTTCCACCCGACCATAGATTGGTTGAGCCAAGTATCTCTTCAGCTAATCACCCCTGTGCCATATTCCAAGCATGAATGTGGGACTCATAGAACACATAAAAAACACCAATCAATGTGGATGCCATTGGAGTTCTTCGCCTACACCATGAGGAATTTGAGTGCCTCCTAGTCTCTCAGGCTTTACCGTGCATCTGCAGTTCGATCCAGGGATCAATAGGCCCTCCCCCGAGACATACTCTCCAAGCTTTACCGTGCATTCCATCCCAGAATCACTAGGCCCAACGGAGAGAAAATCCACCTCTTGGCTTTACTGTATATCTCGCCATTCACCGACAAGGATTCCTAGGCCCACCGAGTCACACAATCTGGCTTTACCACAACCCATAGTTCAGCTCAGGGTTTACTAGGTCAGTGGATTCATGCATCCTCAGCCTGGTTTAGGGACCACTACACCATGTACTTTTCAATTCAAAGATCCACCAGACTCAACTTCGAATCCAATCTGGCCATCCCACATAAATTGAATGGGAGAACCCATCTCATTAAATCTATCAGGAAATGACAAGGCTAGGCTGAAAATATTGTCACACCTGGCAAAACCCATGTCATGGTAGAAAAGAAACACATGCAATCCCATGCATGCCAAATCTAGCAAGGAAAATACACATGCAATTTGTTACTTGCAATGAAGCATGTTGTAGCTACTTGATCCTGCCTTTCCCTGCTTTATCTTTGCTTCCTCTTGCCTTCTTTGCCTTTCTTGCTCCAATGCCAAATTGATCCAAGAAAACTCTAAGTGTCCAAGGGTATGAGAGAGAGAGAGAGAATAATGAAAGAGCTCCAAAGCTAAAGTGACAAAAAGGTTACCAACTGATCCTCAGAAGCCTTTTTATGAATGAGGCCTCCATTTCCTTCATTTTCCATTATTTTCCTTCATTTTCCTCCTCACATGCAACCTATGGCCTTTTGCCTCCTTTTCTCCTAATTTCTATTATTTTCATAAATAATTGTGCCAAAAATTCCATTTTACCTTTCCAAAGCCTTAGCCATTTCCTTTGCCAATTTCCTTAACCATAAAAAACCAAATTAACACCCCCTAGGATGTCTTGCCCAACATTCAACTTGGAATAAGTGTCTGATTCATCCGTGGTTATTGTTTTTAACTTTTATTACATGAAAATTTTCACCAGGGCTGTTACAAAACCCTCCTTCTTGGGGGACATCGTCCTCGGTATTCAATCACTCATATACCTCAAAAACATGTTGAAAGAAGACATACTGCTTATGGAGCTTTATAACACAACTCGATGCAGTATTTACAATGAAAGATCTGCTCAAGAGAAGAACATCATGACAACATACCACATAGTGGAGCTTTATATCACAACTCATTACGGTATTTACAATTGTCACCTGCTAAGTTCCAATCCACATGACATCATAACATCATGATAACATAACCACATGATAACATAACCATAATGACATGACACCCATACCGCATAGTGGAGCTTTATAACACAGCTCGTTACGATATTTACATCCATACACATGGGTACATATAGCAACATCACCATAAATATAGATACCAAAACATATGCCAAATCATATACCAAAACATATATCAAACATATACTAGTCATCATATCTAAGCACATATCAAAACATCATATAGCATATATCAAACCATCATAAAGCATATATTGAACCACCATAAAGCATATACCAAACCACCATAAGAAAATACCAAACCACCATAAGCAAATACCAAACCATCATAAGCAAATACCAAACCACCATAAGCAAATACCAAACCACCATGTCAAGTTGCTTTGCCTCAACTGGCAAACAAGGAAGGATACATGGCCCGCATCTGATCTGTCATCTCCCATGTAGCTTCATCAAGCCCAAAGTGCTTCCATTGCACTTTAACTTGCTCGATTGCTCGATTCCGAAGCATGAGCACCTTTTTCTGTAATATACACTAAGGCTCCGGCTGGAATTATCCATCTGGTTCCACCTGCAATACAGACCAGTCAATCACATGATCAACATCCTTAACATACTTCTTAAGCAAAGATACATGGAAAACATCATGGAATTTCACTGTCAGAGGTAGTGCAAGTCGATAGGCTACTGGCCCAATCCTCTCAATGATATTGAAGGGTCCACAAAACCGTGGTGCCAGCTTGGCACATGATCCAATATGCAAGGAACTCTTCTTCAGTTTGATGTGAAAGTACACATGTTCCCCAACTCGGAACTCCTTGAACAACCTGTTCCTATTTGCATAACTCTTCTGCCTATCCTGTGTTGCCTTGAGATTCTTCTTGATCACCTACATCTCTTGTTCCATGTTTGCCAACATATCTGGTCCAATCAATACTCTGCTAACCGGAACACTTCAACTAATGGGAGTGTTACAAATATGCCCATACAATGCCTCAAAATGACTCATCCTTAATGACTCATGATAATTGTTGTTATATGTGAACTCTACCAAAGAGAGACACTCTTCCCATTTCCGTTTTTGATGCATCACTTGTAGAAAATCTGTGATAGGTTAACCCGATAATGCAATATAAATCAAAACAGAATACTATAACCTACTTCTACTATCCATTTGCAGAAGATTAAAGATCGAGCTGAAAAATATAACCAGAAGAAGAAGAATCAATGGCACAATACACATGAAAATACTTTGGGGAAAGTCTCAGATAAAAACCCCACACTATTGTATTATCATACATGGTGGAAATACATAGGAATTATACAAAGCCTTAGCTCTCACAGCTAGCCAGATCTCAGTACAATCCTCACAGAGGCTCATAGGCAATCTTGGCTTCTCTCCAACCTTCCTCTCTGCCCTCCAAGATCCTATTTCCTTGTGTTGTTCCTTGTGGATGACTAGCCTGTTACCAAGTGGAAAAACAAGACTTCAAAACTATGCAATCCTCAAGGATGAATCCTTGACTGCATGCATGAGTTTTCTCCATGGGAAAACACATGCAACTGATAGTACAATATCCTTGAACATTAATCTTAACTGGGTCTTTCTCAGAATAGACATGCATGAGTTTCTGATGAGGGAATCTTCAGTTAACGGGAGTAGCACTAGTTGAGTGCATTAATGCATCAACTGACTGTTAACTCACTATTAGTTCCTCAAACAATTTGGAACTAATTTAACTGGACTTAACACAGTAAACTGAGTTAAATAATTACAACTCAAATATAACTCAATCTTATCTCCTTAATTTAAGGGATAACTCTTGCATGACTTCAGAAAGACTTCTAACTTGAATTTCTCCAACTAATTAATTAAAAGTAAATAAATTAATTATTTCCAAGTAGTTGTTAAGACTAAATTCGATTTTAATTCACAATTTAATTCAAGGAAAAATTAAATTGGAATATTCTTGTTGCCATATTTCAACACTCCCTCTCAACAAGAAAGGGAATATCTGCCACCCCGATCCTATCTCTATGGAACTCGAATTTACACTTTGACAATGCCTTTGTCAAAATGTGAGCATTCTTCTCCTTTGTCGAAATATACTACAGCAACATGATCCTCCTCGCTACACAGTCTCTAAGATGATGATACCAAATGTCGATGTGCTTGGACCTATCATGAAATACTGGATTCTCAGAGAGTTTGATACAACTCTGATTATCACAATAGATCACAGTTGGATCCATCCTCTAATCAAACAAACCAACTAGGATTTTCTGCATCCAGATGGCCTCACATGCTGCTTGACTTGTAGCCATGTATTCTGCCTTTGCCGAGTTGAGTGCAATTGACCTCTGTTTCCTGCTGTACCAAGAAACTGCCGCTGACCCAAGGTTGAAAATCCCTCCTGATGTGCTCTTCTGATCTAATGGACTCCCTGCCCAATCTGCATCAGTGAAGCCCTGTAGCTTCACTCCCTATGTCCGTCTGTACCATAATCCATACTGAGATGTGCCTCTGAGGTATCTCAATACATGCTTTGCCACCTTCCAAAACATCTTGGTAGGTTGAACCATTGCTTGACTCAGCTGGTTCACTGCATAACACAAATCTAGTGTTCGTTAAGTACATCAATGAACCCACAAGCTGCCTATACACAATAGCCTCTACCACTTCTCTTGAATTAGCAACCTCCTTCCTCCAGTTACCTGCTAGAGCAGTCTGAATGGGCTTGCACTTCTCCATGTGGAATCTCCTGAGTATCTCATTGGCATACTTGCCCTGAGACACAAACAACTCCCCATCCTTCTGCCACACTTCCATGCCAAGGAAGTAATGCATGAGACCCATGTCTTTCATCTCGAATTCTCTTGGAAGGTCCTCCTTGCAAGACACAATCAACTGATCATCACCAGTCAATATGAGATGATCAACATCAAGTACAATGATCAACAACTTACCTTTCACCACAATGTGGTACAGGTTCACATCCGCTTCATTGTTCGTGAAGCCCAACCCGATGAAGTAGTTGTCTATCCTGGTGTACCAAGCACGAGGTGCTTGCTTCAGCTCGTACAACGCTCTCTTGAGCCAGCACACATGCGACTCATGATCGAAGGTCTCAAAATCTTCCAGCTACTCTATGTACACCTCTTCCTCAATCTGGCCATTGAGGAATGCAATCTTCACATCCATCTGATGGATCTTCCAACCCATCTGTGCTGGTAGTGCCAACATAGATATGATAGATGATTACCTTGCAACAGGAGCAAAAGTCTCATCATACTCAATCCTCTCGACCTATGAAAAGCCATGGGCAACAAATATTACCTTATGCTTCTCCACATTACCATCAACAGCTTGCTTTATGTTGTAAAGCCAATGGGAGCTCACAACTGACTTGTTCTCCGGTCTCGAAACCATGTCGCAAAAACTGTTACGAACTATGGAGTCATACTCCTCCACCATAGCGTCAACCCAAATCGGCTGTTGCACTACTTCGTCAAAGGAAGATGTCTTGGTCTCAACACATTCCCCAGCAAAGGCCATGTATCCAGTGTACCTCTCAGGTGACCTCCTTTGTTTATGCTGAGAAGATGGTGCTCCCACATTCTCTCTCGCATCCTCCAACAATATGTCAGCTTCTCTTGTGCGTTTCCGTCCATCTCTGGAAGAATCTGCTTGAGTGGATGTCTCCACTCCTGGAACCTCTGCATGTGGCTACTCTGCATCAATTCAAGGCTCCTCCTCCTTAGGAACCAACAGTTCCTCCACAGCCTGTAGTTGGAGCTCCCTCTCAAGGGAAACTCACATGGCCTTCTGCTCATCAAACTTGAGATATTTGCGAACCGCTGTCCTTCGACTAGTAGGCAAGTACACCTGATAGTTGTGAGGTGTATCAGTGTACCCCACAAATATCCCCAACTCTGCTGTCCGGCTCAAGCTTATTCTGTGCATCCTTTGTCACATGGAAATATACGATGAGCCAAAGATCTTGAAGTGACCCACATCTGGTTTCTTACGAGAGAAAGCTTCCTTTGGTGTCTTCATCCCAAGTATGCGATGCGGGATTCTATTTTGCAAATAGACCACTGTGTTGCATGCCTCATCCCACAAGTGAAGTGGTAGGTCTTGGTCATGCAACATTGCCCGTGCTGCCCCTACAATAGTTCTGTTCTTCCTCTCGGCCACCCCATTCTACTGTGGGTTATGAGGTGGCGTCAACTCTTGTTTAATTCCTTTCGCTACACAGAAGTCCTTAAACTCTTGAGAGACATATTCTCCACCATTGTCGCTTCTCAAGGCCTTGATCTTCTTCCTGACTCTTTCTCGACCAAAGCTTTGAACTCACAAAACTTTGTGAAGGTTTGGTCCTTCTTCTGCATGAAATAAATCTAGCATTTACGAGAATAGTCATTAATGAAAGTCACATAATACTTTTGCTTCGTTGTGGATGCCGTCGAGAATGGTCCACACAAATCAGTATGAACTCGCTCTAAGATAGCCTCTGCTCCACTGTCTCGATCATGAAAGGAAGACTTGGTGTACTTTCCCAAGGTACAACCCCTGTGTCAACTTGCTCAAGTTTACCTTTGGGAAGTCCTGTAGATATCTGTTGCATTATCTTCAAAGCCCCATGATGCAAATGGCCCAACCAACTGTGCCACAACTCGCCAATGTCTTGGCTTTGCACCAATTCTACTTTCATACTCAATGCTGCACGATCATATACCTCTAGTTTATAGAGATTTTTCACCCGAACCCATATCCTCTTGGTTTGACTCGTGGCTATGTGTCTTAGGAATGCCTTTCCTTTACTGAAGACAACATCGTAGCCTTTGTCCTCCAACATCGCAATTGATACCAAGTTCTTCTTCAGTCCAGGCACATACATCACATCTGTCAAGGTGAGAGGAGCTCCATGCTCTTTCTGAAAAGCAACCATGCCCACTCCTGAAACACTATACCTTTCGTCGTCAACCATCTCTATGCGCATCTTGAGGTCTTTCTCCTCCAAGGCACTGAATAAATTTTTCTCACCGATCATGTGGAATGAGGCTCCACTGTCAAGATACCAGACACAACCCATCATCGATGACACCATGCATGCAATGAGGGTAAAGTCCATTTCAAACTGAGAGGCTAATGCCTCACCTTCCGATCCTTTCGAGGATCCCTTCTTGGACTTCTTCGATGGGCAATTAGTCGCATAATGTCCCATATTGTGACAATTAAATCATCTTACTTTAGAAATGTCACCCTTCTTACCTCCATGAGAAGAATTCGATTTGAAATGGGAAGCCTTCCCCTTCCCTTTCCTTGCCTTACTTGCTAAGGCCAGATTTTCTTCATCATCATTCTTGGATGAAGAACCATCTCATGTGCTCCTCCTGATCTCCTCCTACTTAATATCCGACCACAGTCATTCCCAATCCGATAGTTTCTCCCTTCCATTCACAGAGTCCAGGTAGCTATTCCAACTCTTTTGAAGGCCAAGGAGAGCAAGGCTCACCATATCATCATCGGCAGTAGATATTCCCACATTGCCAAGCTCATCTCTGTAGGTGGTGAGCTTGTTCAGATATGTGCAAATAGTATTGCCCTTCTCCATCTTGATTCTTCGAAGCTTATCCTTGAGTGCCAATTTCCTCTGGTCGCTACTGTTCTTGTAGAGGTCCTTCAATGTCTTCCACATTAAAAATGGAGTATCCTTCCCATGGAGACTCGAGACAATATGGTCTCGAACTCCCTCAATGATGATCCGTCTTGCCTTCGCTACACACTTCTTCCACTCAGCCAACTCTTGTGCATTAGTTGAAGCTAGCTTTTGGATTTCTTGATCAATGAATTCCTTCAAGCCATTGTCTTCTAATACAACCTCCATTCTATCTTTCCATGCTATGTAATTCAAGCTACCTTCCAAGGCATACTCGAGTCTCAAGCCATAGAATGCCATTGGCCAACCTTGAAGTATGATATGAATTCGATTTGAACCTACAACCCCGAACTTCAAACTTTGAATTCTCTTATTAGTATACTGTTCACTGCTTTGATACCATGTAGAAAATCTGTGATAGGTTAACCCGATAATGCAATATAAATCAAAGCTGAATACTATAACCTACTTCTACTATCAATTTGCGGAAGCTTAAAGATCAAGCTGAACAATATAACAAGAAGAAGAAGAATCAATGGCACAATACACATGAAAATACTTTGGGGAAAGTATCACATAAAAACCCCACACTATGGTATTATCATACATGGTGGAAATACATAGGAATTATACAAAACCTTAGCTCTCACAGCTAGCCAACTCTTAGTACAATCCTCACAGATGCTCACATGCAATCTTGGCTTCTCTCCAACCTTCCTCTCTACCCTCCAAGCTCCTATTTCCTTGCGTTTTTCCTTGTGGATGATTAACATATTATCAAGTGGAAAAACAAGCCTTCAAAACTGTGCAATCCTCAAGGATGAATCCTTGACTACATGCATGAGTTTTCTCCATGAGAAAACACATGCAAATGATAGTACACTGTCCTTGAACATTAATCTCAACTGGGTATTTCTCAGAATAGACATGCATGAGTTTTTGATGAGGGAATCTTCAGTTAACTGGAGTAGCACTAGTTGAGTGCATTAATGCATCAACTGACTGTTAACTCACTATTAGTTCCTCAAACAGTTTGGAACTAATTTAACTGGACTTAACTCAGTAAACTGAGTTAACTAATTACAACTCAAATATAACTCAATCTTATCTCCTTAATTTAAGGGATAACTCTTGCATGACTTTAGAAAGACTTCTAACTTGAATTTCTCCAACTAATTAATTTAAAATAAATAAATTAATTATTTCCAAGTAGCTGTTAAGACTAAATTCGATTTTAATTCACAATTTAATTCAAGGAAAAATTAAATTGGAATATTGTTGTTGCCATATTTCAACAGCACTTACATCCTCAACATGTCCTCCAATATGCCATTGATCCTCTCTATCTATTCATCTGTCTGTGGATGATAAGTTGTGCTAAAGGCCAACTTTATGCCCAAACCTGCAAATAACTCCTTCCAAAACTTGGAAGTGAACTTTGCATCCCTGTCTGACACAATATTCTTCGGAACACCATGTAGTCTAACCACATCTCTAATGAACACCTATGCCACATCACTAGCTGAGAACGTAGACTTCACCGGAATGAAGTGTGCAACCTTTGTTAACCTGTCCACAATGACCATGATGGAATCATGTTGCTTCACTATCTTTGGCAACCCTATGATGAAGTCCATGGAAATGACCTCCCATTTCCATTCTGGAATCGCAATTGGCTGTAGCAATCCACCTGGATGTTTACACTCTGCCTTCACTCGCTAACAATCAAAGCATCTCGCCACAAACTCTGCTACATCCCTCTTCAAATTTGGCCAATAGTAGTACCTCTTTACCACTGTCAGTGTATTCAGATAACCTGGGTGACCTGAATATGGTTTCACACGAAACTCCCTCATGATCACCTTCCTGAGTTCACTGTTATCCGATACATATATTTTGTCTCGGAACCTAACCAATCCATCTGTTGTAAGACAATAGTCCATGCCCTATGCACCTGCACCTGTACCTGTACATGTGCTATCACCCTGCTGCAACTTGTGCATAATCTCCATATACCTGACATTCTGTTGTCCTACCTGCAAGATCCTATCCCATAAGTCCATCCCATAAGAACTCATAAATGTTATATGATTTACATGCATTCGCCTGCTAAGAGCATTTTTCACCTTGTTCTCTTTACCTTTGATGTACCTAATCTTGAAAGCAAACTCGATGATCATGGCCAACCATCTAACCTGCCTGATGTTTAGATTCGACTGTTCAAACAAATACCTCAACCGAATGTGATATCTCATAAGTATAAACCTCTTGCCAAGAAGATAGTGCCTCCACATCTTCAGTGCATGTATAATCGCTACTAGCTCAAGACCATGTGTCGGGTAATTCTACTCATGCTCGTTGAGTTTCTAGGACTCATAGTGTACCACCTATCCATCCTGCATAAGGACTCCACCAAGCCCTCTCTTGCAAGCATTTGTGCATACCACAAACTCTTTGTCTAGATTCGCAATTTGCAGTACTAGTGCATGCATCAACAACTGCTTAAGTTGCACAAAGCTAGCCTCCCACTCCTTTCTCCATTTGAACTTCTTACCTTTCCTTTGCAATGATGTAATGGGATACACAATCTGTGAGAAATTCCCGATGAACCTCCTATAATAGCTTGCTAGACCCATGAAAGCTCTCACATTGTCCACATTCTTAGGAGCTACCCACTCCACGATGGCCCTTATCTTCTATGGATCTACTGCAATGGCTTCCTTGCAGTCAACATGTCCCAAGTAGTGCACCTCAGTTTGAAAGAAACTACACTTGTTGAGCTTAGCATACAATTGATGCTCCCTCAAAAACCTCAATACTACTGCTAAGTTCTCGACGTGCTCTTCCTCATTTTTAGAATATACCAGTATATCATCAATGAACACAATAACAAACTTATCAAAATATGGATGCAGCAAAATATTCATCAAACACATAAATGTAGTTGGAGCATTAGTTAAGCCAGATGGAACAACAAAAAACTCATAATGCCCATACCTGGTCCTGAACGTAGTCTTGTAAATGTCGTCGTCTTTGATGCGTACCTAATGGTATCGGATCTCAAGTCAATCTTCGAGAACAGTGCTGCTCCCTTCAGTGGATCGAACAAGTCATCGGTCCTCGACAAAGGATATCTGTTCTTGATAGTCACTTTGTTCAACTGCCTGTAATCGATGCATATTATGAGAGTACCATCTTTCTTCCTCACAAACAAGACTGGTGTGCCCCAAGGTGATAGACTTTTCCTAATGTATCCCTTGTCCAAGATTTCCTTCAGCTGCAACTTCAGCTCAACCAACTTAGGTGTGCTCATCTTATAAGGTGCTTTCGATGCTGGAGCTACCCCTGGCACGAACTCTATCGAAAAGTATACCTCCTTGTGAGGTGGAAACTCTGTAATGTTCTCAGGGAATACATCCTGAAACTGCTGCAACATTGGATATCTGTTGAATACATCTGCATCCTCAACCTCCTTACCCTTATCACTAGAAATGTGTACTGAAAATAGCTTACACCCTTTCCTGCGGCTACGCTTTGCTTGCATAGATGTTACCATCCCAACTGATGTGGATTTCTTCTTACCTTGCAAGACTCTTAGTTCTCCATTGTCATCGACACACTCAATAGCTTTTTCATAATAGTCTACCTTGGTTCTATATAGATACAACTAATGCATGCCCAATAACATACTGTATGAACCCAACGGTAATACATTTAAATGTGTTGTTGTAGGAATACCATTTAAATCAAATGCGCAAGCTCTTACCCATTGATGAACTCACTTTTTTGCTCTCATAGTCAACTACACTAACCAAGACTCTGCATGCAACTCCTTATTCAAACCACACTTATCCACTAAGTCAGGATTAACATAACTATAATTAGATTTAGGGTCAATCAAAATAGAAATTACTTGATCACAAAGCTTACCGTCCATCTCAATGATAGATGCATGGTGTTCTACTTACCCGTTGTCCATTGTTGCATAGATACGTGGAATACTCTAGCCAACATGGCCAACAGTTTGTTCCTCCTATGCACTATATATCATAGGCCTACCACCCTGATATTGCAGACAATTTCTCTTAAGGTGTTCCTCACCACATGTCCAACACTCCAATTGACCAGTGCCCTCACCTCTATGTTGTTACTGCTATTGTGACCCATGTCCTTGTCTAGCTGCATTAAATCTCTTTTGTGGAGCCACATTTTCTTTCCCATCTGCATGTTGAGGCCTTGTCCTCTTAGGCTGCCATTTACCTCTACCTTTGTCTTTTCCCTTCCATCCATGCTGAGATTCATTCTTACGCTTTGATTGCTCATAACAATGCTTCAGTTTCCCAATAACTTCCTCAAGTGATCGAGGCTCATCATACTCAATCTGATCTCTAAATACTAATGGCAAACCACTGACAAATCTCTGAACTTTAGCCTTCTCATCAGTAAGATACAATACATACCTCAATAGTTCCAGAAACTTGGTTGTGTACTCTTCGTCTGTCATTGATCCCATCTTTAACTCATAGAATTCTTTTGCCTTACTATCATAGTACCTTTCTGACAAGTACTTCTTCCTGAAAAGTCTCTTGAATTCCTGCCAACTCAAGTCATTTGTCCTGATGTCTCTAACCTGCTTAACATCTTCCCACCAGATGTCTGCTTTACCTTTCAAGTTGAAGATAGCTATTCTAGCCTTCATGTTATCTGTGTACTCATGCAACTCAAATAATTTGTTCATCCCAAGTATCCAAGCCTCTGCATCTTCCAGCTTCTTCACATCTCCATCAAAAGTAGGTGGTTTTTCTTTCTTGAATTCATCCGGTAAGTATCCCTTATCATTCCTCCTGTAAGGATGATAACGACGATGATCATGATGTCTATCAGAACCAAAACTAGAATAATACCTGTACTCATTGCCCCTCCTTTTTGGAGTGTCCAACAACCTACCATCTCTCACTATGTCAGATCTATCCGACCTGTGTCTACCAGGAGATCTACTACCATATGCTCCATTAGTTCCATCCTCATGTGCATGGTTGACCCGGAGTGACCCTTATCACTGCAGTTCTGACAAACTCTGAGGAAGTATAGCATTGACCTCTAGTTGCTTCTCTTGTGCCTATATGATTTGATAATTATCTGCCTTACAACTCCTTATCGCTTCCTTCAAGCTTCTCAATGTAACTGCCAAATCTGAAGAGTTCCCAACATTGTATTGCTCTTCAGATTCATATGGAGAGTATCTATAGTCAACCATCTTGCTAGCCATTTGATCTTTCTCTTCCTGTAATGCATAATATGTTAGATAAACCAAATCACAATAAACCAATGTACCTTAGTATAGCTCAGGGAGGATACCTTGTCTACAAGATCACCAAATCAGTGTGATACATGTATAACATAGACATAATAGCATATAGACATTCACAAGTAATTGTAACAACACATAATCATCACTCTAACTAGGATCAAATCATCAATGCAAGGCCATATCAACAATGCATGCTATGACCTCATGCATGACAACAACCATTAATCCATTATACACATTGCTACATGCAACCGACAATATGCATAAGCAATGCCTAACCAACTACAAGTACGGATAAACGCATGTAGTCGAACATAATCAATCGGTCCTTGTAACTAACCTACAAGACTGGTACATGTAATCAAAATACTCAAGGATGTAACCTAACATACAAGGATGTAAGTAGGCGACATAAAATCAACATGTAAGTGACATATAATCCATATGCAGTCAGTGATATACTCATGTAAAATACTCTTCACGAAATCAACATCAAATTCTCCATGATAACCATACTACAACCCTAATACAACATTAAGCAATTGCAACAAGTATATAAGTGTAAGAGACACACATGAAACTGACATGCATGCATGACTAACACATTCAACCCATCTAGTTCGAGAGTTGAACCATGCTCTGATACCACTCTGTAACACCCTCATCCCACATCGACCCAAGTAACCATGCCAACCGAGGTAAACATGACATGTGAGGCTACTATGATTAGATTTAACCTCCTAGGTAACCTTAAGGAAGTGGAATCGATGGAACATCACACACAGTCATCCAACATCATCAACAAAACCCTCAAGAGACAAGTCAGCCACTCAGACAGCTTGTCCCTGGGTCCCATTATTATTCTGGACCTCTAAGGCCAAGTGGCTCTCATGTTATGGGCAAGGGAGCAACCAGATACTTAAATCCACTCTCATAGGCCTGCATGCCAACAACTGTGGACCAAACTCGCTAGTTCTGTGCCAGCGACCCCGAGATTTAAGTCACTTTCTCAGGCCCATAGCCCAACCCACTGCCCAGAATGAAATGGAAGCTTGAAATCAATAAAAGTACAGAGAAACAATGAACAAAAGCAATAAACTCAACAAGACCTTAACCATACCCTACTAGCCATGACATGCATTTCATCAAACATATCATCGACATGTAACCTACATGTGTAAACAACATAATTAAGTGTAGGGATCTTATACTTATATGAGAATCACTATAAACCATTGTTCCCTCGTGTCATTTGCTACATATTCATCTATTAGGTCATAAAATTATTATCCATTCATATACAAGTAAAAACATGCTAAGAGCCAAACATAGCTTTTGCCATAAAATGTGCATATAACCAACATAATAGGGACATAAATACAATAAACATATCAGCCATCAATGTGGATGCCACAAGTGTTCTTTTCCTGCACCGTGAGGAATTTGAGTGCCTCCTAGTCTCTTAGGCTTTACCATGCATCCATAGTCTGATCAAGGGATCACTAGGCCCTGCACCAAGACATACTCTCCATGATTTACTGTGCATTCCATCCCAGAATCACTAGACCCAACGGAGAGAAAATCCACCTCTTGGCTTTACCATATATCCCGCCATTCACCGACAAGGATTCCTAGGCCTACCAAGGCACACAATCTAGCTTTACCGCAACCCACAGTCCAGTTCAGGGTTACTAGGCCAGTGGCTTCGTGCATCCTCGGTCTAGTTTAGGGACCACTACACCATATGTTTGTCAATTCGGAGATCCACCCCACTCAGCTTCGAATCTAATCCGACCATCCCACATAAACCAAATGAGAGAATCCATCTCATCAAAGTTATTAGGAAATGGCAAGGCTAGGCTGAAAATACTGTCACACCTAGCAAAACCCATGCCATGGTAGAAAAGAAACACATTCAATCCCATGCATGACAAATATAGTGAGGAAAATACACATGCAAGTCAATACCTGTAATGAAGCTTGTTGCAGCTGCTTGATCCTGCCTTTCCTTGCTTGATCTTTGCTTCCCCTTGCCTTCTTTTCCTTTCTTGCTCCAATGCCAAAGTGCTCTAAGAAAACTTTAAGTCTCCAAGAGTATGAGAGAGAGAGAGAATAATGAAAGAGCTCCGAAGCTAAACTGACAAAAAGGTTACCAACTGATCCTCATAAGCCTTTTTATGAATGAGGCCTCTATTTTCTTCGTTTTCCATTATTTTCCTTCAATTTCCCCCTCACATGAAACCCGTGACCTTTCACCTCCTTTTCTCCCAATTTCCATTATTTTCATAAATAATTATGCCAAAAATGCCATTTTGCCTTTCCAAAGCCTTAGCCATTGCCTTTGCCAATTTCCTTAGTCATAAACAACCAAATGAACACCCCCTAGGATGCCTTTCCCAACATTCATCTTGGAATAAGTGTCCCATTCATCCATGGTTATTGTTTTTAACTTTTATTACATGAAATTTTTCACGAGTGTTGTTACATTTTTGTGAGAGCATACACTTGAGGATACTTTGAAGCAGAACATATATGAGCTAGAAGCTCTTAATGAAAATCTTACACATGAAAGAGAAGAAACAAAGGTACAAAATGAGATATTAAGAACTCAAAATGATAACATACTTTTACATCTCTACCATTGGTATAAGAAAAAATAGGAAACTCAAAGCAAACAATAAGTTCATTAAGAATAAGATGAGGGGTTTGCAGAGTAAAATTATGATGAAGAGACCAAGGTCTACCTTCAACACTAGGAAAAGAAGGAAAAGCACTAGTTTGGATGTGCTTGCACAAACTTTAGAAATCATACATTAAAGAAGATAGAAGAACCAACTTTGAATTTTTGGTGCATGAGGACATGAAAGACCTTCGGTGTGGGGGAATGTTGAAGTCTGAAATTGTATCCATTTTTACCATTTTTTCCCCCTCCTATATCTTTTTGTTGCCATTTTTGTAGCAGTATCAACATACTCAAGGCTATTTCAACTTATAAAATGTACTAATCACCCATGTTTTAGAATCTATGTCTCTTTATGAATTATAATAAAAACATCTCTACAATTACAAAATCTTGACCATTTCGCAGCTAATGTTGAATTCTGTAGCAATATCCATGGTTAGACAGGTTACAGTGCATCAGTAAAGGGATGAAGGGTATTTGAAGATGACAAAGGTTCACTACCTGGATTACCACCTATTGACATGACTTGGAAGGCTATAAATATTAGGAGATCTAAGAGTAAAATGCAAAGTCAAACTTTGAGAATGACGATGCAATGTTCAAATGAAGATAAGAATAAGATCACGACAACATCAAGTGAGTTTGCAAAAGGCCTGTTCAAGCACAAGCTTATGATTCAAGAAGAATCTCCCATGATTTTCTCTTTCAGTAGCAAATCACAAGGAGATAAAGTTATAGTTTAATTCTATTTCCTAGATGGCAGAAAATTTTTATTTCTTATCGGCATAGAACCCTTGAATTAGTTTTAATGAAAAATGTATAAAAGCCATAAGGCAAAACCCAAAAGACATTTTGGAAGTTAAGTACGATGTGGTTTATATCCAGTATTGTGAACTATGTTTCAAATTAATAGAATCCTCTATTTTCAATGTGTGACTAAGCAATCAGTTGATCAGTGACAGACTTACATTCACGGGAGAGTACCCTGGTGACTTGTAAGAATAATTAGTTGCATTTTTACTTGCTTATAGTGTGACACTGTTCTGAAGTTTCTTTTCTTCTAAAGTAGTTTCATTACAATTACGTTTTTATCATTTGTTATTTCAATCTCATAGTGCCCATAAAAGAAAAATACAAAACATATTTGATTTCCACATGCGTTTTCTTTCCATCGGTTTAGTTTCATTACTCAGTTAATTTCATAGATGGAAAAAGAAATGTCTTTTAGAGTTAATTGTGCACATCAATAATCATTTAGACTTACAAGTTTTTATTTGATTTTTGTTTCTATCAGTAGTTTTATTAGCATGTCTTTCTGCAAATTGTAATTAGTTTCTTTTCTTTCTGTAATTCAGAATTAAGTTTTTCTTATGCAATTTCCTTTTATGCAATTAAGTGTAGAAGTTAGTTTATGCAAAATAGTGTTGTAGTATTTTTTCAATTCTGCAAGTAGCATTAGAATCTTTTTCCTGCAACCTAGTATGGTCATTTCCTTTTATGCAAGTAGAAGTAAGTTTTGAATTATGCAAGCAGTAGATTTTAATTCAGTTAAGTAATTGGGTTTTGATGTAACTTTGAATAGAAAGAACTTGTGCGCGTTTGCTCTCTAAATCTCATTCAAACATTTGTCCATACTTAGGATAATTTCATACAAGGAATAATTCAATCCATAAATAGAATTCCTAGCATATATAGTGCACATACATCTCACAAGTACAATAACCTTGGTTGAAAATTAATGAAGTAATTTAAGAACAATTAAATTACCCAACAATGTTCAAGAGTTTGGGCTAATAAGGGGATGTCCCATAAGTAGGGAGATTGCCATCGATAATAATTGGTCTATGGGGAGACATATTTCCAGTAATAAGACATGAAAAATTTCCCCTAAGGCTACATTGCATATTGTATATCTTGAAGAATATTGGGCAAAAAAAATTTGAAATTGATGCCAAGAATCATCCCAAAAGAGAGCATTTTTTCCATCCTTGACTTCCCAAAAATAGTGTTATTGTACTGAATGTTTTCCTTTACGAGCCAAATTCCAAATAGATGAGCCTGTTCAAAAGATAGTTGTGTGGATGGATTTTTCATTGAGAATGTGGTTGAGGTATTTACTTTTGAATGAGGTTAGACCAAATTTTGGTACACGGGGAATTAGGAGCAAAAGGGGAGCCTAGATAGGTAGTGGGAAAGGTGCCTTTCTTGAAGCCCAAGAGATTAGTGAGATGATGTTGAATAGAAAGGGGAGTATTGAAGAAGAAGATCTCAGAATTTTGTGAATTTATGTCCATGCCTGTGGCAACTGTGAAATCATCCATGACTTTTCAAAAGGTTAGTGCTTCTGAAATAATTGGAACACCCATGAAAAATGTATCATCCACAAATTGTTGGTGCAAATCTTTCTCATTAGAGTTGGCGAAGCATAGACCCTTGATGGCACTCTTTGTAACAAATTGTTTTAGGGCCCATCCCAACCCTTCGACTGCAAGGATGAAGATAAAGGGGGAAAGAGGATTGCCTTGATGAAGTCCTATAGAAGGGTTGAAGGTCTTAGAGGGAGAGCCATTAACTAATATAGAGAAGACGACAAAGGAGATAAGGGAAAGGATCCAGGTGATCTGATGCAATATCCCTATTCTAAATAGTCACCAACTGAGTAGCCTATTTATTTCTTGTAGGTTAAAGGGGAAGAAGGGGGATCACTTAATATAATTGTTTGATGCTCATTCAGTTGAAAAGAGAAACAAGTGAAAGTTACAATTTATAATTAAGGGTGCTATTAAGTGACTTCACGGAAAAGAATAAAATTTTTATAAAGTCACTTTATCAAAAAGGGGAAAAAAAGAGACCCACGGTAATAACCCATGGTATTTTGATAATCCCATGACAATAAAAGGAAGATTGGAGCTCACTCTTGGGCATGACTTGGTATTGTTTTTTATAGTTGATTTGAGAGCTCTTGGAGCTTGAATGTAAGGCTGAGGACCCGAGTAAGGATTGGTCTTCAATGGTGAGACATCCACCCTAACTGCTTCTAAGATTAGTTTCGGGGGTGAAAATATCCACCTTAGCTTATTAAGAATGGTTATGGTGGTGAATCTATCCACCCTAGTTGGTCAAGAGGAGGGATCATCCAAAATCGTCACAAGTTCCAATTAAAGCAGTTTATTTGCAGGTGATCATTGAAGCTGAAGGAGACACACTTCATTATTGTAGCAACACTCATTTGATTGGAGACTTCATTATTGTAGCAACACTCATTTGATTGGAGATTGAATTCTTAATGTGCAGAGGCAAGAAAAATTAAAGGGGTTTATCCCTTTTTTCTAGGGGTCGAATTCAATCTAAAGTTAAGTTATTTTGGTAGCATTTTGGGGGATACTACTGCAAGGTCCAAATTAATTTATTGAGGTCTAAATTCACTAAGGTTTTATTTCCTTGGTGGAAGTTAAGCTCGCTTTTCTTAGTAGGTCCAAGATCCCTTGAGAGATGGGTTCGGTTGAAGCTAAGGATGAATAATATTGTGGTTAAATTTGTTTGTGATAGGTCGAGCACCATCAAGAGGTTGAGTCCTCTTGTTGTAATGAAATATTATTCAGGGTCGAGCTAATCCAAGTGGCGAAATTTATTAAATCATTTTGGGTAGCATCTCTTATGAATCCCTTGCACAAATCAAAACCCTAAAGCACAGAAACTGCATTTGTGGAAGTTGGGAAGTAGATTCTCCTTGGGGAATACATTCTGTAGTTGAGGTTTGGAGGGTTATAGCTTCCACGAGTAGTAGGTTGAATTTATTGTAGAAAAAGGAATCAAGTCGTGAGGGTTTTATAATTTTCTGGAGGTTGAAATATGCATGGAAACCATGCAAAATTATTAAGGTTGAATTTCCATGTTCAAGTTGTAGCTTTATGCACAGATCTGGTGCTAGAGGGAGATCAAATTATAATAAGGGTTGAATCCCCTTGCTACTATTAGTGGTGAGTTGTTCCGTGAAAGATACCCTAGTGAAGCCAAGTTACTTTTGGGAAGCAAGCTCTATGGGAGGGCCAAGTCAAAAGGGTATCAACATTTAGAAGTTGTATTCAACCTGTAGCCAAGTAGAATTTTGGAGGTCAAAGTATGGTAGTGTGCTAAATGGAAGCCAAATTGTCTAATGAAGGTTGAATCTCAACATTTCAGAGGCCACTTCAGTGAGGTCCAAGTAAGAAATAATTAACATGTAATTTGTTGTTCATAGTTAATAAATATTGGTTGAGTCATTTGGACTTTTCTTGTGCTATGTACAAATGAGGGTTTAACATTTATTGACATTATAAATGTCTAGAAGGATGTCTTTACCATAGCATTCCTTTGTTTGCATACAACATGTTTTATAAAATATTTTGATGCCAACCGTTTGTGAAGATGTATGAAAGAGATTTTTTAAGAATTGTTGACTCATATTAGTAAGGGAAATTACAATGTTCCTAAGAATTGTTGGCATGTACTAATAAGGGACATTACATCCACGCTTCCAATAAACCAAATGCTTTGAGAATTTGTGAAATGTAAGACTAGCTTAATTTATCAAAAGCCTTAGATAACTTGAGCTTGATGAGCATAAATGCTTTTTTTGAATGATGAAGGGAATGAACCGACCCTTGTGCCACTATTATCCCATATGTTGTAGTCAATTTTCTTATACTCTGAAAAAAAAAATGGTCATCTATATATATATATATATATATATATATATATATAGATAGATAGATAAGGAAGAAAAGTGTAATTGAGGGGAGGGGACTCCTTGTACATGTGTTTTAAAAACCTAATGTCTTTTTTTGAGAAATGATGCGGGCCCAAATTTTAGATTGCCAATATATATAAAATATAGTTTATTTACAAGTGGGGCAGCCCCACCAAGGTAAAGTCGGAGCAAGAGTTAAAAGGTGTGCAAATTTATAGCCCGATATTGTCGCGCCAATTTGGGCTTCGCATATAGTGCACCCTACATCACAAATGGCTCAACAATTTTGTGGTGGGGTGCCCCCAAGGGAAAATTTGGGAAATTCATCAACAGGGTGATCGACAACTGTGATCAACACCGATGACATTCCCCCGTGAAACGATTTACCGCCTAGGGTGCCACCAAGAGCGGTTAGAGGTTTTCGCCCATACCACAACGCCATGACAAGCAAGCGATATTAGTTGAGCGATATCCCATGTCAACAATTCCACGTTGTCACCACGTCACCCCTCTTCACTCCACCTCACCTACCCTTTTCCATGTCACCTACCATGTTGTCCACCGTATCATCTATCCTCACTCCTTTGTGCTCATTGTCACAACTCTATTTTTCTAGCACTCTCATCTATAAAAACCCCATTTTTCCCAATTCACTCATTTTATTTGTTGTTTGCACGTTGGCTGCTGCTATCTTCAACAATTGTACCTTTGTTAATCACCCCAAATCACGAGGTATTTAAATGACTTTTACTACTTTGTGTCTTCTTTAAAATAGAATTTTAAAATGTCTAAAAAGACTGTCCTGTCTGATTCCTCGATCCATATACCTCTCATGGACATGGAACATCATATATTTGACCCTGTATGTCCAATTAATTTAATGGAGCTCTGTCAGAGTATCCTTTCCAACTAGTTCTAGTCAAAAATATCATTGAGAATGGTCAAGTTAGGTCTAGTCTCCGCAATTATCCTTCAAACATATTTTTCCCCTAAGTTTGTTAGCTCGTTGAATTTGTCCTTGTAACCACAGAGATGTTATGTCATGAATTCTCTGGGAGAAAACATCTTGCAAGTCTCCTCGTTGTTAATTCGACAAGCCTTGGATTTTCCTCAATCATACAACTATATTTCTTTCTCCGATGAAATCCTTTTTTCTATTTATCAAAATTTGTCGGCAAAGGATAGAAACAAATTATATAGTCATATTTTTCCTCCAAGTGCAATCCTGTCTTCAGAGTTAACACAATTTCTCACAACTTATTTTTCTGAGAAATTCAGATCTGTTTTACAAGTAATTGTTAGAATTTTGGGAAGAGGTGAAACCTCATTAGTAGATTTTCAAGCTTTAAGATTGTTTCTTTAATGATGCAACCTGATGTTGCACTGGATATTCCTACCTTTTGGGAACATTCAATTAACACACAACTCCTCAATTTGAGTATTGCTGGGTGTTTTAGGTTCCCTTCCTTGTTAGTATACCTCTTCTTGTATGTTCATGTTGATCAGTTTATGGACCTGAGTCTGAATGATATGGATGTTAATAGACAAAAGAAAATAATGGTTAATTGGACTGATCTAGTCAGGAGTAAACTAAACAATGAGGGTTTTTCTTATTACATTGCCTCCTTCATGTCAATTATGTATAGAATTATCAATATTTCCATCCCTCCCATAATTTTACCAAATGCTCAATATCTTTTACAAATGAGGAAGGATATGAAGGTTGGAGACTGGTTTTTATTTGAGGAATATATGGAAATTAGATTGTATGGAGCAGAAATTCCACCATATAGGCTTGCTTCTTTTGTTCCTATGAGGGTATTTGCATTAGAATTCATCAGATAGAGATTGAACATGGATCAGATACACTTTTTCCCAGATAGAAAAGGCTTCTTATTCAATTTACCCACGATTGTTAGCCCGTTTATTGTAAATAATAGATAAGTAGCTGAGGAGGCTGAAAAGATGCTGTAAATAATGAATTTTCAACAAGGAGAAAAATGGCACTATGATCCATATTAGATCATTTCAAAGAGGAGATTATATCTTGTGCCCCTTGTACCCATGAATCGAAACCTGAACTTGAGAAATTGGCAAATGGTGGCTTAGTTGAGTCACAAGAAAGCATGGAAGTATACATTCCTCTTCCCACTGAAAAGGAATTGAAAATAAGTGTTGCTAGCGTCATTTATATTGAGGGAGAGAGTTCTCAAAGTAGTAAGAATACAAGAACAAAAGGAGGTGAAACAAATTTGAATAGCTCATGGAAAGACCTTCTAGTGAAGTTGGTTTTCAATTGCAGCTAGGAGGAATGAAATATGCACCATCATCTCCAATTCCAGGTGAAGAAGAGCATACTTCCTTAAATTTTTTAAAGGATACTTATGAACAGATTGAAGAAAGAAACAAGAAGATAAAGGCCAATGTTATCACCCAATTGGAAGCTCGATCCATTTTTGGTTATCAAACCAAACTTCTTTCAACTATGGATCTGGAAAGGAACCGATTGAGATTTTCTTTTACTCGTCGCATTTCTCAATAAATTTATTCTAGAGTTGATTTTAGGACAACTAGTTTATCTGTGAACACAAAAGACATTCCATTTCCATACAACATAAAATTGCACAAGCAGACAAGAGAATTAATATTCAACGATCTTAACAAGTCATCATTGGCAACAATCAAAATAAAATCTTTATTGGGAAAAGTGATAGATCAGCTAAAGTTGGAGAGGGCTAATTCTCGAGCTCTTCATACTCAAAATGAAGAATTTAGAAGGTTGATAATTAAGCTTGGGGTGAATCCAGAGGATAAGGCAGTTGTTCAAGCTTTGATCCAAAGTGCAGAGTCTGTGATTCAATCTCTAAGGAGGAAATTGAAATTGCCTTCCATAGAGCACATTCAAGCTCTAGAGTTGGATCAAGTGGAAAAAGAAAAGGAGATCGTAACTCATAAGTTAGTGGAAATAAATAAGGAGGTAGCAACTCTCAAGGAACTTAATGTAGATTTACAACAGAAAATAGACAAACATGTCTACACAATTGTGGTGAAACTAGACTCTGAAGATCCTATTGAAAAAAACTCACCTTAGTCATGAAAAAACTAAATATTTATGAGGATGTGTTGAATAAGCTACATGTAACACCCTCCTCCCACATCTACCCAAGTAACTGGCCAACCAGGGTAAACATGCGACGAGAGGCTACTATGATTTGATTCAACCTCCTAGGTGACCTTAAGAAAGTGGAATCGACGAAAACAACACTCCCAGGAGACATCCCAACTACTCAAGTATCATTCCCCTGGGTCCCACTGAGTTTTTAAGATATTAAACCTCTGGATACTCCCATAATATGGCATGCCAACGTCAAGAGAGCTCTGGACGCTCTCACAAGCCTACATGCCTGCATCCAGGGACTATTTCCAGGAGACTTGTGCCAGAGTCCGAGGAATTTAAGGCACTTTTCAAGCCTAGAATTCCGGCCACTGCGCAAAACTTGTTGTAACTTTCGAAATACATTAACACATAATGAAAAGACCAATAAACCAAAGGCTAACTCTAGGACTAGGCCTGACCATCACCAACAGGGACTGACATTATGTCAAACACTTGACATGAATGAAATCTATAGGTTTAAATAACAAATTTGAACATAGGGGTCTTATACTTATCTAAGAATTGCTAAGAACCATTGTTCCCTCATATCATTTGATGCATTATCATCTATTAGGTCATAGATACATTGTCCATTCATTTACAAGTAAAATCATGACGAGAGCCATACATAGCCACTATCATAAAACAAATACATAACCAACATAATAACAACAAAAATTCCAAGGAAATCACAACCATATGACCCTCATATAAACCAGTATAATACTCATAGAATTACAAGGAGAAATAACCTCATATTGATGATGCAAAATCCAAAATTGGTATGGGACTTCCATGTTCCACCCAACCATAGGATGGCTGAGCCAGATCTCTCTTCAGCCATTCATCCCTGTGCCATATTCCAAGCATGAATGTGGGACTCATAACCAACCAAAAAGAACCAAACAAGCATGAATGCTACTAGAGTTATCCGCCTAGACCATGAGGAATTTTAGTGCCTCCTAGCCTCTAAGGCTTTATCGTAATCCATAGTTTGATCCAGGGATCAGTAGGCCCTACAACGAGACCCACTCCAAGATTTACCGTACATCCCATCCCAGGACTACTAGGCCCAATAAAGAGAAATACACCTAAAAGGAAAAGCTAAAAGGAAATATGTCTTTTATTCAAGCAAGAGACATAAACCGAAATGACATTATTCAATAGGTCAAAGCAATCTAGGATCATATGGTGGTTATGGTTGAAGAGAAGACAATGATTAAGGCTACTGAATCTATTATTTACACCAATATGGGCTGATCACAGGAAAGCACACAACTATCCATAAAGATGATTGATTATTTGAATTCCAAATGTTCATTGGAATTGAGGGCAGTGGACATTGCAGACAAAACATCTATGGTGTAAAAAATAAGTAATATGGTGCATAAAAACATGTACAGGAATCATGCGGAGAGCAGGCTATTAGAGTTTAGAGAATCAATAACAACTTCTAATTCTAATTTTGACAAAAGAGTTCGAGCAGGGTTACCTTCATGTTGGCATCCGCAGGGAAATCTCCTCCCTTGGGAACAATATGAAACATTGCTAGTTGAGGCTAAGAGTAATACCAATGCTTCTCATGAAAGAACACTAATTTTAAAGGGAACAATAATTGTAAATTACTTGCAGATGGATTTTCACTTGTTATGGTTAATTAAAACTTTGTTCATTGAGAAGCCAACATAAAGCAAGGAAACCAATTTAAGGATGGCATACAACAAGATGGTGCAGTGTCTAGTTCCTGACTTGGAAATATTGAAAAAAATGTCAGAGTTTAATTTCTCCAGCAAAGGTTTGAGTTGTGGATCCTGGGGTATCATCAAGTGAGCCTGCATAAGAGTCTTAAGTCATCGAATGATCATGTTTACTTATTTTAAATTTTGGAAAATGTCTTATTTTTGTAATCTCAAAATTAGAAATAGTTAGGTCTTTTAATTTTCATGAGGAACCAAATAGTTAGAAGTAGTTTTGACAGTTATCAGTTTTGTAACTATTTTCAATGTAACAATTTCTTTAAAAAGAGATTAAGGGACCAATTTTGGGGTTCCGAATTTTGACCTCAAAGAGACAATTTTGCTGTGTAATGTAGAAGATTTTATTGGAGAAGTAATAAAATTTTAGGATGATTCCAACTGTATGTGTTTATGACATGTTTTCAACTATCTCTTTGTAAGTCATATGTGTGTAATTCTTCTTTGTAAAATGTGTAATGAAGCTATTAGTTCTTTTAAATTTAACAAATTTACTGCTGCTTTAAATAGTTGACAGTACTTGTATATCTTCACTAAAAGTAACCTTAAACTGCACTCCACTTTTTCCATCATTTTATTTCTGCAGTCTGCCATGTTTTCTACTGAGATTTGGTGTAAAATATTTTGTTCCTGTAACTTAGTGCATTAAATCTTCTTCTTTATTTTCTATCTAATCATATTACAACTTCAGTAAGTTATTTCACAGATATCTTGGCCATTTTGAAATGGTTTTTTCTTTTCACCAAGAGCTATAAATACATTACATTCCCAATAAATATCTCTGCGTAATCATGTGTAAAATGATGAAACAAGGGTTTTTCACTTATCCTTCATAAATTTCCTAGGCGTTGGCCTCCTTTCAGCCAGAGGTTGTCCCTAGGGTTACAACATCTTGTGGCACCATTTCTAGGGAACGAAGAATGAAGTTATTTTTCCCTCGGTTTTTCTTGAAATCATTTCTTTGTCTGGTGAGCAACAAAAGTGAGTTGGCTGAATTTTATCACCAAGTGGAGAATTAATAATAGCAATCCTAGCTCTCAGAAGACCACATAATCGGCCAAACACTTCCCAACAAACAACTCTAGCCCTATCAGATCCAAAAAATCTTGTGTTAAGAAGGGTTTAGATAGAAAAAAAAAATCTCCCAAAACCCCAACTCCTACTTTATCTGCCCCTCGGTCTTCTAGTTCTTTTCCTGAGAATATTAAAACAAATCACCTAGAAGACGTTTCAATAAACTTTGAAATTTCAGTAGGGAATTCTCCTCACCCTCATTTTCCTTTTCCAGAAACTAATCTTGAAGAAAGGTCTTTTGAATATGTGTATTTTTCCTTCCCTTTGTTATCAAAAGTTGAAGAGATAAAAATTGTAGACTTTTCAACTTCATATAAGACTATTCCTGCAATTTCTCAACCTGTTCCAATCTTTGTAGTCCATCTGCCCTGCACTGCATCTCAAATAGGGAATCTTCCCCCTTTTCCAAATCAAAATATGGTGATTCCAGGATTTTTACTTAATCAATATGCTCCTTTGAATTTACTTCAACCTATGAATGTGATGCCTCAAGATTATCTGAAGTTATTACCAAGATTTACAGGGGAAGACTAGGTTACAACAGAAAAAACATGTGGCTATTTCTATTCCTTTGCAAAGAACCTAAATGTGGAATATTTGGATGTTGTGATGAGCTTGTTTGTACAATCTATGGATGGAGAGGCCAGAAAATGGTTCAAAACTCTCCTTGCAAATTCAATTAATCCCCGGGAAGAGTTAGAATTTTTTTTTATCTAGAGATGGGGTGAGAAAAAAAATCATGGCTAGTTACTAACATAATTTAATGCCATTAAAAGGAATCCCAATGAAAAAGTTATTGAGTTAATCAAAATGTTTAACAAGCTATATAACAATCTTCCAGTAGAAATTAAACCTCCTCCTGCAGGTGCTAAGGTGGTTTTTGCAAGAACTTTTGAATCAAATTTTGGGTTCACCTTGAGAGAAAGGAGGTCTCCCACTTTGGATCAAATTCAAACAAATGCCTTGGAGATTGAGGAAAATTTGTCTGTTGCTGGAAAATTGAAATAAAAAACTGATCATATTGATAAGAAAAAGGGAAAAGAAGAGGCTGGATCTTCAAGTCAGCAGAAAGATTCACAGGAACAAAAACTAGATGATATGACTAAGGTCATCAGAAATTTGTCAAATAAGTTGGTGAAATTGGAACTGGAGAATAAAAATCCTCCTAGGCAGATTCAACAAGCACCAAACATAAATTTTAATCCTCAGTTTAGAAGATATCCTCTGCAAATTCCACAGAGGGAGAGGAAGGATCAACAAGGTTAGGTGTAACCTCCTTTATACCTTGAAGATGAACCAAAGGAAGCACTGGAAGAGACTTTTAAGTTTCAAGAAAATCATTATTCCACCTTATGAGAAGAAGAAGATGATGAAGAGATGTGTAAGGAGAATGTTCATATGGATCCTCGGGTTACTCTAGATGAGAAGGAAATTGATAATTATTGTAGAAGGTTTGCGAATATGATGCAAGCTGAATTGCACAAGAAGTATGATCTAAGATCAAGGAAGAGATCTAGAACATAGGACCAAAATGAGGAGTAGCCTAACAACATGTTTAGAAAGATAATGATAAGGGGAAACAACCAATTCGAACTATTCCATTCCATCAAGGGGAGTCCCACAAAAGCCAACAAATCAAATTCAATCAGGAAAAGCAAGCGAATAAGATTGCTTAAGGTCAACAAAAAGTTTAAAAAGATAAAACAAAGGAGGAATAGCAAGAAAAAACAAAGAAAAATGTGCACTCTTTTAATTTTGAGAAAGAATTGGAGAAAGTGAAGATTCCAATTCCATTGGTTGAGCTAGGAAAACAACTTGCTTATAGAAAGAAAATGATAGATTTCATTAATTTATCTAAAGTGACTATTACTCCAGATACAGTCAATTTTCAAGAAGAAAGGCCGGTGGCGATGTTTGGTCCTCATGTGGAGGAACAAGATTTGTTTATACAATCACAAAAGAGGGAAGTTCAAATAATTCCCTTGTATATAGCCAAGATAAGGATTTTTCATGTTTTATGTTGGTAGTGAATGATGAAATTGCCGAGGACACTCAAATGCAAATTCCTCCAGCAATTCAGAAGCAAGAAGCAGTGCAAAATTCTATTTGGAATTTATATTTTTTTTATGGTGCATATTCAAAAGAGGGAAGTGGTGCAGGGATTTTGTTGCTTTCCCCAAAGGGTGAAATGATCCCTCTTTCTAATAATTTGGAATTTGATTCCACAAATAATATTACAGAATATGAAACTCTGCTTCTTGGTTTACAGGCTACTAGAAATATGAAGATTTATTGTTTATTTGTGTTTGCGGATTTAGAATTGGTGGTAAAGTAGATAAGAGGTCAATGTAAAAAAAAACACCGAAGGCTCAGAGCTTTCCATAATGAAGTGTGGGACTTGGTGGACAATTTTTTTCCAACATTTAATATTTAGTTTTTTCCAAGGGAAAACAATAGTTTGGTTGACTCACTTGTAGTGGCAACCAATACCTTTAAACCTCCACAAAATCCTAAATTGAGGTATGAAGTCGAAATTCTATGCAAGACTTCTATACCTGACAATGTAAAATACTAGCATGTATTTGAGGACGAGGAGGAGATTAAAATATTTTTGGAGGAAGTCAAAGAGTTTTCCTCTTCGAAAACTAATCAAGAAGAAGAAGGTGAGAATGCTGAAGAAGAAGAAGAAGTCGAGGAAGATCTACCTTGGAAGAATTCTATTGCTGACCATAAATTTGTGCAATTCAAAGGACACATGATTCCTAAAGGTTTGGTTCCTTTAGAAATATTATTTGAGGAAAATGATATTCCTGTCAACGTTACTAAGAAAAATTGTGAAGATGACGTGGAGGACTATAATATTGGCACTGAGAAACAACCTAAGCTTATAAAACTAGTGAAGGGAATTTCAAAAGATTACAAACAGAGGCATGTTAATCTGTTTAAGAAATATTCTGATATCTTTTCTTAGTCGTAGGAAGACTTCAAAACATATGAAAAAGATATTATACAACATAAAATTCCTTTAAAATCAGGAGTTAAACCGTACAAACAAAAGCTTAGACAGATTAACCCTCTATTGCTCCCTTCAATTGAAAAGGAAGTTAAGAAGTTGCTTCAGGCAAAAATTATTGTGCTACTAAGATATTCAGATTGGGCAGCGAATATGGTGCTTATGAGGAAGAAGAATGGGGAGATTAGACTGTGTGTGGAATTTCTGAATCTAAACAGGTCATCATTAAAGGATAACTACCCTCTTCCCAAGATGGATTACATTCTGCAAAAAGTTGTAGGATCTTCAAGGTTATCAATGATTGATGGGTTTTCTAGATATAACCAAATAGTTGTTCATCCAGATGATCAAAAGAAGACAACTTTCACAACACCATGGGGCACTTTTATGTATGCTAAGATGCATTTTGGTTTGATGAATGTTGGATCCACTTTCCAAAGAGGTATGAACATAGCCTTTTGTTACACGTCATTTTGTCACCATTAGGGAAATGACCGGTAATCTAGATCTCTCGCTATCTGACGAAGTGTTTCAAGCGTTCCCCTACATTGTTGGCAACAAAACAATCCCAAAGACAACAAGAACCTTGGATTACATTGCTCAAAAACCTATTTTTAAGCACTTGCATAGACTTCCTAGACATTT
The DNA here is from genome assembly GCA_031772625.1 of Pinus tabuliformis. Lineage (NCBI taxonomy): Eukaryota > Viridiplantae > Streptophyta > Pinopsida > Pinales > Pinaceae > Pinus > Pinus tabuliformis. The sequence continues at coordinate 346,323,347 of CM062818.1, read as the reverse complement.
CCTGCATAAACGCAGTTTTGACCATTGTGGCCAATGCAATTCTGCGCTCTAATTTCCACTAAAAATTGCGCAATTCTCTTAACAAGGGTACAAATAAAAAGTGATTTCTAGAAGCCTTGTTAGAGGAATATTTCCCAACTGAATGCGAGCCCCTACATAATTGGGCCTCATCCCTTGGTTCATGAATCAAACTCCCTCTCTTTGTGGAACCCCAATCCCTCTCTTTATGGATCTCATACCTTAGAAAGAGGATCTCAAAACATCTTGTCTTGGCCTATAAATTCAACACATGCCAGAGGGTAAAGGGGGACTTCTGGATGTAAACTTATGCTATTGGAATAGGGCTAGAAAGCAGGTCACCTAAGGGGAGGATTGGAGACCATTGGTAGGAGGCATGCATCATCAAGACCAAGGTTGTAATTCTTCTTCTTTTTCAATATCAATATGCGCATTGTTATTTCCTACTTGCACTTCTTCTAATGCTCTTTGCAAATCTCCTTGATCCTTTGCATGATTCATAACTGAATATTGGTTTAATCTTGTGATTGATGCTATATTGCAATTTCCATTCATGTTATGTTTTAACTTTATCTACATTATACTTTTATGTCTTGTTTATTTCTATTCATGCAGATTTTCCTCTGAATCAATGAGGAAATGCTTTTGAAAGCATCGGAAGGACTTCCACAACCATTTCGTAAAAAAGGTAAGAGGCTCTTGCATACATCACACTTCATTCTTCAGTTATGAATGAAGGAAATTTAGAAGTCACTTGTGTGTTTGTTACTATACCTCTTTTGAATTTAGGGAGATCGCTCTTGTCTGCCATAACACCTTTGTTGTAGAAAAGGATAAGTTTTTGGTTATATATATGGATAATATAACAATTTTTTTCTATATCAGATGATGAGCATCTGGAACATTTGCTATAAAATTTCGAGAAATGCAGAAAGTATGGGCTATCCCTGAATCCAAAAAAGTCACATTTTGCTCTCAGAGAAGGGAAATTATTAGGACATATCGTATCAAAAGGAGTTAAAATTGATCCAAAATGTGTGGAAGCAATCAATAATATACCTTTACCCAGAAACAAGAAGGAAGTTCAAATTTTCTTGGGCAAAATAAATTTTCTCAAAATATTTATTCCAAATTATGCATAGATTATAAAGGAAATTACTGATATGTTGAAGAAATATGCAGAAGTAAGGTGGACTCCAACAGTTAGAGAATATTTTTCAAGAATTAAGAAGGATTTTGGAGAAGCTCATGTTTTGGTAAGTCTTGATTATATATATATAAATGATATATATAAAAAAGGAAGAAAAATGTAATCGAGGGAGCTATTTGTACAACTATTTTGAAATCTAATGTCTTGCTTTGAGAAATGTTGTAGGCCCACATTTCAGATTGCCAAAATATAAAAAATACATTTTTTTTACAAGTGGGCAAACCCCACCAAGGAAAAGTCAAAGCAAGAGTTAAAAGATGCACAAATTTATGGCACGATGTCGTCACACAAATCTGGGCTTCGCATATAGTGCACCCGACATATAAAATGACTTGACATTTATGTGGTGGGGTGCCCTCGAGGGTGGATTCGGGAAATACATCATCAAAATGATTGAAAACTATGATCAAACCTGATGAAACTCCCTCATGAAACAATTTACAGCCTAGGGTGCCCTCGGGAGTAGTAAGTGATTTCTTTCCATACCACAACAAGCGTGCAGGATCAGGTGAGCAAGCTCCCATGTCAACAATTCCATGTCATCACCACATCACCCCTCTTCATTCCACCTCACCCACCCTTTTCCACGTCACCTGCCACGTTGTCTGCTAGATCATCTATCTGTACTCTTTTGTCCTCATTACCATAACTCTATTTTTCCCGCTATCTCGTCTATAAAAACCTCATTTTTCCCATTCACTCATTTTATCTATTGTTTGCACACTGACTGCTGTCGTCTTCAACAACTGTACCTCTGCTACCAATTACCCCAAATCACCAGGTATTTAAACGACTTTCACTACTTTGTATCTTCTTTAAAATGTATAAAAAGACTGTCCTGTTCAGTTCATAAACCTATATACCTATCATGGACATGGAACACAATATATTTGACCTTATCTGTCCAATTGATTTAATGGAGCTCCATTAGAGTATCCTTGCCAACCAAGTCGAGTTATAAATATCATCGAGAATGGTAAAGTTAGGTCTAGTCTTTGCAATTATCCATCAAACATATTTTTTCCTAGATTTTGTTAGCTGGTTGACTTTTTCCTTGTACCCACAGAGATGTTATGTCATGAATTCTTTGGGAGAAAACATATCGTAAACATCCTCATTGTTAATTTGACAAGCCTTGGATTTTCCTCAATCAAACTATACTACTTTCTCTAATGAAACCCTCATCTATTTATCAAAATCTGTCAGCAGAGGAGAGAAACAAATTGTATAGTCATATTGTGAAGTCCTATCTTTAGAGTCAACACAATTTCCCATAGCTTGTTTTTCTGAGAAAGTCAAGCCTATTTTACAAGTAATTAGCAGAATTTTGGGAAGAGATGAAACCTCAGTAGTAGACTGCCAAGCTTTAGGATTGTTTTCTTTAATGATGAAACTTGATGTTGTACTGCATATTCCTACCTTTTGGGAACATTAAATTAACCCACAACTCCTTAATTTCAGTATTGTTGGGTGTTTTAGGTTCCCTTCCTCGTTATTATACCTCTTCTTGTATGTTCATGTCGATCAGCTTATGGACTTGGGTCTGAATGTTATGGATGTTAATAGACAAAATCAAACAATGGTTAATTGGACTAATCTAGTCAGGAGTAAACCAAACAAGGAGGGTTTTTTCTTATTAAATTGTCTGCTTCATGTCAATTATGTATAGAATTTCAATAATTTTGTCCCTACCAAAATTTTACCAAAGGGTCAATATCTTTTACGAATGAGCAAGGATCTAAAGGTTGGAGACTGGTTTTTATTTGAGGAATATGTGGAAATCAGATTGTATGGAGAATAAATTCCACAATCTATGATTCCTTCTTTTGTGCCTATGAGGGTATTTGCATTAGAATTCATCATACGAAGCTTGAACATGGATCATATAAACTTTTCCCGAGCTAGAAAAGGCTTATTATTCAAATTACCCAGGACTATTGGCCCATTTATTGTAAATAATATACAAGTAGTTGAGGAGGTTGAAAATATGCTGCAAGCAATGAATTTTCAAAAGGGAGAAAAATGGCACTATGATCCACATCAAATTGTTTCAAAGAGGATATTAGAGATATCTTGTGCCCCTTATACCCATGAATCAAAGCCTAAACTTGAGAAACTAGAAAATGGTGGCTTAGTTGAGTCACAATAAAGCATGGAAGTAGAAACTCCTCTCCCCACTGAAAAGGGATTGAAAAGAAGTGTTGTTGGTGTCATTGATATTGAGGGAGAGACTTCTCAAAGTAGTAAGAAGGAAAGAACAAAAGGAGTTGAAACAAAACTTGAACAACTCATGGAAATACTTTCAAGTGGAGTTGGTTTTCAATTGCAGCTAGGGGGAATGAAATTTGCACCATCATCTCCAATTTCAAGTGAAGAAGAATGTACTTCCTTAAATGTTTTAAAGGATACTTATGAACAGATTGAAGAAATAAATAAGAAGATAAAGGCTTGATCTGAAATGGAGCAGATTAGTAATGTTGTGCTAATTCCCCATTCAGAATAAAACCCAATATGCTTATCATTTTCTTATCAAGTGCTTAAGGATTCAATATTTTTGCTTAATTAATTGATTCCCATGAGAGTTTCTTATGTAAATGTTAGAAACAATTTAACATAAAAAATATGTTGAACAACAACAAAATAACAACAAAGAACATCAAAATACAACACACAACAAACACATGATAAAGGAGTTCACCCCTCCTGGGCTACGTCTCCTTGGTCCAACTTCCAATGGCTTGGGCCTCTCTATTATGATCAAATTACAATAAAAGTGTGTTTTCAATGCTCAGATGCCTCTGAAACCTATCTCAATGAGTTCAAAATCCTAAAAAATGGCTATCTAGCCTATTTTTGCATCCAATTTCGATAAGAATTGAAGAAGTTATGACTTCTCCTAGTTCTCCCACTATTTGTTCCACAAAATGCTCCAAAACCGACATAATCCCACAAATTCACTCCAAAATCCGCTAACTGAGCAAGAATTTGGCCGCGCCACGGGCCATAACCTGTTGGCCGTATCACAAATCGCAATCGGTGGAGTCGCAAGGTCTTATGGACTGTGAACTAGGTGGGCAATATGTGATTGCGATACGATGGACCCGCCGGGAGTTTTAAACTTAACGTATAAATTATCACATATGGGAACCCAATCACAAATCACAATCGACACTTTCCATTAGCAGATACCAAAACGCATACCACTTGCGGACCCACCAGGATTATCAAACCTAGTCCGTAAAATATCGGGTTCGAAGCCCCATCGCAAATCGCAATCGGCGTTTTCCCTCAACAGATATTAAAGTCCATACAACTGCGATATTAGTGGACCCACCAGGCTATGAAATATAGTGTATAACATATTGTGTCCGAGGACCTTTCGCAATCAGCGGAGTACCGGGGGTAACATAAATATCAACGGGGTTTTGGTGCGATATGCGATTGTGATTATCGCAAATCACAACCCAACTTGCTGGGCACTGATTATTTACCTATGTCCTCTATTTTTCCTTGATATGTGACATGTGGGACCCAATGGAAACCTTCCACTTGGTGCTTCCCCATTCGCTGGGACCTTTGCCATGTCATCCAATCCTGCCACGTGTCCAAGTCAAACCTGAACTTTGACTTGCCCTAACTTCTGCATATGAGCTCGGATTTGAGTGCCATCACACCGTTGGATGTAGAATGACGAGCTCTTCGATCTAAAGCTAAGTTTGACAAAATTTTGACACTTTGATTTTGAGCATAAACTTGAGCACTTGATTACTCCTCCCCACTAGAAGCCTTTTGGACCCCAAAATATTATATTCAGTTATTGAACAGATGAGGGTAATGTTCGCTCACCTTCCCCTCTTCAATCCATTTGGCCTTTGATGGATTTTTACCTTTGAGACCCACTCGAAGATAATCAAAATCTCCCCTCTTTAATGACCTCGTTCTTCTGTCAAGTATGGTGTCTTGCTAAATCTCATCAAGGAATTTTGGAGAAAAATCTTCAATTGATGGAATCTGTACACTTTCTCCTTGATCTTCAATCAAAGGAGGCTCATACAATCTCAATTTTTCAACATTAACAACAGAATAAATTTGCATATACGAAGGCAAATATAGCTTAAAAGCATTATTATTAATCTTTTCCAGAATTTTAAATGGACCATAACAGATTGGTTTCAACATTTTACCTTACCTTGAATCCTTTCCTTGCTAATGTAAAGCCAAACTTCATCACCTACTTGAAACTAATGATCCACACGATGCTTATCATGTCTTGCCTTATACTTTCCTTGACTCTTTTCTAGTTGTTCTTGAACTGTTTGGTGAATCAACTGAATTTTCTCAATGAATTTCTTTGCTCTATCTATGTCACTGTGTCCATCTACAACTACATATTTCTCAAAGATGGAATCCAAAGGAGATTTAGGCAAATAACTAAGGCATGCCTCAAAGGGTGAAGTTAGAGTAGAAGAGTGTTTTGCTTGGTTATAAGCATGCTGAATATAATGCAACTGTTCACCCCACAACTTAGGATGTTTCTGCAATATCCTCTTAGCAAATGAATAATTGTCTTGTTAACCACTTAAGTTTGACCATCTGTTTGCGGATGGAAGGTTGTACTTTTCTTCATCTGGGTGTCCATCAAGTTCCATAAACTTGACCAAAAATCCCAACAAATCGGGAATCACGATCACTTACAATAGAAGTAGGTAATCCAAAATGAACCCATACATTTTGGAAGAAAATTTGAGTTGTTTGTTCAGGTGTAATTTGTTTTTTACAAGGCATTAATATGCACATCTTGTTGAACCTATCCAAAACTACGTACAAATAATCATGACCTTTTCTTGATAAAGGAAGACCTCCTACAAAATCCATAGAAACACTCTCCCATGGATGTGAAGGCATTGGAAGTGGTGTGTAAAATCCTAGTTTCTTATTACTAGGCTTACTGATTGCACACAATGAACAACCTCTGATAAAACGTGACACACTTTCAAGCATATGAGGCCAGTAAAAATACCTTTGAAGATTTGCCACTATTTTACTTACACCGAAATGTCCAGCAATAAGAGAAGTATGTGCTTCCCTTGTGACGTTTACTCTCTCTCCTTGTGGAACACAAAGTTTTCCCAAATGATACAACAAATTATCATGTACATGGTAGTCTAATTCCTGAACTTGGTGGCCTTGACTCAAGTTTGAATATACCTCTTGAAAGTCAGCATCATGTGCGTATTGTTCAACATAACTTTCAGGCAAAAATAGAATTACTGTTGAGTAAAATGGCTACATTAACAATTGATCTAGAAAGCATATCAACAACTCTGTTATAAATACCTTTGTTGTACCTGATTACCAAGTGGAATTGCTATAAAAATCCCATCCAACAAAATTGCCTTGATTGCTGCAATTTTGTTTGAGATTGTAGATATTAAAAAGGTTGATGATCGTTGTGAATAATGGTTTCTTTACCCATCAAGTAATGCTTCCATTTCTTTACAGTTTGCACTAATGCGTAAATCTCTTTATCATATGTAGGATAGTTATTAATAGCACCATTAAAAATCTTAGAATGAAATAAAATAGGCTTACCATGCTGTAAAAGAACTGCACCCATGGCGTAGTCACTTACATCTATTTGTATTTCAAATGGTTGTTTCAAATCTGGCAATGCTAAAACTGGGGCTGAACTGATCTTTTGTTTTAAAGCATCAAATGTTTTTTGTTGTTTGCCTCCCCACTGGAAGACAACCTTCATGCTGGTCATATCATATAGTGGAGCTTCTATGGAAGAGAAATTGGAAATAAACTTCCTCCAGTACTGCGCTGCTCCCAAAAAAACTCCTTACTTTTGTGACTGATTTGGGAATCGGCCAATTCACAATGACTGAAACTTTAGAGAGGTCAATCTTCAACTCACCTCCTCCAACTATATGGCCCAAATACACTAAGGAAGTTTTCCCAAATTCACATTTAGACATCTTCAGAAATAATTGTTCTTTTCTCAAGACATCCAACACTTTCCTCACATGCTTGACATGCTCTTCTCGTGATTTGCTGAATATCAAAATATCATCTAAATAGACAATTACAAACTCATCAAGAAAGGATATTAAAACATCATTCATAACTCTCATGAATGTAGTTGGAGCGTTGCAAAGACCGAAAGGCATAACCAACCACTCAAACAATCCTTGTTTGGTTTTAAAAGCAGTCTTCCAAATATCCTCCTCAACTATTCTAACTTGATGATATCCACTTCTCAAGTCTAATTTAGTGAAATATTTTTCATTCTTCAATTGATCTAGCAAATCATCTATTATGGGTAGTGGGTATCGATTCTTTATGGTAATTTTATTCAAAGCTCGATATGTTAGATGATCCAAAAATACAATTTTATCATAGGTTATAAAATTAGAATAAAATAATTATTAATTTAAGATATTAAATTAATAATTATTATTCTAGAATGTTTAATTATTTAATGGAGACTTTTAGAATTAGCATATTGTTGTAACTAGATATGACCCTCCAAATGTGTCGTATCTTAGGCTCTATTTTAGGAGATTTGTTAGCTAGTTGGTTTTTATAGCATTTATTGTAAATGGACATGGAGCTTATAAATAGCTCATTGCAAGAGTGTTTGTGTTGTTCGGGTGTAAACTCTTGCAAAATCATATTATGTAATTATTTTTTCTGATTAATAAAATTATGTGTCTGAGGACACTTCTGCCATTATTGTGGTATCAGAGCACCAGTAATGCTGCAGTTGATTTGAGGAGGAGATTCCAGCTCTATCAGATCGTGGAAAACTCAACTCCGTTGAAGTGATCAGCAAAAGTTTGGTATGAAATTTGTCAAGTTTTTGTTAAAAAAAGAAATTTTATTAGTTTATTGATTTTAGATTTTTAAATCTAAAAATCAATTTTTTGAATTATTATCAACAACTGTTGTGCGTTGATTTTCTATTATTATGCAAAATTCTTAGAATCAATAATTTCTTTCAACCGATTAAGCTCTTCCAGAGCAATATCCCAATTTTGTATCAGAATCTCTGCTGCTAGCTTACCTCACAAGGCATTCAAACTCCTTTCACTGTTTGTATAAAAGTGCGATATTGATATAAAAAAATCTGCTGCCTCTAAGTAGTTTCCGTATTGAAACTGAAACTTAGCATATTGGTATAGCGCATGTATCTGGTTAGGTCCAATCTGGTACCGATCACTCAGCATCTGGAAATTATATTACGGGCAAGATTTACTGTGATAACTGTGCTGCTGGATTCCCCACCAGGATTTCATCGGCTATTAACTGTCAACCAATTCTTCAAGATCGAGAGAATCCAGCTGAACGTTTAGCAGCTTCAGCTACTTGAATCCCCGGCATATCATCAACGTATTTTTAAATGATTGTATTGCATCTGTGGAGGCAGCGTTACAATTCTGACGGACGGCATTCAAATGGCAGTGTTTAAATGTGGTCAGGCAGCGTTCAAAGGACTGTGCAAACGCAGTAACCAGGAACCAAGAAGATCAATTCCTTGCGGGCATTTTCAAAGGACAGCGTGTTTTTTTATTGGATAATCTATGCAACCTGGTGAACGTATTTTTTTTAAACAACGCAGCTACTGTAGTTTGTCACGTTTTGGGAAATGAAAATCAGTTCCAAGGTTTCATAATTACTCAATAAAATCAGAGATTTTATTACAAGGAACTATTTCTGTTCTGCTGAATGTTTTCTTTTATCAATCTGTGGGTGAAATGCAATAATTTAATGTGTAAGCGAGGGCTGTATTTATCTTCTGTATGGTGGAAATACAATTGATCCGGTGGAAGCAGCGCTGGCGATGTAATACGTACCCATTTATGTCATTCAAACCGAGAGGACCAGTCCATCAAGAAAGTGCAAGGCTGAACTTATGAAAGCTAAATCAAATTTGTAAATTTGTGGAAATAGGAATTTGGGGATACAAGGTATATATTTTTATGTAATATTATTGGAGTAACAAGGATTTTGTAATATTTGTGGAGGAATAAGGTCATTTGTAATTTTTGGAGTAATAAGGAGATATTTTTTTGTAATTTGTTTTTGGAGAGATAAGTGTGGCATTGTAACTCAAAGTAATTTTACTTTGGGGGGGGGTAACTTTTTTTTTACCAGATTGTGCAAAAGCACCATTGTAAAAGTCAAATTTTGAAAGTTTCCTTGTAAAAATTTGAGAAATTGACTAGAGCCAAGTGCAAAGCTCAGTCAATTTTCTCCTGTTTTGACGACTATTCGAGGGTCAAGGCCAAGCCCCGATAGTTCGTTTTTTGCGTCGTGTGTTGCTGTTGTGTTGCGCATCTTGATTTTTTTGGAGCTTGATTCGTGGTGTGAAGTCTTAACACTACAATGTCTAAGTTGATTAATTTGTTTTCTGATTCCGACAAACTTGAAGGCACAAAATCTTATAAAACATGGCATCGTCTCATCGAAAGCACTCTCATTTACAATGAATTATGGCAGGGAATATGTGATGGAGATGTTAAGCTGAATAAACCCACAGATGCAGCTGCACTAGCAAAATGGGAAATCAAGAATGCTAAAGCCTTAGCTCTTATTAAATCTTCTGTGAATGATGAAATGTATGTCCATATAGAAAATGCTACATATGCATTGTTTGCTTTGAAAACTTTTAAAGACCTCTTTGATACACAGCCTGAATCAAAGAAAGTTGATCTACAATTAAAATTGTTGCAACAAAAATTAACTGAAGGCGGTGATGTTCTTGAATATATCTCAAGACTTAAGAATATTAGGTAGGAAATTATTAATGCTGGTTTTCTCGCAATTGATGATAGCTTTATGGTCACAATTGTAATTGCTGGGCTTCCTTCTTCCTACACGCATTTTTTGGAGACTCTACAAGTAACTGGGAAATTATAGAAACTAAAGTTTGATGAACTCTGTGAAATGTTGACTCAACATGATAAAACTTTTGGGAAGAAGAAGAAAGTTGGTGAAGATGTTTTTCTCACAGAGGCCAGCAGTAGTAAATCATCAACAGACAGTTCTTGAGGCAGAGGCAGAGGGAATCAGAATCAAGCAGCACATAATCGAGGTCGAAGCCAAAGCAAAGGAAACAATTTTAACAGAGGAGGAAGAAATAATTTTCAAGGTAGAGGAAACAACCAAGGAAGAGGCAATTTTCAAGGACAAGGATATAATAATCAAGGTAGAGGACAACCTCAAAATAGAAGTCAAAGCAGAGGCAAAGGACAATCTTCAGGAAGAGGAAGAGACTTAAGTCAAATTGTGTGTCGAAGATGTAACAAAGTTGGCCATTATGCTGAAGATTGTCGAACTTCACTTAATAAAATTCCCAAGTTTCAGCAGCATTCAACGCAATTTGCAAATGATCAAGATGATGATAACTCAGAATATGTTTTTACGTCCTCACCAACATCACAACTTTCATCCCATCTTAGAAGTGACTATGAAGATGCCTGTATCTTGGATTCCGGGGCCACTCAGCACATGACTTGTCGACGTGATTTTTTCTGGAATTTTCAAGATTGCCAACTTAATTCCATTTTTCTTGCTGATGATACAAAACATACTCCTTATGGCAAAGGAGCAGTAAAAGTTTTTCTCCCTGGCATTGGAGAAAAAATGATTTCCAATGTATGGTATGTACCAACATTTAAGAAAAATTTGCTCTCTTTAGTCACGATTCGACAAGTAGGACATCAGGTGATTATGGAAGATGGTTTAGTCAAGATTAATTCAGTCAAACAGAACTTGAAAACAGTCATGACAGGTTATGAAGATGGAAAATTGTTACGGATGAAAGGGACAGTTATTCCAAGGAATTCTGATTTTGCAGGGGCAGTGACTACAGGTATTTCACCTATAAGACTATGGCATGTAAGATATGGACATTTAAATTTTGAGAGTCTTTCTCAATTGCAGAAACAAGGAATGGTTAAAGGACTTCCCACTTTCAAAAGAGAAAATGCAAAATGTGAAGCTTGCATTTATGGCAAACAAAATCGAGAAAGTTTTCCAACAAGTTCATGGCGTGCAAACAGGCGGCTACAACTAGTTCACAGTGATGTTTGTGGACCACTACAAACTTCCTTTGGTGGATGCAAATATTTCTTACTATTCATTGATGATTTCAGCAGAATGACTTGGGTTTACTTTTTGAAGGACAAGTCAGAAGCATTTGATAAGTTTAAAATTTTTTGCCAACTTGTTGAAAATGAAGTCAAAGAAAAGATAGGTACTCTCAAGACAGATAATGGGGGAGAATTCACTTCAAATGAATTCAAAACTCATTGCAGTGAAAATGGCATAAGACGCCATCTTACTAATGTTTACACTCCACAGAAAAATGGAGTAGTCTAAAGAATGAATCGCACTTTGTTAGGAATGGCGAGATCCATGTTAACTTTCAAGAGGTTAAGTCCAACATATTAGGCGGAAGCAATTCATACAGTTGTCTACTTAAGAAACAGATCTCCAACTGCTTCTTTAGACGGAATCACACCTTATGAAGCTTGGTTTGGTTTCAAACATCGAGTTAAACATCTTAGAGTTTTTGGGTCAGTGTGTTATGCCTTAGTTCCGAAAGAAAAACGAACTAAGCTTGACTCAAGAAGTTTAAAATGCACAATGATTGGCTATTCTGATGAGAAGAAAGGGTATCGTCTTTTGACCAATGGAAAATTCATTGTGAGCAGGGATGTCATTTTTGATGAAACTGAGAGTAAGAGTGCTGAAGAAATTGAAAATCTTCTTCACAAGTTAGAAACTAAAGGAAGTAAAAGAAATGGAAAAATGCAAAGTCAACCAACTTCACCAAATTGGTATGAACTTGATTTTCCTTCCTCTGAAGATGAGTCATCCAGTCCATCTACATCAACAACATCATCTGGGTCTTCTAGCAGTTCATCCGCATCTCCAAGCAGCAGCAGTTCTTCTGACAGTGATTCTCCACACTCTTCACCTGAACGACGGACATCAATTTATATTAATCCTCTTTACAATGATGGAGACTTTACAGAAGCGCAAACAAGTGAGCACCAACTACCAAAATGGGCAGTTCAACTTTTGAAAGATGTAAAGCCTGATGAGCAGAATAAAATAGGCACCCGAAGGGCACATAGAAGTGAAGGCAATTTTGCCTTAATAGCAAATGATTTTACTGAACCTTCCACATACAAAGAAGCAATAAAACATAAAGAATGGCAACAAGCTATGGTTGAAGAATATCAGGCAGTAATTGATAACAACACTTGGAAACTTGTTGATTGTCCAGCAAATGTTAAACCCATAGGATGCAAATGGGTTTACAGAATTAAGTATAATCAGAAGGGAGAACTTGAAAAGTATAAAGCACGACTTGCCGCAAAAGGTTTTGCGCAACAGGAAGGCATTGATTATGAGGAAACTTTTGCTCCTACAGCTAAATGGAACACCATCCGATTAACACTTGCATTGGCTGCTCAAAAAGGATGATAAAGTTCATCAAATGGATGTGAAAAGTGCTTTTCTCAATGGGGATTTACAGGAGGAAGTGTATATGACCCAACCTCCAGGTTTTGAAGTTGAAGGACAAGAACATAAAGTCTGCAAATTGATTAAGGCTTTATATGGATTAAAACAAGCTCCCCGCGCTTGGTACGCAAAGATGGATGAATACCTTAAGAAAGTTGGTTTTCAACGAAGTGAATCTGATGATACTTTGTATGTGCAACAACAGGGAAAATATCTGGTCATTCTTGTTATGTATGTAGATGATTTGATCATCACTAGCAATCATGATGATCATATTGCACAGGTGAAAAAGGAGTTCAATGCCAGTTTTAAGATGACAGATTTGGGATTACTTCACTACTATCTTGGAGTTGAAGTCTTCCAATGTCCACATCATATTTTCATTTCTTAAAGTAAGTATGCAGCAGAGGTTCTTCAATGATTTGGCATGTAGGATTGCAAGCCCGTTCTTACCCCCATGGAGCAAAACTTGAAACTTTCAAAATTTGAAGGGGGGGAAAAGGTGGACAGTACAACTTACAGATAGTTGATTGGCAGCTTGATTTATTTGACAAATACTCATCCTGATCTATCTTATGCAGTCAGTATTCTTTCATGTTTTATGTAGGAACCACGAGACAGCCACTGGAATGTAGCCAAAAGAGTTCTTTGATATATCCAAGGAACAAAATATTTTGGTCTTCTTTACACAAAGACTAAAAATTTTGTACTTGGTGGATATTCCAATGCCGACTTGGCTGGGAGTATTGATGATCGAGCATCAACATCAGGTTATTTAATGAACATGGGGTCAGAAGCAGTATCTTGGAGTTGTAAGAAACAGGCTACAGTGGCCACTTCTTCCGCAGAAGCAGAGTACATTTCAGCATGGGAAGCAGCATGTGAAATTGTTTGGTTGCGCCGAATTTTGCAGGACTTGGGCATTTCTCAGACAAAAGCTACATCATTATTCATTGACAGCCAGTCAACCATCAAACTTGCCAAGAACCCAGTTTTTCATTCAAAGACAAAGCATGTGGAAACCAAGTATCATCATATCAGATCTCTGACATTTTCACAAAACCGCTTGGCAGAATAAAATTTACTAAGTTCAGGGATGAACTTGGTATCTGTTGTAATGTATCTTTGGATCATAGGGGGGAATGTTAGATGATCCAAAAATACAATTTTATCATAGGTTATAAAATTAGAATAAAATAATTATTAATTTAAGATATTAAATTAATAATTATTATTCTAGAATGTTTAATTATTTAATGGAGACTTTTAGAATTAGCATATTGTTGTAACTAGATATGACTCTCCAAATGTGTCGTATCTTAGGCTCTATTTTAGGAGATTTGTTAGCTAGTTGGTTTTTATAGCATTTATTGTAAATGGACACTTGTTATTTAATAAGTGATCCATAATTAGAGGTAGTTAGGACATGGAGCTTATAAATAGCTCATTGCAAGAGTGTTTTTGTTGTTCGGGTGTAAACTCTTGCAAAATCATATTATATAATTATTTTTTCTGATTAATAAAATTATGTGTCTGAGGACACTTTTTTCATTACGATAATATACACACATGTGCCAAGTTCCATCTTTCTTGGATACCAAAACAATTGGTGAACCACATGGCGAAGAAGAGGGATGAATTACACCTTTATCTAACAATTCCTAGACTTGTCTCTTAATTTCTAAACTTTCCAGAATTGACATTCGATACATACCGATGTTTGGGAGTGGGCAGTCTTGCTATAGCTGAATTTCATGTTGAATTCCCCTTTTTGGTGGCAATCCCTTTGGTTCTTGAAACATATCTCCATATTGATTTACCACATCAACCAATTAAGCTTCACGTCACAGCTTGCAAAGGATTCATGCTCCGTGTCATTTTCTGCTTGATCATAAGGAGCACGAAACTCTTGCTGGAATTTGTTAGAGTCGGTCTAGTTATCCCTCCGTCAGAGATCAAAGCTCTTTTTTGCATCTCATGTTTAGGTGTCCGATCAGTTTCGATTAGTTGCATTTCGTTAGGCATGCCATAACTCTGACGGAATGGTTTGTGTTACTCATTCCCCTCGTGCTTGGCACTGCTGGTTCAGGTCTATTCATAAAAACAAGTCTCCAAAGGTCATGTACAGTCCTGTTTCAAATTTCTGGGTCATAACAATGGTTCTTGGTCATTAGGTCTTGGGTTGAGTCAGTCTTGTTTTGCAAAGTCTAAGAAGACCAGCAGGCCAGAGGGATGTCCTCGATAGGTGGTTACTTCAATAATTTTCATCATTATACAGATAAATTAGGAATTCTCTTCAAAACTCTATTTTGAAGATAAGTCGTCATCTCATTTTTGTAAAAATCTTCAAAAATTTCAGTTCTTGAATCGTCCAAGCGCAGCCTTGGTCTCCTTTGCCAGATCATATCACAGCTATCCCTGCAAAGAATTGCAAAGAAAATCATTATTTCAACCAAATTTAACGAGGAAACCAAAAAGGTCAGAAGTCTATTAATCCTGAAAAAGTGTCAACGACAAAACATTACAAAATGGGTCATGGACCAAGCAAAAATCAAAAGGGAGTCTTTATAAAGATATTTCATGACATTTTCAACTCATTTTGCATGCCAAGAGTGAAGAACATCATTCCAAAGCGAAATAGTGAGTTTGTGAGGAAGTTGGAGCAGTTTCAGGGGTGCGCGACGCATTGGACTAGGCGCGCGGCGCATCAGGCAGAAAATCGCAGTGTAAAAATAGACACGCGCGGCGCATCAGGCAGAAAATCGCAGTGTAAAAATACACGCGCGTGGCGTATCAGAGGCGCGCGGAGCGTTGGGTGAGGCACGCGGCGCACTGGGGTTTAAGCCCAAAATTTGCTTGGAAACGCATGAACTCGCCTCCTCTCCGCACAAAATTGCAGGTAGGCTCACATCCACCACTTGTGCTTGGTTTTTGAAAGATAAATGTAATGGGTTCATGATATGTTTGCCTTAGAAATCCAAGTGGAAAGCCCTCCTTGTCAATGAAATTGCTGTAGGGTTTGAATGCAAAAAATTGCTGTAAGGGTTTCAAAAACAGAGTGTAACCAAGGTTGTCATTATTTCTCCATTTCCCTTTGTTTCCCATTCCCAAATTCACCCTTATTTTTCCCCATTAATTCCCTCCTTCATCCTACACTATAATCCCTCAAATCCTAGTCCCTCACCTCTATTACAAAACACATTATCCTTATCATTTCCCTTCCCTTCTCTAAGTCCCTTGTTTTTATTTCCAAATTCCCTAATTCCCTAATGTTTCCCCTTTCCTAATATTCCCTTGTGCATTTGTGTCCCCTTGGTCACAACATTTTTAGAGCAAAAGAACAGTTTACAGGCAATTGTGCACGCAGTTTATACATCAGCATATATATTCCAACTATCTTGTTTTCAAAGACATGTTAGAGACCGAGTCAGTCTATGAGCAGGAGTATGATAGTGATTCTACACCGGAGGTAAATGTGCCAAATGTGCCACGGAGGTATCACAAAGGTGGCAAAGGTGGTCAGCATGTCAGGGAGGAGCCTACTTTTTTGGCCCAATTGCAAGCTTGCCCACTTGCAATGGATTGTCTTCGGCGTCAATCATGTTTCCAATACTGTGAGATGATCTCACAAACTCGGAGCTAAAAGAGATCATCCGACAGCAAAGGGCTGAAAATGACTCGCTGCGAAAGAAATTGCAGATGGCTAAGTGGACGATCAACTACTTGGAGCAGCGCAACAAACAGCTGAAAGATGAACATACACTTTATGAGCTACGGCAAATCCGGGAAGATCGAGAATTGGCCCGAAAGAGACCCGGTGATTTGACACCGATTGATCGAGAGTCTATGCTCATCCGGGTGAACACTCATTTGGAGAAATTGTTGGCGAAGGCAAACAGAGACAAGGACATGCTTCGTCATATGAAAACTCACTATTGGGCTCGCATGCATGTTTGCAAAGCAAAAATGAAGATCCTTAAGAGGCGATTGAGCAAGGCACTAAAACGGCGGAAAAAGCCCGATCCACTCCAAATTTTGGCCGAGGCTTCATTGGCGGGGCACAATACATGATAGAGGGTCTTTACTCCGAATTTGAGCAAATTCGGAGAAAATTTTGTCATTTTTGAAAATTTTGTCCTAAAAACAGGTTTTTTGGCTCAACGCGTAGCGCGCCGCGCGCGACCCATAAGATTGGGAGGTCCAAATCACAAATGGCTTGTAGTGTTGGATTTGTCATGATGAAATATACATGCTAAGCTATGGCCAAAGCATTTCATCAAGTTCTGGGTGACCAAAAGGCTCAAAAACACCATGAAAATCACCTTTCTGCCACCTTTTGCACCAGCAGGAAGTACTTCCGGGAGAATGCACTTTTGGAGGGGCAAATGGACACCAAATTGGAAAATTCCACTTGGGTTGGAAAGTAGACATCTAGGGCTTTCCAACAAGCCAACCTGAGCTCAATTTGGATGCCGGGAAGTGCCCCAAAAATAGGTGGAAAGGCGCACGGCGCATAGGGCTCAGGCGCGCGGCGCACATGGTTTTTTGGCACAATTTTCATCTTCAGCTCAGGAAACGAAGCCAGTTTGACCAGTTTTGACTTGTGATGTGATTTTTTCACTCCTCTTGATGTAATTAATGAAACATGATGTAATTTTTGTACTTTATTACTTGTTTTAGAAGATTCATTCACTAAAAAGTGAAAATTAAATGAATGAATTAGTTTCCTACCTTATAGAGTCAAGTTGTTTTGACTGCCTAGATTGTAGTGCTTTGTTTAGAATTGGTTGAAACAGCTCCTAGGATGATGATATCGACCCCTAGAGGCAAGGGAATGGGTTTTCTTGCCTATATTATGTATTTTCTTAGTCATTTTCATGGTTGGACTCTTGGGGAAAAGGTTTTGAGACTCTATTGTACATTTTACTTCAGCATTTTGGCAAAGGAAAGACCAGGGTTTTGCAGCACTGTTTGGAATTTCATGTGGCTTTGTGTCTTGATGGTGTGCTTCTTTCAGTACTTGTAAGTTGTTATGTGTATCATTTTCCTTCTCTCATCTTCTGCAATTGAACAAATGAAGTGTTAAGGTAGAATTCATAATCTGTAATGCTCTGCCTTTAAGTTTGTTTGATCTCCTATGTTTTCATCTGTTTAAGGAGAATTCTTGAGGGTTTCCTTGCTCTTCTTAGCTCCTCACCTATCTGATCTACTCACCTCATTAGCTTTTAAGGCATCAAACAATTGCCTACCTTGCTCCAATCAGACCTCTGCAGAAACTGTGTCTCATCCCCACACCCAAAATTGCCTTTCCCTTTGATTCAACAAAAACCCCAAAAAATCACCTTTAAACCTTTGCACTTAATACCTAGCCTAAGATTAGTTACAATTTCAGTCATCTCGAGCCTCATTGATTATATTTTTCTGAGATTGACTCGGAGAGAGCCCTCTCCTGTCCTCGTAGGGCTAGCTACGAGGCTGAGCGTGGTTTGATGTTGCCTTGAGTTTTGCCTTCCTCAGCCTGGGGCAGATTCGAGCGTTAACAGAATTAACTAGTCGTTTCATTTGCCCTACGCTTTCCAAAGACAGATTAAGCTTCCTACGATGGGCTCTCACAATATACTCCACTCCGTCTTTGAAAAAATGATATTTGTTCTCAAATCTATGGAAAACAACTTTCTTGTCATACAAATACGGGCTTCCCAACACAATTCCAGAAATATCCAGCGACACTACATCTAATTCGACTTCATCAATGAAATTGGCAGTAATAACAAACCTGAAAATGCATTTCCTTGTGACCTGAAGATTTGCATCCTTGGTTATCCAACCCAACGGATATGGTTTATGATGAGGCATGGTTTCCAGATTCAATTTCTTGACCAAGTATGTAGAAATTAAATTTTCCTGAGATCCATTGTCAAACAACGTATCAATCTTGGTGTGTTTGGAAATAACTCGGATATGGAACAACTCAATTCTGTTTTCCTCATTTGAAGCGTTATTGGAGTTATTTGCTACGCTGGTACTTGCCACAACTTCCTCTTTACTTTCTTTTGACACAACTTTTCCCTTAGTGACTGTGGCTGCAATCTTTGATTCATCACCTGAGTCAGAACCCAAGTCTTGTTGTACAACAATGTTTGTCTTCTGTTTCCCTTTATTGTTAGATTTCTTTGGTCTTAATTCAGGATGAAGCTTCCAATAATGTGCTTCATCATGGCCCTCTTTGGAACAACTCTTGCACACAGGTTTCTCACCTTCTTTCTTAACGTAAGCATTTTTCTTCTGCTTTCATTTGAAAGTCTTTCCTTTTGCACCACTCTAGAATGGATTCTTCTTACCTTCTTCTTGTACATTTTTCCCTCTTGCTTCAAGGTGTGTATCTTGAACATAGACCTCATCAAGATTCATGGGATTAAACATAAGAATGGTATGTCGAAGATAGCTATGTAAACCTCCTATATATTTCAGCAAAGTATCTTGTGACTATAAGTCTACTCCTAGCATAAGAGCTATTCTCCTAAACTCTTGAGTATACTCTTGCACATTTTGACTTTTTAATTGTCTGAAATTTTGCCAATTCATGATAACTTTTTGCATATGGGATAAAGGGTAGAATTGTCTTTTTATAGCAGCAATGAAATCAGACCAAGTAATAGAGATCTTACCTTGTTTTTTGATCTTGTCTTGAGTCCTTGATTCCCACCATACAAGTGCTGCACCCTCCATTCTCAATGAAGCCAACTGAATTTTGATATCATCCTCTTGAAGGTTTTGAATTCTACAATACATCTCCAACTGACGAATCTAGTTATTGAAATTCTTTGCATTCACTCCACTATTGTACATATGAAACTCGAATTTAACATGAAGCTTTAGAAAAGGTGATTTACTAGTTCATGTTGGGAACGGGATCCCCCAAAGGACAGTTTTGGGGCTAAAAACCCATGTTTTGGTTAAATTTTGTAAGAAACTTATAAAGACTCTACATTTTGTGGTCATGGAGCACGAAGGTGTCATGAGTCATAAAGGGTTGTCAGCCCTTAGTTTTGTAAAGTAAAGTCGGTTGTAAGAGATCTCCCCATGGTCCGCGGACCATGGGATTGTATAAAAAGAGCTAAGCTTTAAGTATTTTTAAAAAAGCCACACAAGATAAGAGAGTCATAGCTCTGAAGTAAGAAGTCTAAGTTTCGGGTCGTAGCATAGGCAGAGGTTTGCAGCTGAGTGCGCAAAGGCATAGGGTGGAAGTCCGCAGTTGAGTGCGCGGGCCCCTGCAGATGTGTGCGCAGGGTGAATAGAGTCTGTAATCACTTGGAAGATATTAATAAAGAGAAGTATTCTGCAATTTCTGTGTCTTTGTTCCAATTAATGCATCATATCATTTTATGTATAAATTTCCTTTATAATGTTTATGTGATGCGTGGATGTGTATGCTTATGTTGGATAACTAAATGCATATAAGAATATCTGTTTACACGGTGCTAACTGTGAGTATCTATTAAGATAAGTAAGATTCTTAAGGTAACTTGACAATCTGATCAATACACTGCCTTAGCTGCACGAAAGTATCTAAATCGAAGGTTAGGGCTGCGCGAAGGTCAGCCGTACCCTTTTGCGGAGGTATCGAGGGGAAGAATAAGGGGTTAGGTAGACATAGGCCTAGAACTAAGTGACCTGCGCGAAGGTAGGAATAGAAGGAATAAAATAACATCATGACCATCTTAGGGTGGGGAAACTTGGTTCCAGAATCCCCCCATACTGCTTCGGGTGAGACTTCGGTCCGCGCCCCATAGGCTGATGCCGAAAGGGCTAGTAGTGTAGGGATTTGTTTGGCTAATTAATGCTGAACCTGGGTCAGGCCCCCTCAAACCAACAAATGGTTCCATTGTGAGACTGGAATCTACATAAGGGATGTGTGATGTTGTATCACTAGAATCCAACTAAGAAAGAGATTAGAGACTGGTTGGATAGGAAGATCCACGAATTTGCGGCGCAAGAGAACAGAAGTCCATGACTGATAAAGGAACAATGGCTGGACAGGTACCTATATACAGAAATAAATGAAATCTTCTTCTGCTCCTTTTCGATTGAGCTATACAAGTGGATTGCGAAGCTAACAGATAGCCAAGGAAGGTGGAAACTTGATGGTCCTATTGTCTGGACACCGGAGCTAGTACAAAGGTTGGAAGCGTCTAAGGATAATATCACTCGCCTGTCGATCATTGGCTCGATCGCGTCATAGGAGGATTTGTGACTGAATTCGCGGTCGACACCTCAATCAGCTACAACGAGGCGGAGCGACGCTTTTTTCAAAGGATTGCGAGTTAAGTACGTGAAATCTTTGAATACCTGGATTAAAATGTTATTGTGCAAAAAATGGGTTATGTAGCTACCTTGATGTTTCGAGCTATGCGAAGCGGAAAAAATTACAGAAACGAAGGAAAAAAGGGTCCTAAATATAGTCTGTTGATTTCACCTCAGCGAGGTGACTAAGAGGGAATAATGCAGGTTTCTCCGCGAAGTGCTATTCAGTTAATAAGACAAGGATTCCTGCGAATACTGCCTCCACCAACACCACCTCCAACTTCTCCACCATCACCTGCGACTTCACCTGTACCACCTCCACCTCCACCACAGTTCAGTATGGAAAATTCAGTTAAGCTTCCTTTTTTTAAAGGCTTGGGGAATGAGGACCTAGACCAATTCTGGTTCGTTGTAAAATTTGTATGGGAAGCTCAGGGCATTACAGATGATAACATGAAGAAGGAAACATTGGTTAGTGCTCTGCAGGATCACGCACTAACCTGGTACATCAAGTACTCTAATGATAACCCAAATGCTAGAGTGGTAGACATCCAGACTGTGCTAAGCAAAGAATTCAGTAGGCCTAAATCTGAAACACAATCTATTGTGGGGTTAAAGGAAATTGCGGTGCAACCAGGCGAGACACCTTGGGAATTAGATCAGAGGTTGAAATGCAAGATCCGCGAAGCTAATATGAATTTAACAGATGAAAAACATCGCAAGTGGTTTGTGGGTTCGCTACTACCACACCTAAGGGTTGCGCTATCACAACAAAAGATAACGACTCAGGCGGAGGCCTTAGAGATTGCAATGAGACTGCATGAAACCCCGATGTAAAATCCAAATCTGGGGGTTTAACAAATCCATGCGCAGTTGAAAAATCTTTTCCTTGAGATGCAAAGTTTGAAGTAGGACAGAACAGTCCAACTAGAGGCGTGTAAAGAGGTATGGTGTTTGAAATGCAAGAGTCAAGGGCATGATAAAGACTATTGTCCGGTCTTTCCAAACTATATTGCAAGAGGAGGACCAATGCCTTTAAGGCTGGAAGCTCAAGCAGGACCGAGAGCGGGGCCTACATTGTGGTGCGTTATCTATTAGGTAGCAGGAAAACATGCCACGGATAACTGTCAATTGCTGCAAAAATTTGTGCAGACATCGCAACAGTTATTCTACAACTTCTGTAGGTTAGCAGGGCATGATGAGCGTAACTACAGAAGTTACGAATTGATGATGGATAGAACACCCACCTATAGGGTCTAGGTAGAAACGCGACCCCCTGACCAGAGCGCGGGGATGGTGCGAATAGGATTTCAGGGGCGCGGACGAGGCTGAGGCGGAGGAGGACCTGGTAGAGGTCGAGGACAGTTGATCCACTACAATTACGAAGGACCAGGACACTATGCCCGTGATTGCACTAACCCAACACGTCCATCGTGCAAGTATTGTACTCTTTTTGATCATGAAATGGAAGACTTTCCTATGCTAATAGCAAGGATACATGACAAAGGGGCGCTACCATGTCCGCCGACTTAGAACCTGTAGATGATGAGGTTTGAGCCGTGCGAAGAGGATCCAAATGTGAATATAGTGCTCCGGAGTGGAATCAAAATAGGAGATCACAAGGGGAAACAACCAGAAGATAGTACATGGGTTCACAAATATCTAGCAAAGGAGGCTGAGTTCAATTTGGAGCACGCACGTGAAACCTTCATGGAAGTGAAAAAGAGCTTCACTGAGGCCTCCACCTCAGGAAGCAAGGATAAACCTGATAAGGAGATGGATCCTTCTATGCTTACAACTTTCCTGGAGACCTGCATGAAGCTACTGCGCAATAGCAAGGCTATGAAAGGGTTACAAGAGCTCATAAATAGATGTGCTGGAAACGCTCCAGGTGAGCTGCGTGTAGTGCGAAAGATTGGCAAGCATAAAACAAGAATGGGATGGGAAATGGGACTAACCGCGCAGATAGGAGAGTATGAGATGGATCAGGTTATCTTGGACCTGGGGTCAGACGCAAACATCCTACCTAAACAGACTTGGGAACGAATGGGGAGACCCGCGCCACAATGGTCTCCGATTCAGATAAGGATGGCAAACCAGCAGAAGGTCATCCCCATGGGGCGGCTGCAGGGGGTGACTGTAGATATTGAAGGTGTAAGAATGCTGGCTGACTTTGAAGTAATAGAAATTGTGGATGACAACAACCCCTATCCTGCGCTCCTGGGAATTGATTGGGCTACTGATATGAACGGGGTAATTAACCTAAAGAAGCGAAAGATGATATTTGAGAGGAAATCGCTACGCATAATTGTGCCCCTAGATCCTGCTGAGGGTTCCCGTTATACTGAACCAGTTTGCGATTATGAGAGTGATGATGATCTAGAGTGTATCTATAAGATAAAAACGCGAGACCAAGACTGGGTGAATCCAACAACGGATGGATGAATCACGTGGGATCATGAGAGTTCATGTACCTCGAACTTTGATGAAGAATTAGAGCGCTGGCAGAATCGGCTACATGAGGTGACTACACTGAGCTGTAACATGATGACCTGGTTGCTGCATTGTGTGTCGTCAGAGGTAATAAATTTGCCTACTTATGACGGCCTGAATGATGTAGATATTTTTCTGGATGCATTTGAGAGGGAGGTACCAGAAAAGCAGCGCTTCTAGGCATTGGACTGGGCACTGCACGCTATGCCCGCAAGGTGGTGGGGTACACACAAGGGAAGCTTTGATGATTGGTGCAAATGTAGGAGAATGATGAGAACTCACTTTGGGAAGCCGAAGATGCGAATGACATGCAAGTATGATGGACAAGATTATTCACGCGTGCACTTGGCCAAATGGGCCCAGGATTATGGAGAGAAGCCCCAACCTGAATGGGTGCACTTGTTATGTCACACACTAGATATCATCCCGATGAACTGGTATGTGGAAATAGAGCTCCGCCATGGTACAGGTGAATGGGATATTATGTGTGAAGGATTCATAATGACATTCAGTTTTGAAGATGGGTTTGACAGTATTGATGCCGTGCTACAAGAGGTGAAAGCAACAATCTTTAGGATACTGCATGATCCTTTAGACCTGATTCAGCTCAAGTGGGCTACTTCGCTGAGTCACACACTAGAGTGCTATAACGTAACTGCTAAAGAAGAGGATGAGGATCCGTGAAAGATTAACATCCCTAAAACAAAAGGTCACTGCGAGGTTGAAGGACCGCAGGTTGAGAATCTGGATATAACCACGCTGCTGAAAATGAAACAAGTGAACATTGGTACGGAGGCAGAGCCCAAATTCACGAAGATTGGAGATTACTGGGATGATGCGACAGTGGATAAGGTCGCTGAATTGCTCCGTGAATACCAAGATTTATTCCCTACCAATTTTACGGATTTAAAAGGGATAATCGAGGACCTGAGCATTATGAAGATCACGTTGAAGCCCAACGCGAAGCCAGTTAAGCAAAGACCTTACCGTCTTAATCCGAAATATAAGGAAAAGGTCCGCTTAGAGCTAGATAAGATGCTCGCGGCCGACTTCATTAAGCCTATGGAAGAATCTGACTAGGTAATCCCTATTGTGGTACAGGAGAAGAAGCAGAAGGATGAAATAAGGATATGCATGTATCTCAAAAAGCTGAATGACGCTTGCATACATGATCCTTTCTCGACTCCGTTCAATGATGAAGTGTTGGACAATGTAGGTGGCTAGGGAGAATATTACTTCACTGATGGGTTCTCGAGGTACCACCAGATCAAAATCATGCCGAAGGATAGGAGCAATACAAACTTCACCATTGAGTGGGGTTGTTTTCAGTACACTGTAATGCCGCTTGGGTTGAAGAATGTGCCTGCAATTTTCTTGCCCGTAGTCATTGTTGCATTCAAAGAGTTTATTCATAAGTTCATGGAAGCATACTTAGATGATTAGACCGTGTTTGGGTTGGTGAAACGCCATGTAGCAAGCTTGCACCTGATGCTGGATACCTGTCAAAGATACCAGATTGTGCTCAATCTGAAGAAATGTTTGTTTTGTGTTCCCTTCAGGACCTTGCTGGGTCATGTGGTTTGCAGACAGGGACTAATGGTAGATCCCACGAAGATCGTGGTGATACTAAACTTGGAAGTGCCGAGGAGTGTGAAACAGCTGCGTGCTACCCTGGGACATACGGGATACTACATAAAGTTTATCAAAGGCTATGCCCAGATCACCGCGCTTATGGAAAAGTTGTTGAAGAAGGATGTCACATTATGCTGGAATGAGGACTGTAAGAAGAGCTTGGATGTATTGAAAGAAAAGATGGTCACTGCGCCGATCCTAGTCTTCCCGGATTGGAAGAAGGAGTTTCATGTACATGTCGATGCATCATGTATAGTGCTGGGAGCAGTACTGACACAGGTTGGTGGAGAAGACTTGGACCATCCTATCGCATTTTCAAGCAGAAGGTTATCCAAGGCAGAGAAGAATTATTCCACCACCGAGCGCGAAGGGTTAGCTATGGTATACGCGCTCCAGAAGTTTAGGAACTACTTGCTGGGAGGCCATTTTAAGATGTATACAGATCACTCTACGTTGAAGTACCTGGTCAATAAGCCTATGTTGGGGGGGGGAGAATCTACAGATGGTTGTTACTACGAAACTGAGATAGTTACCTTGCAAAAAGACTTTGATTTGGACAATCAATTTGAAGTATAGAAAGAGATATACTTCATCTTTTTGAGGGTAGGAGAAAAGATAGAACCTGATCATTGAATTGATTGGAAGTTAAATCAGAAACTCATGTCATTGACTTTTTTTGGTCCTTTGGTTAATATGAACTCCAGGAATAAGATTTTGAAGTTATTGTGAAGTCTGGACGACTGAACATGGGACTAGACCATCTATTGCGCATCGAAACAGGGGAAGAGCCCACTAATTTGGAGGATGGATTGCCTGACACGTAGCTATTTGTAGTGCGCGTCATGGATGGTCATTTTGAGGATATAATACACTTCCTCACAACAGGAACTGCTTCGAAGGGATACACTGTCCAACAGAAGAAGGAATTAGTGGTGTGCGCGACAAATTTCTTTGTCATTTCCAGGAATCTATACAAAATGGGGTCTGATGAGATATTGCGACGATATGTACCTGAGTTTGAAAGAAGCAACATCCTTGCGAACGCTCATGGGGGTGCTGCGGGAGGACATTATGTAGGGATAGCAACTGCGCAGAAGATTCTACGCACAAGGTTGTGGTGGCCAACCCTCCATCAGGACTCAAAAGCATATTGCAAAGAGTGTGATGTGTGTCAAAGTACTGGAAGGCCATCGTGGAGGGATGAGATGCCTTTTAATCCATAGATGACGTTGCAACCCTTTGAGGAATGGGCGATAGATTTTGTGGGACCCATTCAACCCTAAGGAAAGATGGGAGCGAGGTACATTATCACTGCGAAGGACTATTTGACTCGTTGGGCGGAGGCACAACCTGTGAAGGATTACACAGGTGTGACTGCTATGAAGTTCCTCTTTGAGAATGTACTAATGCAATTTGGCTGTCCAAAGGTCTTGATGAGTGATTGCGGTACGCACTTTCTGAATGAGATGGTCAACGTGCTAACGGAGGAATTTCAGGTATATCACCATAAGAGTACACTTTATCACCCACAGGCTAATGGGATGGTGGAAGCATTCAATAAAGTGCTCGAAAATGTGCTGACCAAGGTTTGCAATGCTTAGTGAAGTGATTGGGACCTACGCATACTTGCAGTACTATGGGCTTATCGAACGACATGCAAGAAGTTGAATGGACAAACCCCCTTTAGGCTTGTCTAAGGTGTTGAAGTGGTAATGCCTATGGAATATATTGTGTGCATAGCAATGCTCACAGGTATGACGGATCACGGAGCCCTAGAGGAAAGGCTCGCATAGCTGGATGAACTTGAGGAAGAGAGATTTCTGGTTGGATTTCACCAACAGGTCCAAAAGCAGTGCGAAAAAGCATGGCATGATCGACACATTAAGCTGCACACCTTTAAGGTAAATGACCTGGTTTTGTTATATGATAGTAAGTTTGATAAATTTCTAGGGAAATTCTGAATGCACTAGTTAGGGCCTTATGTCATTAAGGAGATTACCGACGGAGGAGCGGTACAACTGGTCAAATTGAATGGAGATCCCTTCCCAGGAAAGGTGAATGGCAGTCGATTGAAGCCATACACTAGCGGTTCGACCATGTGACTAGATGAAGGTAGCACAGTCTTAGTGCTCCAGGCAGCTGAAAGGAGGCGTGGGACTATAAACTACACTGCCTGGGTTGGGGAGCTACGCGATTGGAGGATTGTGTGAAGCAAGGAAGCATCACAGGGTTCGTGGCATCATGAAGGGAGCTATGTTACCCAGGGAAAAATCACGCAGGTCAGTTGGAAAGTGACTGTTAAGGTCACTGTTCATGATTTGATGGTTGAAATGCGGCCAAATGGAGTGGGCAGCCAAATTTAAGACGAAATTTATGGCTCAGATCCTTGAAAATATACCGCCAATCCGGCATTAATGAACCGCATTTGGGGGGAATGGTCGGATTTGAATTCAAAATGCCCAATAAATTACAAGTGTCTATCCAGCGAAAAACACTTGGAATTTTGAGAATTGAGTTGTTGACCTCTTAGGTGCACATGAATCGCGAGCACTACGAGCTTTTGATAGCTAGTAAAGTATTTGAGACATTGCCAAAAGAAACACAAGAGTTCTTATAGAGACTCATGTCGACGCCCACATAAGCTGTAGATACCGAAGGAGAAGAATCGGTGCCGAAAGTTGAGATGGAGGCAGGAGTAGCTTCTCCAGAGGTTGCTGAGGTGCTCGTTGAAGTCCCTAAATCACCGAGAAAGTCGAGATCGAAGCCGATCCCCAACAAAGAAATTGTGAAAGATAAAAAGGGCAAGCAACCTGCTATACAGGTGTGCGCATCGCTAAGAAGAAACCCACCGAATCCTACCGCATAGGAGAAGGGAAAAGCTATAAATTTGGATCCAGAGGAGGAAGACATTGAAGACATCCCGATGGAAGATGAGGATGTGGGAGTTGAAGTAGAAGAGATTGAAACCCAGGGCATAGAACCTATTACTCGGTTGCCGGAGTATGTCCCTCTGCACAAGCCCAAGACCAAGGTGCCGAAGGACATCGATGAGAGTAAGACTCCCTTGCAAACCCCTCTGCTACCAAACGAAATTGTTTTTGAAGATTCACGCTTGGCACGAGTGCCACTGCTGAAACTTGAAGACTGGGACTTGGCGAACCATGAGAAGTTCCCACACCTGGCGACCAAGTAGCAAATGCACTGCATCATTGATACGAATATGGGAATGACTGCATTGGAGCTGTGGAGGTGGCTCAAGGGAGTAGAAAAATTAGGGTTGCTCAACCTACTTTGGGTGCCGCACTACAACCGCACCTCGGTGACAGTTTTGGTCATCAAGCAACTGTTGTGCTTGGTGCATGATGGGTGTCTGTGGCTGGAGGAGCCGATACCCATCATGGATAGGTTGATTCACCGGATAACGCGATTTCCATATACAGGAGAGAATCCGACCATGATATTTGGTAGAAAAGGTGGCGAGTAGGCTCTCGAAAAATCAACAAAAGAAAAATTTAAATTGGTGAAGAAGCCGCGCAGATACGCTATATCCAGTATCTGTGACCCCGCTGTGAAGGTAGCCACACAGATCTTAGTGGAGAAGGTGATAAGGAAGTGTCACACCGATGAGGTGCCGGCGTATGTCGTTGTGCTCACAGCACAGTGTGCTGAAGGAGTCCAGTTAAACTGGTCGGACTACCTTCGTAGAGAGTTCTTTGCAAACTACTGCGAAGCACAAGAGCTCAGCAAGAAGTTCCACTGCGCGTGGCCCTTGCTGTCAATTGTGCTGGTAGCGTGGGAGCTACCAGAGGACAGCCAGTTCCCTTTGGTCACGCTAGGCCTCCCAGAAGCATCGAAGTATGCTTCGTTGTGGGCGACCAAGGATGTGCAGCGAGTCAGGGACAATAAGATCTTTTGGATCTTAATAGAGATGAACATTCGAATGGCCATCAATCGCAAACCGTGATTGTCGCCCATAGTGTACACCAACCTGCAGGGCTACGTCGAATTCAAAGCTGACTTCCATCGAGTATCCATCAGGGCATGTAAGGACCCTACGTAGAAATGGTACGAATTGCCCTATCTAGCAACATATGATGCCATTGATGTAGTGCTTGATAAATGGCCGGTGGAGTGGCACACTACCACAGGCTTGGCGGTGGACGGGTGCAAGTCTGCCGTGTAGAAGAAGAAGGAGGAGGCCAAGCTTAAGATGGCACAACTTACCAAAAAGAGGAAAAAGGAGGCTGTTGATAAGGCCCAGGCGGAGCGCGAGGCCGTGCAACAGATAGGGAAGTAGACAGGTGGGACAGAGCGAGGCTCTGATAAAGGCGCGAGTTCGCCTTCACCTGAGACCGAGGAGGAGACAGATGAGCAGCACTGCACAGACCCTTAGGAGACGTCCGCCTGCATCAAGCGCCCAAGGGAGCTGGAGAAAGGAGGGCCCAGGAAGAAATCAAAAGCGACCAGGACCTCACTGGACCCCATCATATTAACAGAGGGCAACTTGCATGATATCATGACATAGTGAGGGAAGTCACCGCGGAGGCCCTGTAACAATTTGAGTAGCAACAACAGATCATCTTGGGGGCTATCCAGATAGGTTTGCAGGAGTTGCAAACCCACGCGTCGCAGGTTGGCACGATGTCTACCAGCTTGGCTATTGGCACTTTAGAGGCTGCCGATATGCTACACGCGAAGGCCTCCAGTGCGATAGTGCTGCCTGATGGAGCACTGACCACAGAGAATGAGGCTGATAGGCCCACTGTGAGCACCCTAAAAGGAGTAGGGTTGAACCTAGTAGCACTCCCACGAGAAGCACCCCACCTCTTACAGGATGGAGTGATTAGAGAGCTGAGGGCCCGTGAGCACCGCACCCTCTAGGTGATCAGTGAACAACGGATCAACAATGAGAAAATGGCCCTATAGAGAAATGATTCCATTGCCACTGAGACCAAGGTGACCAATCAGAGCAAGTGGATTATGCAGGTCGTTGAGGAGGCATGCCGAATGATCCCAGAGTTGGCCATTTTGGAGGAGGAGCCAGTTAAGGTACGCAGCCGTAAGTTGGTCATAGGGGTGCGCGACACTTGGACTGAGATGGCGCAAGTTCAGTTGGAGTTGAACCTGCAAATTATAGAGTTACAGTTGAGGGCCCAGCCTTCAACTCTGCCAGAAGTGAAGGAACAGCGGGCGACCGCTGTCATAGAAGTAGTAGTGGCGGTGGATAGTGTAGTAGCAGACTACACACAATTGTTTGAATAGTCATTTGAGGTCCTGAACAACTTGCAGGAGGACCCCAATGTATAGAGGCTAGAGATGGAAGCATGCGAGCTACAACAATGCTACGATGAGGTTAAGGGCACAACGTGAACCATCACATTGACACAGAGACTAGCCAAGCTGCAGGAGGCCAAGCAGCTGAAGGAACAGGTGGACGCAGCGCTGCATAAGGAAGCAGTGCTCAAGGTGAGACTAAAGCCATGGTTGGATGAGGCTTACACAATGATAAGAAATATCAAAGGCAAGCTTGTGGTTCTGCAAGCGACATAACAAAATCTTCAGTCCGACAACGCAGGAGCAGTGATCAAGCAGACCATGGAAGATGCGAAGCAGGCGGCCACAGAGTGCACGACGGAGGTTGTGGTCATACGAGTTGAGCTGGAAGGGCTTCACGCAAAGATCTCCGCACCTCTTGATTGACTCGAGGGCGAGTCACGATGTTTGTGTTAGGGGCTTGTTGGGAACGGGATCCCCCAAAGGATAGTTTTGGGGCTAAAAGCCCATGTTTTGGTCAAATTTTGTAAGAAACTTGTAAAGACTCCACATTTTGTGGTTGTGGAGTGTGAAGGTGTCATGAGTCATAAAGGGTTCTCCGCCCTTAGTTTTGTAAAGTAAATTTGGCTATAAGAGATCTACCCATGGTCCGCGGACCATGGGGTTGTACAAAAAGAGCTAAGCTCTAAGTAGTTTTAAAAAAGGCACACAAGATAAGAGAGTCATAGCTCTGAAGTAAGAAGTATAAGTTTCGGGTCGTAGCATAGGTAGAGGCTCTGCAGCTGAGTGTGCAGAGGCCTAGGGTGGAAGTCTGCAGCCAAGTGCGCGGAACCCTTCAGCTGTGTGCGCAGGGTGAATAGAGTCTGTAATCACTTGGAAGATATCAATAAAGAGAAGTATTCTTCAATTTCCGTGTCTTTGTTCCGATTAATGCATATTATCATTTTATGTATAAATTTCCTTTATAATGCTTATGTGATGTGCGAATGTATATGATTATGTTGGATAATTAAACACATATAAGAATATATGTTTACACGGTGCTAACTGTGAGTATCTAATAAGATAAGTAAGATTCTCAAGGTAACTTGAAAATCTGAGCAATACGCTGACTTAGCTGCGCGAAAGTATCTGAATCGAAGGGTAGGGCTGCGCAAAGGTCAGCCGTACCCTTTCGCAGAGGTATTAAGAGGAAGAATAAGGGGTTAAGTAGACAGAGTCCTAGAACTAAGTGACCTGCGTGAAGGTAGAAATAGAAGGAATAAAATGAAATCACGACCATCTCAGCGTGTAGAAACTTGGTTCCAGCATCCCCCCATACTACTTCGGGTGAGACTTCGGTCCAAGCCCCACGGGTTGATGCCAAAAGGGTCAGTAGTGTAGGGATTTGTTTGGCTAATTAATGTTGAACCTGGGTCAGGCCCCTCAAGCCAACAATTCCTTTTGATGAATGATGATGAATATAAGTAAGGGTTGTATTAGTGGAGGAGTGTGAAGATGCCTGTGAAGTAGAAGAAGAAGAAGATGGTGGAGAGGGTGGAGGCTTGTCTCCATTCCCATTACCACCTTTTCTAACCTCCTCCTAAATAGCCTTCGCCTTTGGGAGGTTTGGAACTTTCTCCTTGCAATCTGCTATTCCTCTCTTCATAGAGGACCTTCACCATCTCTATCATATCAAAGAAAGCCTTTCTGAAGGTCTTCTCATCTTTTGTCACGATAGGTTCTCCTTCATGAGACATGGTCTCTAAAGACTCAACTGCAACTTCTACAACTTGAGGATCTATTGGTGTAGAATACTTTGGCAACCTTGCTCTTCTTCCACTTGACCCAACTTCAGGGCTTCCAACCAACTTTCCTTCTCCTCTTTTGACGTTTAACCTTGTCAGCATGACATAAACTTGCAAACAATTAAATCATTCTCTCACAAAGAAAATATAGTAAGAAAAAACTAGTGCTTTGATACCAACTTGATCTGAAATGGAGCAGATTAGTAATGTTGTGCTAATTCTCCATTCAGAATAAAACCCAAGATGCTTATCATTTGCTATCAAGTGCTTAATGATTCAATATTTTTGCTTAATTAACTAATTCCCATGAGATTTTCTTATGTAAATGTTAGAAACAATTTAGTATAAAACATATGCTGAACAACTACAAAAAAACAACAAAGAACATCAAAATACAACACACAGCAAGCACATGATAAAGGAGTTCACCCCTCCTGGGCTACGTCTCCTTGGTCCAGCTTCCAATGGCTTGGGCCTCTCTATTATGCTCAAATTACAATAAAAGTGTGTTTTCAATGTTCAAATGCCTCTGAAATCTCTCTCAATGAGTTCAGAGTCCTCAAAAAATGGTTATCTAGCCTCTTTTTTCATCCAATTTGGATGAGAACTGAAGAAGTTATGACTTCTCCTAGTTCTCCCACTATTTGTTCCACAAATGCTCCAAAATCGACATAGTCTCACAAATTCACTCCAAAATGTGCTAACTAAGCGAGAATTTGGCCACACCGCGGGCCATAACCTGTTGGCCGTATCGAAAATTGCAATCGGTGGAGTCCTGCGGTCTTATGGATTGTGAACTAAGCGGGCGATATGCGATTGCGATACGGCGGATACGCCAAGAGTTTTAAACTTAACATATAAATTATCTCATCTTGGAACTCAATCACAAATCGTAATCGATGCTTTCCTTCAACAGATACCAAAACCCATACCACTGCGTACCCACCGAGATTATCAAACCTAGTCCATAAAATATTGGGTTCGGAGCCCCATCGCAAATCGCAATCAAAATTTTCCCTCGACAGATATTAAAGTCCATACAATTGCGATATCAGCAGACCCACCGGGCTATGAAATATAGTGTATAACATATCGCGTCTGGGGACCTTTAACAATCAGCAGAGTACCAGGGGTAACATAAATATCAGTGGGGTTTTGGTGCGATATGCGATTGTGATTATCGCAAATCACAACCCAACCTGTCGGGGGCCGATTCTTTACCCGCGTCCTCTATTTTTCCCCGATATGTTACATGCGCGACCCAGTGGCAACCTGCCACTTGGCGCTTCCCCATTCGCTAGGACCTTTTCCATGTCATCCAATCCTGTCACTTGTCCAAGTCAAACCTAAACTTTGACTTGCCCTAACTTCTGCATATGATCTTGGATTTGAGTGTCGTTCACACCGTTGGATTCAAAATTACGAGTTCTTTGATCTGAAGCTGAGGTTGTTAAAATTATGACACTTTGATTTTTGAGCATAAACTTGAGCACCTAATCAAGGCCAATACTATCACCCAATTGGAAGCTCAATCCATTTCTGGTTATCAAACCAAACTTCTTTCAGCAGTGGATCTGGAAAGGAACCATTTGAGATTTTCTTTTACTCATCCAATTTCTCAATCAATTTCTTTTGGAACTAATTTTGAGGAAATCATTTTATCTAAGACACAAAATACATTCCATTGCCAGACAAGATAAACTTGCTCAAAAAGACATGAGAATTAATAAACAATGATCTTAGTATGTCATCATTGGTAGCAAGCAAAATAGAAACTTTATTAGGAAAAATAATAGATGAAATGAAGTTGAAGAGGGATAATGCTTGAGCTCTTCATACTCCAAATGAAGAATTTAAAAGGTTGATAATTAAGCTTGGGGTGAATCCATAGGATAAGGCAGTTGTTCAAGCTTTGACCAAGAGTGCAGAGATGAGATCCAATCTCTAAGGATGAAATTGAAATTACTTGTCATTGAGCACATTCAATCTCCAGAGTTGGCTGAAGTGGAGAAAGAAAAGGAGATCCTAACTCATGAGTTATTGGAAATAAATAAGGAGGTAGCATCTCTCAAGGAGCTCAATGCATATTTACAACATAAAATAAACAAACATGTCTGCACAATTGTGGTGCAGCCAGACTCAAAAGATCATACTGAAAAACTCACCAGTCATGATAGAGTTGGAGATTTCTGAGGATGAGTTGAAGAAGCTACAAACAAGTCTATATGATACAAAGGAACAAATGAAACGCAAGGAGAGACACTTAAATATGGCCAGAGAGAATGCAACTCAACATCACAAGAATTACCAGTCAACATGTGATGAAGTTAAGGAGTTGAAGGAAAATCTAAAAGGGAATATGTCTCTTATTCAAGCAAGAGAGATAATCTGGAATGACATTATTCAACAGGTCAAAGCAATTTGGGATCATATTGTGGTCATGGCTGAAGATAAGACATTGATTAAGGCTTAGTTATAGGAAAGCACATAGATGGCCAAAAAGATGATTGATTATTTGAATGCCAAATCTTCACTGCAATTGAGGGTAGTGGACATTATATACAAAACATCTATGGTGTCAGCAATAAGTAAGATGGTGCAGAAAAACATGTAAAAGAAGTCTGCAAAGAGTAGGCTATTGGAGGTCAGAGAATGAAAGAAAAATTTTAATTCTAACTTTGATAAAATATTTCGAGCAAGGTTACCTTCATGTTGGGATCAATAGGGAAATCTCCTCCCTTGGGAACAATATGAAACATTGCTAGTGGAGGCTAAAAGTAAGATCAATGCTTCTCATGAAAGAACATCAATTTTAAAAGGAACAACAATTGTAAATTACTTGTAGAGGGATTTTTAGTTCTTATGGTTAATTAAAACTTTGTTCACTGAGAAGCCAACATACAACAAGGTAACCAATTTAAGGATGGCCTACAACATGATGCTGCAGTGTCCAATTCCCGAATTGACAATATGGAAAAAATGTCAGAGTTTAATTTCTCTAGCAAAGGTTCGAGTTGTGGATCCTGGGGTCTCATCAAGCGAGCCTGCACAAGAGTCTCAAGTCACCGACTGATCATATTTACTTATTTTAAAATTTGGAAAATTTATTATTTTTGTAAATTAAAATTAGAAATAGTTAGGTCTTTTAACTTTCACAAGGAACCAAATAGTTAGAAGTAGTTTTTACAGTTATTAGTTTTGTAACTATTTTCAATGTAACAATTTCTTTAAAAAGAGATTAAGGGACCAATTTTTGGGTTCCTAATTTTGGCCTTAGAGAGACAATTTTGTTGTGTAGTGTACAATTTTTTCTTGGAGAAGTAATGAAATTTCAGGATGATTCCAACTATCTGTGTTTATGACATGCTTTCATCTATCTCTTTGTAAGTCGTATGTGTGTAGTTCTTCTTTGGAAAATATGTAATGAAGTTGTTGGTTCTTTTAACTTTAACAGATTTACTTCTGCTTTAAATAGTTGACAATACCTGTATATCCTCATTAAAAGTAGCCTTAAACTACGCTCCACCTTTTCCATCATTTCATTTCTGTAGCCTGCCATGTTTTCTACTAAGCTTTGGTGTAAAAGATCATGTTCTTGCAACCTTGTGCATTAAATCTTCTTCTTTATTTTCTATCTAATCACACTACAAATTTAGTAAGTTTTTTCATAGATAGCTTAGCCATCTTGAAAGGGTTTTATCTTTTCTCCAAGAGATATAAATACATTACATTCCCAAGAAATATCTCTGGGAAATCATGGGTAAAATGGTGAAACAAGGATCTTTAACATATCTTGCATAGATGTTCTAGGCATTGGCCTCCTGCTAGCCAAAGGTTGTCCCTAGAGTAACAACACCATCCAAAATTTGTCTTCCTTCAACATAGTATGTCTTCTATGAAGAGATGAGTTATGCAAGAAGGGGTTTCAAATGATTGGCAATGACTTAAATAAATAATTTTGTAGATAATGTTGCAAAGGGCAATAGGATGAAAACCACTCAATTTCTTTGAATAGGATTTTTTTTGGCACAAGGGTAAGAAGAGTTGCATTGACGGTTGGTAGAATATATTTTTTTAATTGAGATTCCTCCACAACTCTCCTAAAATCCTCTTTTATGAATGACCAACATGCCTAATAGAAATCAAAGGTAAAGTCATCAAGACTTGGTGCTTTGCTTTTGGGCATTCCAATTATGGTTGCTTCTACTTCATTTACGGTAGTAGGATGAAGTACAACCTCATTTTACTGAAATGATTAAGGCATGGATGCAACGAGTGATTTTGTTGATGCATTTGGCTCTGGAGTGGGAATAATCCAATAAGAGATGTCAGTAATAGGAAACAAGCTCAACTTCAACATCATGGGTTTTAAGAGCTTAACACTAGCTAATTTTTTTAGGGAGGAGATTCTTTTGTCGCTTCTATGATTAAGCATAGAGTGATGAGAAAATTTAGAAATTTTCTCACCTTCTTTGAGCCACCTGATGCATGATTTTTGACACTAGAGAATCTCCTCCTATTTTCTTTGACTTTTGAGACGAGTGATGAGGGTTTCTTCCTCTGCTGAAATGTCTTCTAATCTATAGTCCGTGAATATTTCTTGTTGTATTTCTTGCATATGTTCTTCAAGAGCACCTTGAGCTTGAAATATGTTCCCAAATTCTTCCTTATTCTAGATTTTGATGTAGCTTTTGAGATATTTGAGTTTTTGATGAAAATACTTCATGGGAGAGGTTGGATCTTAAGGAGCTTCTATCCACCATATTTTGGCCTTATCTAGAAAGGAAGGGTCTGAGAGCCAAAAATTATCAAAATGAAAAGGTTGATTCACAGGCTCAGTTTTGAGGTCGATACTTAGATAGATGGGCCAGTGATTAGAGCCTCTGCAGGGAACGATGTAGCCTTCTATAAAAGAGATCCTTTTCCATGATATTTTTAGAAATGAGGAAGAAAACTAGTCTCGTGGAAACCTGGTGTTTTCCTTTACGTTGGTTGTTCCAAGTGAAGGTGCCATTAATGGTCTTTAGATCCACCAATTTCAGGACATGCATGGCCTCTCTGAAGTGATCCACCTCCAAATATAGCCTTTGAATACCTTCTTTTTTCTTAGAGAGGGATTTTATCATATTAAAGTCTCCCACAATTATCGACGTCAGACCTTTGTGAAATAAAGATCTATATTACCTCCTTCACACTTTAAAGAGGTAATATAATTATTTACTTCACACAATAAAAGGATTAAAAAATAGGAAAAGATTTTGAAGGTTAAATATTTCCAAAACTTAAGGTAATAAAGTTTTACTTATCAGTGGTAATTATCCTTTAATTTATAATAATATTGAACATTTTTTCAAATTTATAATAACATAATTTAAATATATTATAATTGAGATATTTAACCTAAATTTTATTAAAAACTTTAAGAAATTGATAAAATCATTTGTTTAAATTGCAAAATCAAAATATAATAAAGATTTTGAAAAAGATAAATTTATTTATAATTTTAAAAAGGCTTAGTATAACTTATAGATGAAATGGTCTTTTCACTAGAATTTGACGATACAATTTCAAGCAAGATTGTGTTTTTTTGTTGTTTAAAATACATTTTTGAATGCATAAATGGATTAAGCAATTGAAAAACCCAGGGGCACTTGAATTCTATAGATTAAACATGTAAAACTAAAGTTTTTAAAAATCTTTGCCGAATTTTAGTTAAAATTAACCAGGAAAAATACCTTGAAAAATGCAATTTCGTCTATTATTTAGACTACACCTTTTAAACTTTAAATAACAAAAGATTACAATTTAATAAAAAATTATATAATTATATTTTAAAATATCCCAATTATATAACATTTATATTTCTTTATTTATAATTCTTCACTTAATAAAATAACTAGTGTAACCATATAAATTAAATTACTAATAGACTTGGATAGGCATCAAAACACTCACCTCATGATACATATCATAATATATTTTAAAAAAATCATAAAAATTAACCAAATTATAACTCTATCTTAAATTATTATTATTATTAATTCTAAGAAGAATTAATATATGAGTTTAACATATATATGTTAAAAAAATATGTGACAAGATTCTTAACTATGGAGGTTCACCCCCACTTTACCATGGAGATTTTTAACCTATAAATATGCTTTGTTACATTATCATGAGCTAATACCATGACTTATTAATACAAAAAGCTAAAAAAACCATAGCTAATGTTTATATGCCATTTTTTTAATTAATCAATTTAAGTTAAAAGGTGAGAAAATACATAACTACTTTTGAGATAAATCTCAAGCTTTGATCCATGACTGCTACTAAGAACATTCTAGAATATTCAATGGAGGTTATATCTCTACCATCCACCTATTAATTATTGATAACTAAATTAAATTTATGGAAGCCTTATTTCAAAAGCCATAGTCTATCTGTTATATGTTTTGGAGGTTTTTCTGGTATATTTTTTGGTCTAATTTGCCGAGAATTTGGTAGGGATTGGTTAGAATAACAAGTTTAAGTTGTGAACTCTCCACAATCCCAATGCCCCTGTAGTTTTCCAGGGCATTAAATCCATATATGCAGTCAAAAACTTATTTCAAACAACAAAAATCAAGATTCGTCCAAACAAAATTCGTTGGATTTCAAAGAAAATCTCCAAAATGTATAATGCTTAGACACTGTGATTTCAAAATAGACACATGTAATTATATTCATATAAAAAAATATAAAACTATATTATTTTGTTTTATACATCCTTTCATACGTTATGGTTGTTGTATTTAAGCTTCAAATTTCTTTCACTAATAAAAACCATCATAGATCCATTTTAAATCTAGATGTACCAAGCATAGAGAGGGATCAAATATTTCAAGATAGAAACCTCTTTTTGAGTGCAAAACTTGAAAAAAAGATTTGCACCTAGAGAGATTTGATTCATTTGGATGTTTGATAGATTTCAATTTATGGATATATGGTTTTTCTTAATACTATTATTATGGAGTAGTCTACCTAGGCGGAGGAATGGGCCGGTTTCCGTCACCGCTCGGAAAAACCTCCGGCTCCGGCCGCCGGAAATTCCTCCGCCCAGCTCCGCCACCCTCAGGGAGCTCTGCCCAGCGCCGCCGCGAACTTCGCCCAGTTCGATTTCGTGAACTTCCAGATACTAACAAACATGGATGCGTGGCACAATGGTAGCGCGTCTGAATCCAGATCACAAGGTTACCTGTTCGATTCACATCAGGTTCAATGTTGTGAGTTCGTTTATTTTTGGGTTGCAGCAGCGGCATAGACGCGGTCAAAAGAATAGATTTTGAACTCTCAAAGGGCCCTTTCTCCCTCACGACTTCATCACAATTACTGTCTCTTCCAGACTATGCAGAACATTACAGTAGCTTCCCCAGGCTAATTAGTGAGGAGACAGAGGTTCAGACAAACGAAACCCCATATCTGGAAGATGATATCTGGGCACAGGCAATTCCGGTCATTGAAGGAAATTACGGCTATATATTGCAAGTAGAAATTTATGGATCGTCTCCAATAAAGGAAGGTGAGCAACGAGGGTTAGCTTCACAGGAACATTGCGAAGGAGATTTTGAACTCTCAAAGGGCCCTTTCTCCCTCAGGACTTCATCACAATTACTGTCTCTTCCAGACTATGCAGAACATTACAGTAGTTTCCCCAGGCTAATTAGTGAGGAGACAGAGGTTCAGACAAACGAAACCCCATATCTGGAAGATGATATCTGGGCACAGGCAATTCCGGTTGTTGAAGGAAATTACGACTATATATTGCAGGTAGAAATTTAT
The DNA here is from genome assembly GCA_031772625.1 of Pinus tabuliformis. Taxonomy (NCBI): domain Eukaryota; kingdom Viridiplantae; phylum Streptophyta; class Pinopsida; order Pinales; family Pinaceae; genus Pinus; species Pinus tabuliformis. The sequence continues at coordinate 346,283,270 of CM062818.1, read as the reverse complement.
GGATCGTCTCCAATAAAGGAAGGTGAGCAACGAGGGTTAGCTTCGCAGGAACATTGCGAAGGATTGGACAACCCATTCGAAAATACCTTTTTCTACAACTTTTCAGTGCGCTCTCTGATTCCAACTATCATATCATCTACGACACCAAAAATAAACGAACTCACAACATTGAACCTGATGTGAATCGAACAGGTAACCTTGTGATCTGGATTCAGACGCGCTACCATTGCGCCACGCATCCATGTTTGTTTATCTGGAAGTTCACGAAATCGAACTGGGCGGAGTTCGCGGCGGCGCTGAGCGGAGCTCGCTGAGGGTGGCGGAGCTGGGCGGAGGAATTTCCGGCGGCCGGAGCCGGAGGTTTTTCCGGGCAGTGACGGAAACCGGCCCATTCCTCCGCCTAGGTAGACTACTCCTATTATTATCCTTGCTACTAGCATGTATTATGCAATGGGTATTAGGCCGACCACCTATTAATTCATTGAAACATGTTAAATATTTTTCAATATAACAAAATGTAACTTTAAACATTATTTTTCTATTTTCTGCAAATTATTTTATTGGCATTTATCTTTGATGCTATTAGTTGTGAATTTGGAGATGTTATTGGCCAATGCCTCGTAATGTGTGATTTTTGTGGTGTGCAACATGATGTTGTGTAGTAATTCTTCGTACCTATGCTCCTTCTCGTTGTCACATTGCCATTATTATTTGTTTTATAATTTTTCTTTTTGGGTTTCAGCTTTCAACAATAGGTACTTTCACTTTTCTCGACGATTAAGAAATCATATGGAATAGGTAGATGTATGTATACATGGTTGAGTATGAATATATGCTTATGTTTATTGTATGATCATTGTCTTTTGTACCCGACTACTGCAATTGGTATGGCAGGCAATCATATTCATTTATGCTCCCTTCCACTCGATTAGTGAATCAACTCAGGGTTGCCTACGTGTTTCAGATTTAGTAGAGTTGATAACGGAAAGAGCTAACCAGCTATCCCCAGGGTATTTAATGCCCGGGGATATGCACGCCGGTTAACGCAATAACACGCGAAAGCCAAGATCGGCATTAACTAATATTTTGGCTTTCGCGTGTTATCGGGCTAAGCTGCGTGCATATCCCCGGGCATTAAATACCCTGGGGATGGCTGGTTAGCTCTTTCCGTTTATAACCATGTCTTGTCACATTATTGATTTCAGTTGTATAGTGCAGCAAGTGACCCATTGACCCATTCTCGTCACATTGTTACAAATATTACAGTTATTTTCATTGTTTGTTCATCGTCATTTTGCGTTTAGATTCATTTGAAAAAATATTCAATTGCAAGTTCCATAGTAATATATTATATTTAGTGTAACAAATTGGAGTTTTAAAAACAAGATTCAGAGTTCTCCATATTCACTACTTTCCCTATGGCAGTAACATTAATTTTAAAAGCTGAACAACCCCTCAAAATTTCATTTTCCCCATTGCTATGAATTCTCCCATCAGAACTTTGACCTTTTGAGAACTTCCAATAGTAGTTTGCCAAAAATATTTTATATGCATCGAATCTGATCTTTCTAGTAATAAAATTTAAGAGCTTCAATCCCAACCGACCTCTTTATGAACACATTCCCAATTAATTTTTTAACAAGTACGACTACTTAGATAATTAAAACAAATATAGTTTTTCTTAAATTTTTTTTAATAATTAACATTTTGAATGTTATAATTTTTCAATTATTATGCTAGAGAGAGATTTCCTTCATTTGAAATATGTTGGACATTTCAATCTCATAGTATCGATCACCATCAACTCTTTAAAATAGTCGGGCTGACCATCCTTACCATGGCACTGAAAACATTGAATATGTTCTTAAAAAAAATAACAATCTCTCTCTCATATCACTATAGTAGCATAAACAATATTAATTTTAACATTAAAATTCAAATTCTTTTCTCGATATTTGTGTTTTTATGATGCTTATTTTTTTAAAAGAATGGGTATATTTTCATTAAGATAAGTTAGATTGCGAGCCATAACCTGACACACATTGAGCCCTTAATTTTCTTTAGTCTTCCAAAAAAATCCATTGATGTCTATTGCAATTTATACCTATTTTATATACATCTATTGTAAACCCTTATACAATCTACTAGATTGCGAGCCATAACCTGACACATATTGAGCCCTTAATTTTCTTTAGTCTTCAGAAAAAATCCACTGATGTCTATAGCAATTTACACCCATTCTATATACATCTATTCTAAACAAGTTCTCCTTATACAATCTCCAAAAAATACCTAGAATTTCTATAAACCTGCAAAATATTTTAAACTATTTTAGACATGGACCTTGCTACATATTCCTTGTTTCAGAAGTAACCTAGTATTCATCATTTTCATTTCAAGCTGAGGAGGTGAAGCCTGCTCCATGTTGAGGCTCATGTTGGCTCCATCTTTGCTTTGAACGTCGAGGTTGTCTTGCCTCTACACCTTTCCTTCTAGCTCATTGACACATTCCACCATCCCCTAGTCTCCCACTACCTATATCATCTCATCCATTCACAGTGTCAACATGTCTTCTATCAACTAAATCCTCTCCAACTTGGTTTCTAAGAGCCCCAATTTTTGGGACATCAGTTTACGATGTGCACTTGTTTATGAGGGAATCATGTTCACTATTCTAATGGAAAGAGATGCCATGTAATCTAATTCACCCTCCTACTGCTCCGATGTGCTATTCCTCTCAAAACTGTCACCACTGCTAGCCATGATAAACGATCGACACAAATTCTTCCCTCTGCTCTAAGTGAATTGGCTGCAATTATCTTATTTTTATTCCACTGGGACACAATTTAGCTCTATATATTTAATCGACCTCACCCTCCTCCATTAGTGTTGTCTGATTGCTCCTTTATTGCTGCATAATTCTTACTATGGCGATCAGACAGGAAGATCCAATGCCATTGTGGGAAGGGAATTTTTTGGCACTGAGTGGATTAACAATGAGGGGCAAATGCTTATTTCTAGTGTCTCGACTGGAGTATATATTAACTCTCCTTCTCTTCTTTCCTCCTGGAGTTGACAATTAAATCTCCACTTGTCCAACCTCCAGCCTTGCATGACGTCCACCATTTGAGTGGATGAGCATTTGCATGCTTTGTTGATGCGATTTTAAATTCATAGCATGAGGAGGATTAATGTTGATGTTGCCAATATGGTGAGTGCACTATCTTAGTAGAGTGGTTGTAGCTGCCACCATTTTATATATTTATCATTGATTGATTCCTCGATTCCTTGATTTTGATATTCACCTCTCGTGGTATAGGTTTGATTGAATATTCCTTGTCATCAACTTTCATTACCCCTTGTTCTAGGAGGACTCCTTGATTGGCTAAAGAGTCTACCACTGTATTAAGATTTTTCTTTATATGATATATCTCTACCTTCTCAAAATTGGTCAAAAGGAGCTTGATTCGATGCAAAATTGGAATCAAGGTTTGATAAGGGATACCTTCTACTTTTCTCACTTGGTTTACTATAATGAATGAGTCTTCGAAGACCATCAAATGATGAATTCCTTTGATTAGAGCCAATTCTAATCCTTGCCACAATGCTAAATACTTAGCCTGGTTGTTTGTTGAGTCCCCTAGACCCTAGGCAAATTGAGTCCCCCTTTCTTCATCGAGGCAAAATATAACTCATCTCGCTCTTGTCGGCCCTGGGTTTCCTTTCGATGTTCCATCAAAGAATAGTGAAGGAAGTCACTTATTTTTCCTCTAGGTCTAAATTTTTTCTAGATCCATCCGAATTAAATTCAAGTTTCTAGTGGATCTTTTAGGTTTGAAGTTTCCAACTTGATGAACTAGATGGTCTAATTTCAACCATTCTTTCTCAACAAAGGAGAGATCATTTAACTCCATTGTGTCATAACCCCTGGTGATCCAGGTGGATATTGGTGGCCACCTACCAGGTCCACCTGGACCCCCACCATGGTCTTTCTCAGCATTTTCAGTTTCCTTAATTGTAGCACAGTTTACTATTTTTAGCAGTTTTTCGGGTCCTGAACTTCCGGAGCCGTTTTGAGGCCCTAAACGACGTTTTTTTGGAATTCTGGGGCGACCGAGCCTTATGTTACCTCCCAAAGTGGTAGGACTCGGATAGATCTTTCTAACGAGCTATCGTACGCGTCAAACGGAGATCGTATGCCAAAGTTACGACCCCGGGAAATTGATGTACCAATTTACCCAAACGGGGCCCACAATTTGGCGTTTCATCTTTTAGGGTTAGGTTTCGGTATGTGAAGGGTTTTCCATTGTTTCTCAACAATAAATAGGCCTTCGAGCCTCATTGTAATAGAGTTCAGAACAGTTCAGAGGCATGTAGCCATCACATCTCTTCTCAGAGATAAGCTACCATCGCCCTAGCTAGTTTATTGCCATTTCTGTTTGTAAGCATATGTCAGTATTTTCCATTAATGAAATGAAGTATTATTTCCGCTGCATCTTTGTGTATATGGTTATCTCTGTAATTTGTTGCGTTCCTGTTTAAATCTGGATCAGTGGTATCAGAGCGGTCTGCTTTTTCTCTGTTTTTCTTTGCATGTCCCCAACAAGGTCGGGATATAAGGAGTTAGGGCTTGAACTGGTTGAACCTTTGCAAGACCAGCCTCGCAAATCCCGACGGCCTCCCATGGCGGACGAGAAGAAAGACGAGGGGGCAGGAGATCCCATCAAAATCTTGCTCGAAGAAGCGCTCGAGCGACAACGGAACGCGATGATGGACAGCTTTGCGCAGATCCTTCAGCGGCTACCCAGAAGCGGCGCATCGGCTTCCAGCAGCTCCTCTGGAAACGCCACACCCTTTAAGGTACAAGTTAATTTTGAAATCCCCATATTCGAGGGTCAGATAGACGCCGATGCCGTAGATAAATGGTTAAATCTGCTAGAGGGTTATTTTTCTGTTCATGAATTTTCGAGTCGGGAAAAGATTGTTTTTGCTCTTCTCAAAGCAGCCCCCCACGTCAAGGACTGGTGGGAAACCTACTGCGAGCAGAAGGATGAAAGTACTGGCTCACTATTTTCAGCCGCACCCACCTGGGATTCGTTCCGGGATGCCATCAAGGAGCAGTACTACCCTGTCGGAAGCTATGAGGATGAATACATAAAGTGGACCACGCTGCGGCAGGGAAGGGACCAAGATGTGCCGGAGTTCACCAATCTTTTCCATACCCTTCGCACAAAGTTGGGTATCAAGGATTCGGAGCAACATTTGATACTCAAATACCGTGGCTGCCTGCACAAGTACATCCAGGAAGAAATACAGTTCCTAAACATCCCCTCGCTCGGCGCAGCATACCGGTATGCCGTCAAAGTCGAGCAGAAGTTTAAACAAAAGAAGCGAGACTTTGGATCTGCGAATCCAAAGCAGGGGAAAGGTGCCCCTAAACCACAGAACAAAGGACAAAGCCAAGGCGGGACAGCCCAAGACAACCAGCTGAAGCTGCAAGCAAAGAGCAACGCCGCGAAGCCGAGAAAGGACACTGGAAAATGGTGCGAGTTCCATAAGAGCTCCACTCACAACACAAGTGAGTGTCGGGCCAAACAGTCACTGGTGGCTGAGCTAAAGGTTTCAGAATCAGATGCATGTTCCGACTCTGAGTCAGAACCCGATAAGGGGTATGAAAAAGGGAAGCAGATCATTGATGCGGATCCCAGCGCCACTGTTGCTACCGCAAAGATCCAGAAAAATGAACCCGAAGATCCAGAGGAGGAGGAGCGTCTCTTCCACTCCCAGATGTGGGTCAAGGGCTCCCCGATACAGTTCATTGTTGATAGCGGGAGTCAAAAGAACCTCATTTCGGCAGAGGTCGTGAAGCGGTTGGGCTTACCGACCACAGCACATCCACAACCATACACCATTGGGTGGCTTTACCAAGGGCGAGATCTTCGCGTGAGCCAGCAGTGTCGCCTTCCATACAACATCAAGCCCTTCACGGATGAGGTATTGTGTGACATTGCTCCCCTTGAAGTTTGTGATGTATTACTAGGACAACCATACTTGTGGAAGCGACATGCTGTGTATGAATCAAGGCCCCGTGCTGTTATTATTACATTGGGAAATAAGTTGTTCAGGATACCAGAGGTAGCACCACCTGCCGCCATCTCTTTGATTACTGCAAAACAATGCAGTAAGATCATTTCCAAAACCAGGAAATTTGTTTTCCTGATGATACGCCCTCAAGGGAAGAAGAAGACAGTGGCCGCGGCCTCCAAACGAGGTCCCTCTGCACGGCAGCTACAAATGGACAAGATTGTGGAGGAGTACAAAGACATCTTCACCTCCCCGGCAGGGGTTCCTCTGCACTGTCAAGTCAAGCACTCCATCGATCTGACCCCAGGTGCGCCGCTACCCAATGGACCAATTTATCGGCGCTCCGTTCTGGAGAACAATGAAATCAAGAGGCAGATTCAGGAGCTCCTACAGAAAGGTCACATCCGTCCGAGTTCTTCGCCCTGTGGGAGCCCGATAGTGTTGGTACAGAAGAAGGATGGGACGTGGAGACTCTGTATTGACTATCGGGCGCTGAACAAGATCACTGTCCGTAATAGGTACCCGATCCCGCGGATTGATGACCTCCTAGACCAACTAAAGGGGGCGAAATATTTCAGCAAGATCGATCTGAAGTCAGGATATCACCAGGTACCAATTGAACCCTCAGATGTGTGGAAGACTGCCTTCAAATCCAAGGAGGGCCTCTTCGAATGGTTGGTCATGCCTTTCGGATTGACGAATGCTCCTGCAACCTTTATGAGGCTAATGGATGACATCTTGCGGCCATTCACCAACTCCTTTGTAGTAGTATACTTGGATGACATTCTGATCTTCAGCCAGAGTTGGGAAGAGCACCTCCACCACATCCGACAGGTTCTCCAAACACTGCGGCAACACAAGCTATGTGCCAATTTGGAGAAATGCACTTTTGGCATGACCGAGGTTCAGTATCTGGGATACATCATTGATGAACAGGGGGTGCATGTCGATCCAGCCAAGGTCCAAGTCATTCGGGATTGGCCCTCTCCAACCACTCTAACAGAGCTCCGCAGCTTTCTAGGTCTTGCCAACTTCTACCGCAGGTTTGTGTTGGGATTTTCTCATATTTCTTGGCCCTTGAGTCAAGTCACCAAGGGCGGGGCGAAAGCAAAATTCTTTTGGTCTGAATCTCAACAGAAGGCATTCAGGGAGTTGAAGGATCGCCTCTGCACGGCACCAGTGCTCGCGTTACCAGATTTACAACAACCATTTGAGGTCGAGACAGATGCCTCTGACTATGCTATTGGGGCAGTCCTTACTCAACATGGACATCCAGTGGCATATCACAGTGAAACACTTTCAGACACAGTCCGGAAGTACCCCACTTATGATAAAGAGATGTATTCCATTGTACAGGCCTGCCGACAATGGAAGCATTACATTTTGGGGAAGGAAACGGTCATCCACACAGACCACCGACCTCTGCAATTCATACAGACCCAAGGGAAATTGCAGAATGATCGCCATCAGAAGTGGTCTACATACCTGCAACAGTTTCACTTGAATATCAAGTATAAAAAGGGCAGCACCAATAATGTTGCAGATTGCCTCAGTCGACCACCGATCATGGCGCTAACCACCGTGCTCAACTCTTGCGGGCACGAGACTTCTGATTGGCCACTTCTCTACAAAAGCGACCCAGAATTCGGCCACACATACCAGACACTCTTGGAGGGTCGGCAGGTTGCAGATTTTCACCTCCAGGATGCCCTATTATGCCACCTCGGTCACCTTTGTGTTCCTTCAAGCGAGCGTGCCAAGATGATTTGGGAAGCACACTACAGTCGGGCTGCTGGGCATTTCGGGGTCGAGAAAACAGTGGCAGTACTGCAAAACTATTTCTATTGGCCGAATCTTCGACAGGATGTTGGGAAGTACATCCGATCATGTACTGCCTGTGCCATTGCCAAACCGACCATTAAGAAGCAAGGCCTCTATACCCCGTTGCCTACCCCTAGTCGACCTTGGGAATCCATCTCCATGGATTACATGTCAGGCCTTCCTTCCACTAAGCATGGAAATGACTGTGTTTTTGTGGTCGTCGACAGGTTCTCAAAGATGGCCATTATGATGGCCTGCAAGAAGAATATCACAGCAGAAGCCACTGCTAAACTCTTCTTTGAACGAGTGTGGGTGCACTTTGGGATCCCACAGTCTATCATCTCAGATCGGGACAGTCGGTTTCTCAGCACATTTTGGTCCAGTCTCTGGTCAATGCTGGACACCAAACTCACGAAGTCCACAGCCTTCCATCCTCAAACTGATGGCCAGACAGAGGTTGTCAACAGGATGATTGTGCACATTCTGCGCATGTATAACTCAAAGCATCCACGCACATGGGACGAGAGCCTCCCCTATGTTCAGCACAGCTACAACCGAGCTCTTCACAGCTCCACTGGCCATAGCCCTTTTCAGGTGGGTTTAGGATTCCAGCCACTATGCCCCATTGATGTGGCCATGCCACTTGCAGCTACTCACATGAATTCAGCTCATGTCCAGTCCGAAACAGATAAGGCCACCAGCTTCATTGAGCGCATCCAACATATTCGCCAGCAGGTCCATGACATTCTTGAGAAATCAAATGCCAAGTACAAGCAGCGACATGATCAACACCGGGTGCCACACAAGTTTCAGGTGGGCGACAAAGTCTGGTTGCATTTGCAAAAGGAACGCCTTACTGGAGCCTATCGGAAATTGAGACCACTTCGATATGGTCCTTACACCATTACTAAGGCTATGGGAGACAATGCATTTGAGCTCAGCATTCCCCCATTCCTTGGCCTGCACCCAGTGTTCAATGTGGACCGCCTTCGGCCATACTTTCCACCATTGCTAGACACATCCGACATTGCAGAACAGCTCAAACCCACAGAATTAAATCCAGATTGCATGGAACAAGCTGCAACTGATCGGATCATGGACACACAGATCAAGAACACTCGCCAACAACATATCCAACTGTATCGAGTTGTCAAAGCAGGCCAACTCCTTCAGCAGGGCAAGTGGCTCACCAGGGAACAAGTTCAGCAGAGGTTTCCTCATCTCATGGAGGAGCTCAACGCAATGGGGACCATTGCTTCCTAAGGGGGGAGGAATGATCCAGGTGGATATTGGTGGCCACCTGCCAGGTCCACCTGGACCCCCACCATTGTCTTTCTCAGCATTTTCAGTTTCCTTAATTGTAGCACAGTTTACTATTTTTAGCAGTTTTTCGGGTCCTGAACTTCCGGAGCCGTTTTGAGGCCCTAAAAGACGTTTTTTTGGAATTCTGGGGCGACCGAGCCCTATGTTACCTCCCAAAGTGGTAGGACTCGGATAGATCTTTCTAACGAGCTATCGTACGCGTCAAACGGAGATCGTATGCCAAAGTTACGACCCCGGAAAATTGATGTACCAATTTACCCAAACGGGGCCCACAATTTGGCGTTTCATCTTCTAGGGTTAGGTTTCGGTATGTGAAGGGTTTTCCATTGTTTCTCAACAATAAATAGGCCTTCGAGCCTCATTGTAATAGAGTTCAGAACAGTTCAGAGGCATGTAGCCATCACATCTCTTCTCAGAGATAAGCTACCATCGCCCTAGCTAGTTTATTGCCATTTCTGTTTGTAAGCATATGTCAGTAGTTTCCATTAATGAAATGAAGTATTATTTCCGCTGCATCTTTGTGTATATGGTTATCTCTGTAATTTGTTGCGTTCCTGTTTAAATCTGGATCACCTGGCGATGATGGTTTCAAAGAGCATCGAGAATGCTTTAGTCACCAATGAAATTACATTTGGATGAACATTATTGAATATGGCTTGATATAGGGAAATTCATATTGTCGAGCACAAGTACTTTAGAAGCATAATCCAAGTTCTCATAACAACTGAAATTGATTTTTTTTCTCCATGGTGATTTATGTTTCTAGGTGTCAAACATTTCTTCCCAAGTCCCTGGGATGTTAGGGATGACCAAAATCTTGTCAAGTGCCAATTTCCATACTTGCAAGGAAAAGGTGCATTGTCGAAACATGTGCAGTATATCATCTTCTGCTTCTTGGCATAGAACGCATCAAGAAGGCCCATTTATATTTCGCTCCTTTATATTCTCTGCTGTTAACACTTTCCCATGAACCAACTCCTAACAAAAGAACTTTATTTTCAGCATCCCATCTTTGTTTCAAATTCTTCCCCAAATATGGTCAACATGAGGGCATGTGAATTGTTGTATTAACATTTTGCATCCTTCTTGAACTAAATAATACCTGGTTTTACTACCTAACCAAGAATGTTGGTCCAACCTCGTCGTCACTACAGGGGAGCTTCCTTTCAAAGCTCTTATTAGAAATTCCCAAGCGTGTTGCAGATTGGGAGGAATGTTAGGACAATACCAACTAATCCAATTTCCTTTTTGATCCCAACGTGAGATATCAACAAGCCTTCTATATCTTGCATTATCCATGCATTGATCTAGTTCCTTGATCTGGTCATTTTCTTGAGTTAATTAAACCAATGGAGGTAGGCATTTCCATAGATGTAACAATGCTCCATTTCCTGATTGCCAACAAAGATTGTCTATTATGAGAGGAGAATCTTCCTTACACAGCTTCTACATCTTTTTTATGATGCTTGATTACCTAACCAACTATTAACTCAAAAATCTTATCTATGTTATCGTTACTCAATTATGAACATGACAATTATATTATTTAATGTTATGTAAATAAATTTATCCTTATAAAAAAATTATCATTTCAGTAATCATTTATTTATGGTTCTCAATGGAATGATACAATTTTGTCATGTTATTTATTGTACGTACGTGGAGCTATGAATTATTGACCATTATATTACTTATTTCTATCTAGTCATGTTAAATTACAATTAATTGTATGTTTTCACTATTTTTTTTTTGAAATAAAAAGTTGTTTTCCTTAACTATAATATTTTCATAATTATTATTTAATTTTGTTTTTAAATTAAAAATACAATTTTCATTTTTTTGTTTTTGTTTTTTTTTTTGGTTTCTATTGTGTAATGTTTTCATATGTTTAAGCAAATCTAAAATTTATAATTGTATATTTTTTAAATAAAAAAATGTTTTCTTTAACTACAATATTCTCATAATTATTTAATTTTGCAAAACAATATAATAAGCTATAGAAAATCTAATATAATTTTAAAAATCAATTATAGTTATTGAAAATGTTCATAGAAATTGATTTTTATACTTCATGTTATATGAGGGACTAATAAGACATTATTATTGTGATTGGGTAGGATTGGATTCTCCATCTCAACAATGTGGAATTACAAATAACAAAATACCTCAATTTATGAATGAATTAAATCTAAATTGATTGGATTATAAATCTTAACAGTAACTTGAATTAAGTAGTTTTACTTTAATTTAGCTATATTTAAACTAAACTACATAGAATAGCTACTACTTAATACTGGTTTATATTTATATAGATTTTACACACATATACACATATTTTTACTTTTATTTTTAATTTTTAATTTAAAGTTCCATGCAAAACCTCTGGAGGCTGCGAATTCCATATGTGAAGAGTTGCTTGGATCTACGCGGTGCAAGTTGCCTGGAGCCACAAGTTGAGAGCTTCAAACTTGGACTCTGTGCGAGAGCGATGCCATTAGAATTAGTTGGGATGGCCACTTGTAACCCCAGAGAGACCATATGAATGCAGAAGGGAAATGAGAGCCCATCGTAAAGTGCAGGGAAATACCAAGCCTTCATCGTCTTGTGAACCAGTAAGCACCAAGAAAGTGCAGGGAAATACCAAGCCTTCATCGTCTTGTGAACCAGTAAGCACCAAGAGTTGGGCCGACCACCGAGTGCATAACAACCATGAAAACAAGAGGCATGATTGTCATGAATGTGCAAAGCTAACTGCGATAGAGGCATGGTGGAGTTGCTAATCGGGATCCAGAACATGTCCAAAGGAGAGCGTAGCCACCACCTCATTATACCACCTTCTGCTATGAACACGAAGAGAAACACTTTGATAATGATGATCGGCAATTAAATATCTAGGGAACCTGACAAGCATAGGCATACTTCCACCCTGAGCTTAGTAGATTTCCCCACATGTGAGAATATAATGACATGCTCCAATACATCACCGAGAAGGTTAAAGAGGCCAGGTGGGCAGAGAAACTATTTTCCTATATTATTGTTGCGGTGTATTACCAGGGTTGACACCTCTCATGGCGTTATTTTTAATTTTAATTTTGTTACCTATATATACATTTGACATTTTTTTTTGGACATGTTTTATAGGGTTGAATTTAAAAATTTAATTTTTTAATGTGATATGGATAACCTTATATATATAGATTTATATGTATATTAATATGAAGTTTTGAAATATAATAGTTATAAATATGAACTATTATTTTAATTTATATGGTTAAAAAGATCTTAATTTATAATTACTATTTATATATTTCTTTCTTGCTCATACCCACGTGTATTAATTAAATTTATTAAATTTTTATGTGTTTATTAAATATATGTTCTGATTAGATTATTATTATTTAAATTTATTTTAATGTTATATGTATATTATGATCTTTTTAGAGAAAATTGTTTATAATTTTGTTTTTTTTTTACCCATAACGGGAATATTATATTTATAAAAATATGCGTTGTAGACACAACATTTACAACAAAAAGGGGGCTATTCCAATTATCAGACTCACATGCCTGATTCCTTAGAATTCCCAATGGATTAAAAGTTTGATTTCTTTGATATCTAAATCATTATGGCTATATGCATAAATATGCCAAAAGACTTGCAAAAATCGACAAAATTAACAACACATACTAAGTGACAAGATGTGGGATTACATCTCCAAACCTTTTACATGAACTAATACAAAAATATAGCATGATAAAGAATGAGAAAAAGACACTTTTGATAAATCATAGGAGCTGGAGATTTATGGGAGTTGGAGTTTCTTTCTTTGTAGTATTTCCTACCTCTTGCCAAAGGAGGGGAGGGACTTGAGTTTTTCTTTAACATTTTTGCAAAGGATGGAGAGGAGGAATCATTGTCATATTGAACCTTTTTTGTAGGTGGAATATCACATTCCTTCTTTTTCTGCCCCCAAGTCTTGTTTTGGGTTTATTTACAAGTTGTTTGAAAGGCCTCTTCCAATGACATTTGAGAGCCTATGTCTTTACCCTTTTCTGAATCCGCACTTCTAACATATTTATTAGTGCAATAACCTACTTTCTTATGTGGTTTCACAGATTACCTTTTTACCCTCTAAATTTTCATTTGTAGATCTATAAACCAAAGGTCCCTAATGGTTCTTGGTGTTTCTAGGGGAATGAAATACATCTTCCTCTTCTGATGCAACCTCTTTATCTGTGATTAAATTTTCTTGGGTTGGAACATCTTTGAAGGGAGGCATGTCATTTTGACCCTTAGAACTTGATTTTAGGAGTTGACCAATTGGATCTCTTGGTGTAGTGTATCAGGGATTTCCCCTTCTTCATCTACTTGATTGAGGGCATCAAATTTGTTCCCTTCCAACCTTTATTCTTGCTAGTGGATAATTCTTTAACTTTGGCAGCTGATTTCTTTGGAGCAAGAGGGCCTTTAGGTCCCAATCCATTTCCTTCACGTGTCCTTGTGGTTGTGTTTTGTTGGGGGAAACACTTTCTTATTTTTGGTTGCTACCATTGTTATCCTTCCTCATTATTTTTCTGGATTTCTTCCACTTTGGGGCATCTTTAGGCAAAATGCCCATATTCATGACAATTTTTACATTTAAATGGTAGTTGACCATAATCCAGTTCCTGATAATGAGTCTAATTATCTAGTTGGAGATTTATTTCCATCGATAATCCCTTATCAAGATCCAATTCTACACAAATCATGGCAAAAGATTGCATACCTATGCATGGTTCTTCCCAATCAATATAGCGACCAATAACATTTCCAATGGTCTTAAATATGTCCTCGTTCCAATAGTGAAGGGGAAAATATGGAAATTTAATTCAAACATGAACAACTAATGGAACATCATTTTCTAGTTGAAATATAGATGCCATCGATTTACATACAAACCATGATTCCCCATAAAATATGGTCCACTTTTAAAAATAGATCTTGATTTGCTTTCTTTTCAAAGACGAAAGAGAAAAACTCTCTCCCACATAAGGAAACATAAAGTTGTCCTTCAATTATGTATCTCTGGTTTTTATCCACCCAGAGATTCAAAGAGCTTGACGGGGGCCATAAGCCCATAAATTGTTTGATCAGTCATCCCTCTGCTAGCCTAAGAGCCAACACATTGGATTAATTGACATGAACCGTGATTTTTGGAACATCATCCAATTTCTTCAGGAATTGAGCCAGCTTGGAGCATTGGAACCTCAGACCACTAGCAACCAATGCATTGAAAGCGTTGGTCTCAAGATTAGGTGGAAGAAGTAGAGGTAGTGGTTAAAATTTGATGGGTATTTACCTGAATTTCGCTTTTTTAACCGTCATTTACTAGCATTTTTAAAATCTACCCGTCATTAATGACACTATTAATTTTTTAAAATACCAATTTGATAGGTATATTTTAAATTTATATATATATATATATATATATATATATATATATATATATATATATATATATATATATCTAAGTAGTTCTAACTATTAAAATTGTAAAGTTGTAGTATAGTACAGTGAATCTTTAAGTTAATAAAGATTTTTAACATATATTTTTGATGTTTCCATGACTTAACAAGGATTTGTTATTTTTCTATAAAATAGAAAGTAGTTTTTCCCATAATTAATAAGAGAGAATGTAATTTTTTCATATCTAATTATGCATTATATCATATCAGGAGTAACTCCACGAATGAATTTTTTCCTTTGCATTAAGATAGAATATGACTATATACAAGGAGATGGAGACTATTGGGTTTCATCTCCCAATGTCTCTTCATCTTTCAACTTCTCTTATTTTTCTATTTACAATATTTACATAGGATTCCTAATCCCAAATATTAGGTGTTCAACGTTCCCCCCTTAATATGAAGGGATGTTGGTGAGTCCAAGCATCATTCTAAATATTTCAAACTTTTCCCTTCCAAGTGCTTTGGTGAAGATGTTTGCAATCTTCTCATTTGTGGAACAATGTCATAGGTGGATTTTTTTGGCCTGAAGGTGATGTTGAATCAGATGGTATTTTGTATTGATATGCTTCGTTTGATCATGGAACTTAGGGTTCTTGGCCAAATTTATTGCGGAAGTGTTTTCAATCAAAAGAGGAGTTGAATGCACTTGTTTCTCTTACAAATCTTCCAGAATTTTCTCGAGCCACACAATTTCCTTCGTTGCTTCAGCTTCTGCTACATATTTTGCTGGTTTTCAAGCCTCTGTGGAAGTTTTTTGTAGTTTCATGTTCCGGATTATCCACAGTTTCTAGTTCAGTCTGTCGACGTTTCAAACCCCAACGGGGGTCCATCATCAGGACAATTCAGAAAGATAGAAATGAAATGAATGAAAGACCTCTGAGTTGTGGAGTCGTGCGTGACCTCCAGGAGACAGTTCCCAATCCAAGACTCATAACATAACTTGAAGTAGATACTCCAGTTTCTTTGTCTCCATCGAAATTTGAATCAAAGTATCCAATCAAGCTGAAGTCATCCACCTATGTATACTTGAGTCCAAAGTCTTGAGTTGCCTTCAAGTACTTTAGAACTCTTTTTGCAGCAGACCAGTGACCCTCACAAGGCTTTTGCATAAACCTGGAGAGGATGCCAATAGCAAATGAAATGTATAGTATGGTAGTAGTCAGGTAGTTGAAACTTCCTACGAGCTGTCTATCCTTCGTTGCATCCTCAAATTCTTTTCCTTGAGTGTATGTGAGCTTTAAGTTCTGTTCCATTAAATTAGCCAATGGATTGCACTCAACAATGCCAAACTTGTTTGACAAATCTCCAATGTACTTCTTTTGAGAGAGGAATATAAAATTTGGATGTTGAGTTACTTCAATACCAAGATAGTAGTGAACATAGCCCAAAACTGTCATTTCAAAACCTTTCCTTAGTTATTTCTTTATGGATGTAATGTATCTCTCATTCTTCCCTGTCATCAAAAGATAATCTACATACACCACAAGATATACATTTGTTTTTCCAACTTTCTTGATAAACAAAGTTTCATCATGGAATGTACCATATTTAAGATTGTCCCTTTCATTCATTCAACTACTCCATTTTGTTGGGGATTTTAGGGCATGGTTGTTTGATGTTTGATCCCATGCTGGCAAAGATATTTTTCAAATTCATTTGAAGTATATTCTTTTCCATTTTCACTACAAATAGAGCCAATATGAGATTTTGCATCATTTTCAATCCATGCATAAAGTTATTAAATGTTTCAAATGCTTCAGATTTGTTCTTTAATAAATAAACCCAACACATTCTGGTGTATTCATCATATATTTATTACCATTTGCAGAAGGAATGGGCATTGGGCCACACAAATCAGAATGAATAAGTTCAAGTTTTCTATGTGCTCTAGAATGAGAATCATGAAAAAATTGTTTGTTGTGCTTTCCTAAGATACAAGCATCACATTGCTTAAGTTTCCTAGGAATTGTAGGCAAACCAGTAACATCAGTTTTTTTCAACAAACAGAGGTTGTCATAGTTCAAGTGTCTGAATATAGCATGCCATAAAATACTTGATGGAAATGTACCTTCATCATAATGAGAATTGTATGAAAAGTTTCGTGCATGAGCAGAGACTATTGCTTGTAGCTTCAAACGTCTTTCTTCTTTTATCCCAGTCATGACAAGTAAGTGATCTAGTGTTTTTCTGACCTCGACCTTGCCATCAAATATATGAATAGATTTTCCTTTCTCACGTATGTGGACCAAAGACAACAAGTTTCTCCTCAACTCTAGGAGGTATAGAACATCATGTACAAGAAAGTCTGGAAGACTAGGTAGTTTGATCCTAATGGTGCCAAGCCTTGATTGATTGAGTTTTGACTTATCTGCAAAGTATACTGCTCCATCAACATTGTCAGTGAATTCTTCAAATAAATCTCTAATTTCATCGCTCCACACTCGGCCCCCCTTGCTCTTTGTGCGTTGAATGGCATATTGCTGGACAAATGCATAGTGAAAGACATAGTGGAAGACCTTGACTATGTTGGTTGTTTCTCTACATACAATGTGTTGAAGTTGATGGTCTACTACATGCTTTGCGAAGACAGTGTGCCCCATTTTGAAATACGTGTGCGATTACTAAGTTCTCTACAGTAAGTTCCATACCGTAAATACCATTGAGTATGTATGTTGTGCGATGTATAACTTTTTGAAGACTGTTTATGGTGAATGCGATGTTAATGGTATGGAGGATGGTATATTGGATCTGCATTGAAATTTTGTGAAGACCATGGTTCTTTATTATATGCGTTGTGCTGACATTGAAAACCTATATCTAGACCAAAACTATGACATGTGCGTTGAGTTTTTGTTTTATGTCGTGAAATTATTTAAGGTTATGGCCGTATGGTCGTTTTTTATTATATGTTTGTGGAATACGTCAAACTCCATTTTTGAAGGTCGTATGGTCATATTAAAAGTGGTGGCATATTTCATATAAAATGAACTTATATAATATGCTTTGTGTCCCTTTTTAATGAAAAATCATAAAAGTGTATGGAGTATTTTTTTAAAGGTGTGAGTGGTATATTAAAGGAGGTGTGAGTGGTATGGTATTATATGCCATATGATATATGATAGTATATGTTATGGATGTTATGCGGGGAGAATATATATTATTTGAATATTGAGAGCTTGCATTTGAAGACATAATTACATGCAAATTAATTAATTGTAGAGACATATCAATTTTGTTACAAGTATTTTGGGCCCAATTAAAATCTTATGATGCATTCACTTATCTCTATAGTGGGAGCACTTCTCACAAGCAAACAAAACAACTGTGAGTGGTCAAGGAAGATAAAACACACCCTCATTTTCAATGAGCTTTGGAAAGGAATTTGTGAAGGAGAAGGAGACAATGCACCTGAAAAGCCTACTTCAGATAAGGAGCTTGCCATATGGGAAAAAAGAATAGCAAGGCCCATGCCTTGATTGCACCATCAGTAAATGAGAGGCGAGTCATCATATTTCTCCATTTTCAAATGCTTTTGAAGCCTTAAAGAGTTTTAAGGAATTGTATGACTCACACTCTGAACTTGAAGTTGTTCAATTGATGATCAAATTGTTCAATCTTGGGTTAAAAAATGATGATCCTCTTGCTTTAGCATAAGAAGTAAGATCCATTATGCATGGCATAAAAACAACTGGCATTGAAATAGATATCCCTCTCATAGCTTATGCCAAGGCATTATATCCCACTTATTCACATTATCTTGAGTCATTGCAAGTAAGTGGAAACCTTAAGGATATTACTTTTGAATCCCTTGGAAAAGAAGTTTGCTGAAAGAGAGAAGGATTTTGGGAAGAAGACAACTCCTCAGGCTTATGAAGAAGTTGTGTGCCTTGTACAAAGAGAGAAGAATCATGCATAGGATTCTTCTAGAGGAATGAAGAGGAAGAGGAAGGAAGAATTTTAGAGGCGGGGCGGGGGGGGGGGGGGGGGGGGGGGAGCAGACATTTCCAAGGAGAAAGGTCCGATCTTAATTGCATATGATGCAATGAAGACACCAACCTTCAAAATAGAGGCAAAGTTTGTAATTGATAAAATAACCAGAGGGGCAGAGGATAATGATAGAGAATGGAAAAATATTTGACAAAGAATAATGGAAGAGTTATGCACGAGTTACAACACAAAAGGCCAATTTGGGAGTTGGATTTGGTACCATGTTAGACCAGGAGTAACTCCATGAATGAATTGTTGCCATTGCATTAAGATAGAATATGACTATATACAAGGAGAGGGAGACTATTGGGTTTCATCTCCTAATGTCTTTTCGTCTTCCAACTTCTCTTATTTTTCTATTTACAATATTTACATAGGATTCCTAATCCCAAAGATTAGGTGTTCAACACATTCAAACTTTATAAAAAACTATAAATCCCATATAACTATTAAATTGAAGTGTAATCCATTTCTATATGTTAATCTCGTCAAGCACAACACACTAGCTTTATGCTAAATATGTAAGTTTTAATGCTTTTAGCTGGTTTAGATTTTCTTTAACATCGTTTTGTTTTTCTAAGGATTCAACTATTTTGATACAAATTGATATTAAGTAATTATGTTTATTATGTGCAGGTTGTTTGAGATGGAAGGTATGGTCATTAACCAACTTGTTTCCATTTTAATTGACCCAAGTTCTAATTTCAGTTATATCATCTTGAAGGTTGTAGAGAAATGTGCTTTGCAAAATAAAACCAATGAGAAATCATGGCTAGTTCAGTTGGCCACAAGAACCCAAATATTGGTGGCAGACATGGTGGAATCATGCCTTGTGATGATAAGCGACATGTCTACTTCAGTCGCTCTTAACCTTTTACCATTGGGATCATATGACATTCTAATCAACATGGATTGTTTAGTAGCCTATAAAACCAAAATTGAATGCTACATCAAGTCATTGGGATGCCTCAACAATGAGGATTAGGAAGTGACAATACAGGGGATAAGGAATCCTGTTACAGTTAGGAAAATCTCAATGTTGCAAGTGAAAAGATATAGCAAAAAATGGCGCACCCTGTATGTGGTCCAAGTGACCAACGAGTCAGATAGAAGCGAGGCTGGAATGGAAACTCACCCGATGTTAAAGTAGTTCAATGATATATTTCTACAACAAATACTAGGATTTCCACCCATAAGGGACATCAACTTTCCCATTGAGTTAATTCCTGGGGAAATTCCACCCTTTAAATCTCCATATGGCATGAGTATGTCAGAAATGGTGGAGTTGAAGATGTAAATGAAAGATATGTTGGATAAGGGGTACATTATACCCATCATGTCATGCTAGGGATCCCTAGCCCTTCCTGAAAAGAAGAAGGTGTTGGATTGTATAGATCGGTAGTACTTCTACATTGGCTTGGTGTCTTAGCATGTGGAATATTTCCTCTCTAGATGATAAACTTTGTAAAGTGATTTTATAAAGTACCTTTTATATTTAAATATTAAAAGTGACATAAGTGATTTTAGAAACTGGTTTTTTCTAAAAGTGATTTTATAAAATTTGAGTGACTTACGCGATTTTAGAAAGTGTTTTTTTTTCAAAATGACTTAATTCATCTCAATGAGAGATTAATTCATAATCGTTAATCTTGAGGTGGCAAGATTTAATGGTTTTAGTAATTAATGAGTTTATAAAAGGAGAAGGGGGAGCAAAGAGGAAATACTTCCTCATGAGATTTGGAGAAGAGGAGGAGAGCCAAGGGAGAAGTTTAACAAAGAAGGGAAAAGTACAACATGTACAATAGTAAAGACAATAACCAAGTGACATGAATTCCAAAGTAGAAAACATGCAAGGACAACATGATTTTCAAGGCAACTAAGATGCATTTATTATAGAGAGGAGGCACAAAATACGAGGTTGTTTGAGGGTGGCTGAGCATTATTTTTTTGAGGCTGTATTGCTATTATTTAATGCTGTAAAATTCTTTGATAATAAAATTTATCCCTCTCTCATTGGTTTTCCCTTTGAGTTTTTTCCAGGGACATTGCCCAAAAATATTGTGTCAAATGGTGTGACTATTTGCTGTTCATTTCCACTGCAAATGATTTCCAGACTTAGTTGTTTGTATTTATGCACATAAATAGTTGTTGAATGTGTGAGAATTTAATACATTGTTATTGAATATTTATTGGAGTTAGAAATGAGAGTTTAGCTAAGTGTTTAATGAAATTCCTACAAGGGGTTATCAACTTGAAGGTGTTTTTTTTTCAACAGAAGGATGGTATGTTGTAGTTGTGCATTGATTACCAACAATTGAATAAAGCTACAATGAAGAAAAAGTATTTGCTACCTCAAATTGATGACTTATTCAATCATCAGAGGGGTTGTGGCATTCTCTAAAATAGATTTAAGATATGGATATCATGAGATTTGAATTAAGGATGAAGACATCCACAAGACAACCTTTAGGACGAAATATGGAAACTATGAGTTTGTGGTGGTGCCATTTGGGCTCACAAATGCACCAACCACATTTATGTGCTTGATGAACAACATCCTATGCCTGTATTTGGACAAATTAGTATTGGATTTTGTGGATGACATCCTAGTTTACTTGAAAACTAGAGAAGAGCATGAAGAACATCTTAAAGTAGTGTTGCACATAATGAGAGAGCATAAGTTGTATGCAAAAGTCAACAAATGTGAATTCTTCCAAACACAAGTTCAATACTCGGGGCATGTCATTTCAAAAGAAGGAGTGGTGGTAGATCCCGAAAATATCAAGGCCATAATGGAGTGGCCCATTCCCCGAAATGTCACATCCAATCACAACCTTACAAAGGAAAGGACTCAAAATTCAATGGACATCAAAGTGTGCAACTAGTTTTGAGTAGTTGAAGAAACTACTTGCACTTACACATATTTTGAGAATAACATAACCAGATAAGGGCTTTTTGGTTTGTATAGTTGCATGTAAGGAAGGTGATGGGCCTCAGTATCTCAACAAGAATGTTGAGACTCCCAAGGCTACCAACTTTAATTATCAACTCGGGGTTCATACAAACTTAGAAGTGACAGTGATATATGCATAGTAGGGGAAGTTCTACTGATGCCACCTTCAAGCAATGGATCAAATCAAGGCATACATAGACCACTCCTTCAACTATCCTAGAGATAGAAATTGCATGAAAAGAGAGAGTTCTACTCTATTTGCAGGAATGAAAACATTATTCTAATTGCATAAATGAAAGTGATATTCACCCAAATGTCAAGACTAACTCTAGTTGTAGGAATGTAAAGACTATGATAATTGAAAAAATTAAAAGTGCTATTGTACTTGCAGAATGTGGAAAATTGTTTTGAAAAAGGAAATTTGATCTTTTCAACAACATTGCGTGTGACTCAAATCCTAAGGAAGCATAAATTCAAGAATCAGGTCTAATATAATTTGCATTGGTGAATCACCTTTTTATCACTATGTTCAAGGAAACTTAGCCTTAGTAACAAAATCCATGTACATTTCATAAGAAAACATTCATTGCTATTCAAATGTGGAAATATGTCTTCTAATTCTAATTGCAGATTTGTACTTGTGGTGAAGGAACGGTGGGTATAGAGTGGTCTTTGGTCCTCCCTTATCATGGATTCAGATCCTCGGGGTCATTATTCAATCCTAAGCGGAAAAAATCAATATCCTAGAGCAAATCTGGTCAAGTTTGGACAGTGCTACAAGGCTACTACATGATTGCTACAAGATGCTACAAGATTGTATCCGTGAGCATCCCGAGGGTAGAAAAAGTGTTCTGAAGGTGGAGAAAGGTATATGAAGGTGTATGAAGGCTATGTGAGGCCTTTTCCAAGCTAATAACCCCTTAGAGGCCCATCTTGCACAAAATAAAATGCTCACAGTGTCCTTCAATGACCCAAAAATGTGGTCTCAATGGCAAAGTTTTGAGGGAAATGTGAGTTATCAAGGAAGAGGTTGATGGTGAAAAAAGAGATGTAGGATGAGTGTGACAACCTTGCAAGCCACTGGTAGTACCTACAGACCAACAATCAATCCCTTTTTTTCTTGAAAATAATGCCAAACTAATGATCCAATTGGAGCAGAACAAACTAAGCAAGAAAGGATGAGTCAAATTTTATGAAATCAAACAAAGAAGGATGAGTTGAATTTTATTTCATTAAGAACTAATCCACCTTACAACATGCATCTAACCTACATACATGAAATCTTGAGAGAGATGATTTTAACTCCTAGATTGTAGAAATAAAGTATGCAAGAGAACAATGAGCTAAAGCCTAGCAATCTGCAAAGGAAGGCAACCACGTATTTTTGGCTTGTTGCTGTAGACTCCTCATCCACACTTCCCACAAGAGAGGTGGTAATTAGGTCTACAACCACAATTTTTTTGGCAAGTAAAATTCTTCTCAAACAAAGGAGGAAATGCTACTACTAAAATAATTCATAAATAAGATACATAAAGAGACACTGGAGCCTCTGGGTTGGGCTCTAACCTAAGGGGAATCAATACTCTGAAACAAACTCAGATGTGAAACAATAATAGACCTTTCATTAACATAAAATGGAGTTCAAATACATCATGCAAATAAAAATGAAAATGGAAATCTCAAGCACTTGGCTCATAGTAGCTCTCCTTGCTCCAAAAGTTTCAATCCTAGTGAGCCCTTGGGCTTGTTGGTTTATACAAATATGAATGAGGGGTAGTTTCCTTGGAAATAGGATTGCTTCCCTCCAAAATCTCGAGAAAAGTGGATCTAGCTCCCCCAGATCCTTGGAATTACTTTTCATTGGCTGCCAGTAGACCTCAAGTTGTTGATGAGTGATTCTTGGGATTAAGTCAAATTGAAGGAGAGTAAATGCATGGGACACACCTCCTACATCTCCTCTAGATGCCTCCAACGTATCTCTGCATAATAAATTCACTAAAAACTGCTCTTTTTCCTGTACATTAACCACATTATGCCACAGAGTATGACACACACACTTTATTCTTCCTACTAAGCATATTATAGCCAAAGATATGTTAATTAATGTGAGAAAAGAAGAATTTATAGGTTGGAGGATGGAAAAATGGCCTTATAATATACTTATTGATGGGACCCATCATCAACCCCCCCCATTTAAAGTGTTTCTCACCCTCTGAGCAACTTAATCATTAATATGTAATTCATGCATGGTCTTGGTGGCCTCTCTGACATCCCAAGGCATCTTAGATAGTGTGCCTTCTTGTGGATAGAATCCTGCATTTACCTCTATGGCTTCCCACTCCCTTTGTTCCTCTGCTTGATCTCTTCTCTCTTGTAGGCCCAATAGCAAGGGAGGACTGAGTTTTAGCCCTATCCAATTGATTTTCAACCTTTGAATAATTCTTTTATAGAATGGGGTCCTTTCTAGGGCATTCCTCAACCTTTCAGGGGAGTGATATTCTCTGATTTGTAGATTGTGGGGTAGATCATGCCATCTTCTTTGGAAAGGCCGCAAACTCTCAGTCCCCAATAGCTTAAAGGTACCTTCGAAATGGAGGATGGCTTGTTCTTGTGTTTCCAGGTAGCGAAGGGCCAATTTAGGATCTACAGAGATAATTTTATGGTTGCTTATGATAGCCTTAGGGATTATTAACTTTTCTTTGATCTATAGGGGCTCACTTGCTTCTTTGGCCATAACCTTCTTTACTTCCTCAACCCTTGTTTCTTCATGGGTCGCCGTAGAGGCAAGTGCCATTAATTATGCATCCCCAAACCTTGAATTGGGGTCCCAAAAGTTCATGTTTGTGAGGATCATGTTTTGCATATAAAATTGAACTAATTTGGCCCTATCCTCAATGCTTACCTACTGACAGAAGTCAATGAACCTCCTATATTGTTGAAATGACAAAGAAACATATTGTGCCAATGTCTTGATTTGGAATTGCAGCCATTTTTCTTTGAGGAAAATGGCATATGATTTGATAGTTGCCTGCATTGGATGGCCTCCATGGACAAGCTTTCCATGGTGGAAAGTTGTGCCTCCTTTTCCTGTAGTTGCTCTCTCAACCTCTTATTTTCTAACTACCACTACTCCTTCATGACTAATTCATTTAGCCTCAAGTCATCCATTTCCTTACCCATTTGTTGCATCTTCTCTGCCATGAAGCCCACATCCTCTACTTTCTTGGATTTTGCAATATGAATCCATCAGTGAGTTCCGCTTCTCTCTTTTTCTAACTCAAACATGAGGGGAATTACAAAATTTTTAGGTATAATTCTTCCTCCTTCAATAAACTTGTAATAGGACCCAATATTAGGCTGTAGAGTAGGCTCCTGGAGTCATTGTGGACCTTATCCCTCCTCTTGAGGTGCTGTTGTCCCTTCTTGTAACACTTTTTCCTCATCTTGTAGCAACTCTGTTCTTTCCTGTAGCAGTGCAGTTGGTGCTTTGAGTTGCTTGGCTATGACTACCGTAGTGGTTGGCCTTCTCATGGGTGTCAAAGGTTTCTTCCCCTTGACTTTAAGGGAGGTGGCCTCCTCAATTTTCCTTTCAACTCATCCCAATTCTCCTTCTCGGTGGCTAACTAATTCATCAATTGTGATTAGGACTGTTGAAGGAGGTTGAGGCTTCCCTTGTTTGATCCTAGTGCTCTTTCTTCTTTTAAAGTATAAGAGGCCTCACCTGGCCTACCTCCTCTTGAGTTTGACCAGTGTGCTAAGGGTTGCCATAGTAGCAGCCACCTTTTGTTATGTATTCCCCTACGAGAGGCTTATATTCTACTCTTGTTTTCCCTTCTTCTAAGGTCTAGAGGGATCTCCAAGGGTTTCTTCCACTACCTTTTGTTTCCCTCTTTCTTCTTTCCTATATTTTCCATCTTCTCCTTCAACCTCTTCTTCCATGTCTTCAATCTCTTCCTCTTAATATTATTATTTCTCTTCAACTTCTTCTTCTTATTCTTCAACCTCTCCTTCTTGTTCTTCAACCTCTCCTTCTTCTTCTTGCTTACCTCCAACACTAGATTTTGTGGTCTCTTCATGTTATGTCAGGGTTTGAGATTGTGTTTCATTGAAGGCCTCCCTATCCATGTCCACAAAATAAATCCAGAACACAGGGCTCCTAAGGTGGATTAAGGCATGGGAAATGTACTAGTTCTTCCCTTCCCTCACCCTCTCACTCATTTCAATCATGGACTGAAGGAGGAAATGTGGAACACTGAGCCTACTTGGAATAGGCAATTCTATTTGGAAACTTAGATCATAGAGTATGATAGGCATATAAAACACTCAACCTCCCTTCACAAGATATGTACTTGAGGATGCTATAGGCCACTTCATCCCAAGGGTAAAAGAGGCTCCCTTCTTACTCCATTTTTTTCTTCAACATGCTTCTCTTCAGGGAGGAAGAAATTTCTCTTGGCTATGATGAATTTTGTTCTATCTTCCTTGCCTAATTTGACCCCTAAGGGTATGGTGGTTACTCTGCTAATGAGCTCTACATTCACATGGGTGGAAATTTTCCTAACAACAATGGTGGCAATGTATTCCCCTTGAGAGTGAAGGGACATGGAAAATTCGTGGGTTATCTCATCATCATATGCCTTCAATTTTTTAAAGAACCCCATCCATTAATGGATCATGAAGATATCTCTAGCACGAGAGTTCTGATGATTTTTTTTAGTGTTCGTGTGCTTCCTTCTATTGAAACCCCCTCCCATGCTTCCTACAACTATTTCCTCAAATTTCTCAAATAATTTTATGTGGAGGTTGTT
Source organism: Pinus tabuliformis (assembly GCA_031772625.1). NCBI lineage: Eukaryota > Viridiplantae > Streptophyta > Pinopsida > Pinales > Pinaceae > Pinus > Pinus tabuliformis. Next base: position 346,256,786 of record CM062818.1, on the reverse strand, counting down.
TTTTGAGCAACCCAGGGTTTCAAGACAAGGGTGAGAGGGTTGGCACTCTACCTTTGGTTAGATGAAGGAGAATTTTAGGCCAAACTTCAAGTAGACTATGTTTTTTGTCACCTTGTCTCCCACATGTATTTTTTTATAGGGCAATTCAATTCTACAGGGATTTGCTACAGGATGTATACACAGGTAGAATTTCAATTAAATCCTCTTGATTTTTAGATCATAAAAGGTGGCGAGAAAAAAAACTACTTACCCTTTCCTAGGGGATTTATTCAAGATTGTGGGTAATTGGAGGAAAAAATTTGTTGATTTGGACCTTCTTCCCTTTCTTGGCCTGATCCTGTAGCAATTGCTCTGCAATCTTGTAGTAATTTCTGCGATCCTGTAACACTTTCCTCTGACCCAGTAACACCTGCTAGATGACCTCGTAGCTTCTCTGTAGCACCCTACGGACCCCATGGTCTTAGCTAGCTCACCCCTCGATGCCTTAGTGGGCCTTTCCAACCATTTTGTGTATGAGATCCTTGGTATAATTGAAGTCGGGCTTGTCTTTTTTATTTCCTCTTGTGGTAGTGGGATCAACACACCTTGTGAGCTGGCACCCTACCTTTCATACACATATTTCCTTTTCTGGACCGTTGGCCCCCACTTCTCATAATCATCACCCCCCTTTCACTTGAATTTTCCACATTGCATGACAGGCGAGTGAGCTTGACTTTAACTGCCCGAGGGTGGCCTAGTTTACTGGCCACCTTCAACCTATAATATTTGCCCCTCATCTATTAAAAACACTTTTGAACCATTATACGCTTGAAGAAAGAGGCAAGGAGTGTCATACCTTGGCCCACCTGGTGATTTAAAGCTAGTGTTGATGTACTCATGTTGATTTAGTGATCGATCTGATGGTCTATGGAGGTGTTATCTCTTGTACTAGTCCTTTTCTACACAAAACATATAATTTTTATAGATATTCTATGATTTGTGTTTGACTAAGTGAAGCCTTTTGATATAGTTTCTTCAGGGATTGATATGTTGTTGTTGAAGGTGATCAATTCCCCTATAGTTTCTCCTTGAGAGTGTTGTGGCTTCCCGAGATCTCAAGGATGGTATCTCAATGCATCTGGATGGACAAGTTTTCATTCTGGAGCTATGAGGTGTCTTTGGTTGTGGTACTGTAGGGTTTGTGCAGGTTGCTACAGGATTGGACTTTTCCTGCAACAATCACACAAACGCTTCCAAAATCACAATCTCCTTCGTGAAATATAATCATAGGCTTGGATAATTCTTGGTGAGCCTATTGATAAGGACTATAAACTATGATGGTGGTGAGAACTCGTGCATACGTGGCATGGATATAGTTTTTTCATGAAGAGGGGTGAAGTTTTGGATGTAAAAATGGATAAGTGATGTGGATGGAAGGTGATGGAGGTGTCATGAACCTATTCCTTCATTTACCCAAGAAAAGCATGAGAACTGACCCCTTTTCCTATGTTGATCTCAATCTTGTAACAATTCTGGTCAATCTTGTAGTAGTTCAAGACAATCCTGTAGTAGCTACAAGATTGAGGCAAAATTGAGTAAGATGGGGTGCCAAATGATGGAGGAATGTAGGGAGATTCATGAAGTGATGAAGGACATGTAGGAGGATAGCTTGGGAAGTGGAAAAGTGGAATGTGGACCCCCCGCTTCCCTTTATTGTTGTTCTTTGACCATCGATGGAACCCTCAAAAAATTTGTTAGCAGAACTAGTGTAAGGGCTCCTTCACCTTTGTGTTGCTGTCTCCTTCTCTTTTCTCATTTATTTTCCATCCTATTTTTTTTTTTGAGACTTGTAGGCTGCCTCTAAAGAGTATTTCAATTTGCAGGCTTGCCCTAAGTGTCTCAAAGGAGGTTTTCACCTAGGCCTTTTATTCTTTCTTTTTCTCCTTTTCTTCTTTTTTTGCTTTTTGTTTTTTTCTTTCCCTTCTTTTGTTTATCAGAGGCTGGATGAACTAAGGGTTGTGAGGCCCCCAATTACATTCAACTCCTTACTTATTGAAATAGTAAACTCCTCTTTTGATGAAGGCTTCTTATATAACTTCAACCAATAGCTATTAACAAGAAATGGAATACCTTCCTTATCAATTGTTCTGATTTGGACATACCCATTTTGATAATATTTTTCCACTAGATAGGGTCCCAACCACCTTGTCATCAATTTACCTTTGAAATCCTTAAACCTTGAATAATATAGAATGGCCCAGTCACCCCCTTGGAAGGATCTCTCCCTAATGTGTTTGTCATGCCAAACCTTCCTCTGCAGTTGGATTACCTCAATGTGCATGAGAGCATACAATCGAAACTCATCCAAACCATTGAGCTAGAGCAACCTTTCTTGATGTGCTACAGTGAAATATAAATCCAAATGTGCTACCATCCTTAAGGTATTGTATTCAAACTCAATGGACAACAGGGATTTCTTTCCATAAAATAATTCAAATGGGGTAAATCCAGTGGTGGTATTTCATGTGGTATTGTAGCATCAAGTGGCCTCTACAAATGGATCTTCCCAATCCCTTCTGTTGTTGCTAACAACCTTGGTCAAAATGTTCTCCAAGGATCTATTTGTGACCTCCACTTTCCCATTTTCCTCAGGGAGATATGCAATGGATTTCTTGTGCTTGATGTGGTGCTGCTCCATGATGTCTTCAATCAAATTCGAGGTGAGCTGTGTCCCTTGATCAGTGACCAACTCCCTCAAAAATAAAAACTTATAAAATATGTTCTCCCTTAGGAATTCAACCACTTTCTTCCCGATTGTTTCCTTTATTTCCGTTTCTTCAACCCACTTGGTTAAGTAATTGGTGCACATAATGATATACCTCTTTTGCCCAGATGGGGGATCAATGAGCCCAATGAAATTCATACCCCACTTCTCAAATGGATTCAGAGTCACTTGAGGTTGCAGGGGCATCTCATCCTTAGGGGTAGTATTTCCCATCCTTTGGTACTCATCACACCTAACAGTGCACCTCCTTACATCTTGATGTAGAGTAGGCCAATAGTTTCTAGTTTGTAGAACTTTGATTGTTTTCCTTTTAGCAGTAAAATGCCCCCCACAAGGCCCATCATGACATGTTGAGAGGATGTCAAATACCTCCTCCTCTCTCACACATATTTATAGAATCTGATCTGGCCCCAACTTGAAGATATTTCCCCTAATCCAGGTGAAAGGGGCACTCTTCCTAAGAATCTTGCTCTTCACCCTAGAGGATAGATTAGGATGGAACCTCCCAACAACCAAGTAATTCACCGTGTCAAAAAACTAAGGAGATAGAACCGAGATGGAAAAGAGGTGTTCATATAGAAGTTGATCATCTGCCATCTCCTTGTTTCCCACAGGCAAGGTTAGTCTTAACAAAAAATCTGCAACCACATTCACTTTTCCTGGCTTGTCAACAATAGTTAGATCAAATCGTTGTAATAATAACAACCATTTAATGATTCTAGCATTTACATCATGTTTGTTCACTAAGTATTTAATGGCTGCATGATCAGTATGAACAAAGACTTGATATCCAATGATATAGTTCCTAAACTTATTCAAAGAATGCACCACAACTAAGAGCCCCTTTTCAATGGTTGTATAGTTGAGTTCAACTTTAGAAAGGTTCTTACTGATGAAGTATATTGCATAAGGAAATTTGTCTTCTACTTGTCCTAAGGTTTCTCCTACAACTTTATCTGATGCATTTGTGTAAACGTGGAAAGGCAATACCCAATTAGGGCCTCTAAGGATGGGTGCAGTGGCCAATTTTTCTTTCAGCTTTTCAAATGCCTCTTGGCACTTGCATGTACAACAAAAGTATGAATCTTTAGCCAATAATCCAAATAGGGGTGAGGCCAAATTACTAAATTCAAATGCCTCTTGGCACTTGCATGTACAACAAAAGTATGAATCTTTAGCCAATAATCCAAATAGGGGTGAGGCCAACTTACTAAATTCCTTGATGAATCTCCAGTAATATCCAACCAATCTAAGGAATCTTCTGACATCCCTTTGTTTTTTAGGGGTAGGGACCTCTCTAATGATGTCAACTTTGTTGGGGTCAACCTGGATCCCTTCCTTGGATATGAAATGGCCTAGCACAGTCCCTGCATTCATCATGAATTCACATTTCTCAAGACTCAATGAAATATTCATTTCAATACATTTCCTCAATACTTTACATAGATTAGAAAGGGCTTCCAGAAAATCACCCCCATAAGGGGTGAAATCATCCATGTATATCTCAATAGTGTCATGCACAAGGTCAACAACGATACTCAATATTTCCCTCTAGAAAGTAGCAGGAGCATTACATAAACCAAATGGAAGGACCCTATAGGAAAATGTCCCCCATGGGCATGTGAATGTGGTTTTATCTTTGTCCTCAAGGTTGATTTGAATCTGGTTATACCCATTAAATCCATCTAAGAAGGAAAATAATTTCTTCCTTGCAAGGCCATCTAGGACTTGATCAATGAAAGACAATGGGAAATGGTCCTTCTTTTTAGCCTTATTAAGTTCTCTATAATAAACACAAATTCTCCACTTCCCATTTTTATTGGGCACTATGACAAGACGGGACACCCAATCACTATTTGAAATGGGGTATATGAACCTTGCATGCAACAACTTTTGCAATTATTCCTTCAAAATATCCTTAAGGGAAGGATTCATCTTCTCTAAGGTTGGCACACAGGCTTGCATCCCTCCTTAATGTAGATATCATGAGTACAAACTGAGGGATGGATCCCTTTCATTTCCTTGTAGTCCCATGCAAAGGCATCAAGATGCCGCCTCAACATTGTACATAATTGCTCTTCTTGCTCAATTGAGAGGGAAGGGTTGATTTTTAGAGTCCTAGATGGGCCAATTTCCACAACCTTGGCATGATCTAGGTCAGAATCGATAGAGCACAGATCGATCCATGTATTGTTCTTAGGTTTCTCTAAGAATTCCTCCACCAGTTCATCAATTGGCACGACAGAGGAGGTTGATTTTGTAAGAAGTGGTCAATAAGGTCATCTTCATCTAGCTGCCTACTTCCCATAATAATGTCTAGTGTATAAATTGGGTAAAGGGATGACTGATAAAAAATCTTCTTATTCCTCATCCTCTATCCACAAGGGTAAGTCATTGTTGGCGCCCATTTTTGTTCCCAATTTTCTACCTCTCATCCCTATTTTCACCATCTTTTTCCTATGAAAGTACTCCTATTACCTACCCTATCACCTACATTGCTCCCTAAACCTCACTAGTACATAACTAAGAGGTAAATGCACTTAACTAACATCATTTTTCTATTTGTGATTGAATTTAAGTGAATTTTGAGTCATGTCCCTATATGCTAACTATTTATTCATGGGTTTAGCTGGAAGCTTGGTGACAGGATTGACAGGTCCGCATGAATGGAAGGATGCCTTGCCATCCACATTGATCTCAACTGTCATATTCAAACAATCGATCCTTGACCAAGTTCGAGACAGTCTGGCCAGGTGGGCTCCTTCTTCTTGTTTTTACCATCGAAGTAACACAATGATCTGTGAGGATAAGCATGATGCTTCCAGGACCGATTTGCTATGTTAAGTGTGATGATTCCAAGGCCGAAGATCCTCCATATCAGAATCAAAGTAGACTAATATCATAATGGCAGTTAGTTACTCTAGAAGGGAGTCATTTGTTCTAAGTAAAGTCAATACGATTTGGAGCAGATCAAACAGTGCTTAGATTAGTTCATAGTTGCTAAGGTTGCCATAGTTAGTTAAATTGTTATTTTTACATTTATACAATCGCCTTTAAAGGTCGTTGTAATGCAAAGACAATGCTAGTCGAGGTAGCTGGTTAAGAATTTTTGTTATTGGTACATTGTGGATTATGATAATTGGTTCTCAAACTTTGTTTTGGAAATATATATGATCACTTTCAAGTTGTGAGCCAGAAACATTGTTATATATCTTTGATGTTTTAGACCTTTCTTCTGTTGTAGTAGAATAGCTTACTCCAAGCGTGGGAGGGCCCACCACCTCTGGAAATAAGCCCCATTAACAGTTCAGATAGCTAGGTGTGTGCACATAATTTTATAGTTTGAACCATGTGTGTTACAGTTCTGAATACTGATATATGATTTCATGATATGTGTGGTTCGTTGCTTTACAAATTATACAATTTAAAGATTGCTTTCTTGTGTTAAAGAGCTCCAATTCATTATATAACCTGAGTTTCTATTTTGATATAGAGCCATGCTCTGTTCTTTCATTCAAAGTCACATTCATTCATGTTTATAATTGGAGTGATCGTGATAGGAAAAACAATCGATTCTTGAAGCTATATAGCACGATTTCTGTGTGTTTATTTCGGTGTGTCTATCTCTATAACGAAGTTTATGATGAATGATATGAGTGTGAATATGGATTGCCTTTTGTATAATTTAGAGATAGATTTATGGTGTGAGGTTTTGATTGTGGTTTCAAATGAATTTGAGTTTGGTAGCAATAGGTGTTGCATTTTCCATTTCCACAATTTGAATTGTTTGATTTGTTTCAAGCATTATGATTTAGTTTTTGCAGTGTGGTTTACTTTAAATCATTTCATTCAGAGCATCGATTTGAGTTATTAAATTATCATAGGATAATTTAAGATCTATTCTCACATAATAGAATAAGTTTGATTTCCATTTCCAGTATTGTAGTATAAAGATTGATTTCAAGCATTGAGCTGTATGATTTACATTCCTAGCATGATTTGATTCCTCGCATTGCTTTGAGTTATTTGAAAATAGTTAATTCTAGGATAGATTAGATTTTCATTTTAAATGCAGAAGTATAGGATTTGATTTTATAGCAGTAAGCTTAGATAACTCTGTCAAAGGTTTCATTTTCTTAGAGTCAGTTTCTGTAGCAATTCAAAGTGAAGTTTGGAAGGTGTTTCATTCCCAAGTAAAAGTAGTTTGGTTTGAATGGATTGAAGATAACAGATTAGGATTTGATCTTAGAGTTACAGTTTGGCCTCCTTATCATATTTTGTTACAAGTAAATAGATGCTTGGTCCTTTTAATAGCTATAAGTTTAAATCCTCACTTAAGATTTGTACTTAGAGAGAATTTCATTAAGCCTTTGGTTTCAGTAAGATTGTCTTTTGATTGAATAAGGAACAGAGTGGATTGAGTTAAGTTTATTTCATTTAGATTGCTTATGTTTTGAGAATGATATGTGTGCTAGTTTTCTTAATTAGTAGTATTTATTTTCCATCATCTTATACTTAACGATCAAGGAAAATTACATACTCTGAACTTAATCTTGAACCAAAAACATAGTACAACTCGTGCTTACGAGTCCTCGTCGACAATTAAATACTAGGAGGTTTAAATCACTAATTAAAACCCTCAACAATCATGCTCAATAGAGGGTTGAGCGGGGGGGATATAATACAAGCTACTTGAAAGATGCCCATTCTTGATGGTCATGTTCGCAACCCTGCAACTAATGTAAGCATCAATAGTGGCCAATCAAGGTCTCCCTAGGATGAGAGGATAACCACTAAACTTGGTCTTGGGATGGAGGAAAAGGAAATCTGTGGGATACTCCCATGAGTCAGTAGAGATCATCACATCCTCAATAACTCCTTCAAGGGATACTATGGACCTATTTGCAAGCTGCAGTATTGTGGTGGCCTTCCTCAAGGCTCCTTGGAGTTTAAGCTTTAGCGTAGTTTCCTTGGTCAAAACATTGATTGCAGCCCCAAGGTCAATCAAGGTATTAGGGACCACAATGTTGTTAATGTGCACATCCACTACTAGGCTACCAGGATCCAAGTACTTTGGGGAGATCACCCTCCCAAGCATTAGATTATACAACTGCACAACAACATTGATAGTGGTGGCATCTCTTCTTCTTCTTCCAGGCCTCTTGAAACATTATTCCTTGATAAGCTTATTGTAAATGGGAACATCTTTGATGGCCTGGAGAAGGGGTATTTTAACACACAAGTTATTCAATTCTCCCAGAAGTTCAGCCTCTTTCGGGGTGTGTTGTTTAGGTTGGACCAACCTTTCAGGATAGGGAGGCGCATTGGCTTGAAGGGTGCCATCTTCCTTCTCTTCTTCAAGATCTTCAGGTGGAGAAGGTGGGTGAGCATCCGAGAGTACCTTCCCAAACCAAAGGTTGATCTCTTGGATATCCACAACATAAGTAGGATGGGATGTTTCCCCACTGTAAACTTGTTATTCCTACTTACTGTTTAGGTTCCAATTGGTTTGGGAAGGCATTTGAGGTTGCTTACGTGAGTTGTTGTGAGGTAGTTGTGGTTGAGGTTGAGGATGAGGATTTAAGGCAGGAGATTAGGTTGTCTAATGCCTCCATCCTTGTGAATGGTTGCCCCATTGAGGAGGCTGAGATTGATATGGCTAGAAAGGTGGGTTGATAGGATGAAGGGGATACTAAGGAGCACAAGACAAAGGAGAGGGCATGGACCATGATGGATGAGTTAGAGGGTACCAAGGTGTTGATGCCTCGAAAATCGCTGCAACAAAATCGGGGATAACCACCCGGTCCGGACCTTAGTACAGCTCCTTTTCCGTTTGGAATAGTGGCTCCAACTGGGGATAATGGGACCAGTTTCCCAAAAGTGAATAAACGAGATGAATGGATGATTTGTAAACTAAGCTAGCGGTAAGCGAATAACTAAACTATTAACAAGAATACAAGAACTATGACCTATCCCGGGAATCTATTAAACTATAAAGTGCAGCGTTTGATGGTCTGTGTCTAAAGACAGGCATATAGATGACTCCATCTAACAGACATAGATATTAATTCATTCAAGATTACTATGCCTAAATAGTTAAGCCCAGCGATTACAGCGAAATTACCACACTCATCATTTATATTATTGACATATACATGATTAAAAGGAAAGCATATCATAAAACATCCAATAGTGGTATGAATGTAGATCTGCTGCTACAGCGCATGCATATAATCAACAATAGCAAGGATAATCAAATAACAATTCACATAACAGGGATGAATTCAGACATAGATAGAAATACCATATGAGCTGCTTTGACACTCCCGATATCAATCGCTACTTGTAATTCTTTCTTCAACACAGAAACATTCTCAACAAAGACAATAGTGCACAATTGCATAAAAAAGCCTCCTTGTTAAATTAAGAACAACTGGTCCAGTTTCATAAAAGAATATTGACTGAAGCACAATAGTGCAAACTTCAGTCTTTAAGTCTGGTACAAAACTTTACGACCCTTTCCAAAACAATGAAAGGGTCTATAAATACTAAATTAATCTAAATATCTATTAAACTGAAATGCAACTAAATCGGTATCAATAAATTTTGACCCTATTTTTCTCAGCGATGTGGCAATCGGCAGCATGATTCATCAGGTAGGCTGCTTGCCTTTAAATCTGAGCTGACTTATCGCAAGCATTGGCTCTACTTTAGGAGGTTTTTTGAGGTGCGAACTGAGCTGGGCGGCATAGGTGGCATCCTGAATATCAGGAATTATATACCCGATTGCATCTGTTAGACACTTAAGGGCGGCTCTCTGTGTATGCGGCTTTACCAGGAAGAGCCAATATGCTTCCATAGTTAAACTATTAACTCCAGCGATTAATCTCCCCTTTTCCTCTAGATCAGGATAGCATGATTGCTCCAATGTGTTTGTTGTTGTCAACTTTCCTGGTGTACATTGGGAAATCATATTTGATAAGTAGAGAGTGTTGTTGACTAGTTCAACCAAATTGCTGGAAGTTGATTTACATCTTGAAGTTGCCCTTTCTGCTTTCATCATCTGAGAGTGCCATTCTGTGAAAAGTATATCTTTATATGTTTCCGAAATCTTGGGAAAATTTACTTCTCTCCCTTTATCAGAATCTTTCCAGTTAAGAAATGCAGTTATGATCTCTTCGGCTTGATCTAATTCATTTCTGGCCTTTTCTACCTGCTGATTTATGGATGTCGTTAATTCACAGAGTGGCTCTGCCTGAGCGATTTGTTGACACAGAAGCCTAATTTGAGATATTAATGCAGTGTTTATTTGTAATGCTTCTGCTCTGAACTCAACCACTTGTGGAGCGCCCTTTATCTTTTCAAGCTGCGATGACAATTGAGCGATTTGCTCATCCTTTGTCTTCATCATTTGCTCGTTTGCTGCCCTTAATTGTGCCAATGCCTCTGATAATTCCTTCTGTTTCTGGATCGCGCTTTGGTCGACCCTTTGCTTTTCTGCCTGCAAGTGTTGAGTTAGTTGACTGTTCACTTGCTGTTGTGTCAACAATTGCTGCTCTGCCTGCTCCGCCTTCTGCTTTGTCTCAGCCAATTCTGCCTGTAATGCAAAAATTTCTTGATCCTTGGTTTTCAGTAGAAGACTTACCTCTGATGCCTTATCGATTGTCGCTGCCGAATAGGCTCCCACATACTGCGATAGTTTTGTCAAGTCATCGGAGGGGTCGAATTCCTCCTTCCAAACCACGCTGCCCGTAATAGTTTTTTCTGGGAAAAGGGGAGGTTGATCAATCTTCCTTCTTTTCCTTTGTCGTTTTACCACTGCTTTATGCCTCGGGATGTAGAAAACATCCAGGGGAGGAATATCTTCTACCTGGAGAATGATTTGGTCGGAGGGGTCTTTTGGTATTACCTCAACATCCTTAGAAATGGGTGGGCCGCTGGTTCCACTTAGAACCTGAGGAGAAGTGATGTCCTGTGTATCGTTTGTCTTGGAAGTGTCTGTATCCTTGGAACATTCCAACCCACTGATGATAGAGTCAAATTGCTTCCACTCCTGGAGCAATTTAGGGTCAAGATGAGTATCTATATTGACATCAATGGTGGTTTGTTTTTCCTTTTCAGCTTGGGACTCCTTCCGCACTTTTTCCTGCTCTCTCTTCTGCTGTTCCTCTTGTTCTTTCTTTTGCCTTTCCTCTTGCTCTTTCTTTTGCTGTTCCTCTTCTTGTGCTCTCTTCTGCCTTTCTTCTTTTTCTTTTCTTTGCCTTTCCTCCTATTCCTTCTTATGATCCTTTGTTACAACCGGAGGTTCCTTTGACTGTTGCTGACCAGGCTCGCTTGATGATGTCGACGGGGTTGTTGCTAGTAAATCTAGAGGCAGAGTTTGCAACCTCTGTTCTCTAAGCTTATTAAACTCAATCAACCCTTCATCATTATATTTCATTCTAGCGAATTGTTTAGCCTGACCTATTGTTTCGGCTGAAACGAACAGGTCGTCAAACGTATCTTCTTTATGCTCAAATTTTGTCAATTTGGCCTGTTCTAGTGCATTATAGGCAACTTTCTTTGGATCATATGGCCTATTTGGGATAGTCGCCAGAGTTAAAGATTGAATCTTTGTGGCTTCCTTTTCTGCATGTTTGAGATCATGCAGAGTATAAACACCACACCTCAAGGGAAAAGAGGGCCAGCCCCTCTTCTTTTCTTTCTTGAGAGTCTGTGTAACACTCTCAGCCGTAATCTGATAAGCGATTTCTCTTGCTAGCAGTTTATCTGGTATGTACAAAGGGAGAACATGTGGGTTGGCTTGGCTGCCGAAAAATCTTATGTAGGTAAATCTCTCCTCTCCAAACCAACTCCCTACTGCTGTTATATCAAACGAAGCTTGATAGGAAATCTTGGGAATGGGTTTATCAAAAATAGAATAATAAATAGGCACCATAAAGCCATTGCAGATTTGGTACAGATGGTGCTTGTAAGAGGACTTCCATAATTTCTGATGGTATATGTGGATAGCTGTGGGATCTTGTGGCGTCCACCTCCAACCGAGCACGGGAAATTCAGAATTGAAACATAATGTATCTGAAATATATGCACTGTAATAGAATGGGGGAATTTTTCTTTTAGAGACGACAGTCTGATTTCTAAAATCAAGCACAGCTTGTGCTAATTTGTCAGAAAGGATGGTGGCCCAATCCATAATTATACTGTTGCATGCTGCTTCCATTAGAGGAACCATTTCTATGGTAAAATTAGCAGAATCATGCAATCCCCATAATCTACACATCATTATTCCAGCATAGCAATAAGGAGAAGCCAGAGAATCAGCCGAGTACTTACCGGAAGATTCGTGTTTATGCTTGGCCGGATTTTGTCTCCAATCCCGGATGGGTTCTGATTCAACTTCATTTTCATTTCCGAATTTCTCCAGGAACGCCTTACTATATATCTTTTCTGGCTCGGGAAAATGATACATTTGCCTTAGATCATCTGCCCTGAACGATCCGAAGATTCTTCCGTCTCTAGTGTTGAAAGTTCTATCCAAGATTGGGATTTCTTGAATCGCCCACCGCACTACGTCTGTGTATGGGAGAATTTGCTCCCTGGCCGCTATTCTGTGAAGGAAAGAGTCGGCTAAATCCTTGAGAGTACATTCAGACTTCGAGTAGGATCCACAGTAGCTTCGACTATTGTCCTTGTTGGTTCTTCGGCTTCAATCAGGTTGTAGGTGCCTTGCCAAGTAACTCTGACGAGACCCGTACATGTAGTATCAGATATCAAGCCCTTCTTTTTGTCCACGAGAGCTTGTCCTGCAGCTGGTGTAGCGGAAGCGCCTGTGGTCTTCTTGGATTTCTTCCCCATCTTGCTTGAGCTTTCTCTTTTGGATGAATTCTGCACAGAGGCGCAAATATACGTAACACAGAGAAATAGCAATGAAAACTTGCAAGTGATGAGAAATATTGAGAATTGCGTAATAAGGGATTAGCTTTAAAAATGGGCACAAACACAATCCATGGGAGGATCTTACAATTACATTAAATGGCCGTTTAAGACCTGCCACCCCTTAAATGCCCATTATACCATTATTCGGCCGAATGGCCCGTTTAAGCGTGCTGTGGACGTTTTGGCGGTTGAGCACGGGTGAATGATTGCTTAAAAGATCAAGCTTTAAATGTGAATGAATCATAATATCCCTCCATTTAACGGCTTTTTTGAAATCCGCGCTATATCGTAATCGGGCGCCGGGAACACTTAAATCCTTACGTTGACAATTTTGAAATCCCGATCGCCGATAGCGAAATCGCATCGCATCGGGGTGAATGGGCATAACAATGTGCATGAATAGTGTATCGCCGATTGCCGATTGCGATATCGCATCGCATCGGGGTGAAAGAGTTGGGGTGTTTTAAGACTGTGTAAAGATTACCGCCGATAGCCAATCGCCGATTGCGCATCGCGTCGGGGCTAATGGCATGGGGCGCTTTAAACTGTGCATGGAGTATTGCCGATAGCCGATAGCGATATCGCATCGGCGGAGACCAATTTGCCACTTATTTGTGTTTTCTATGCCATTGCGATATGTGATCTTGCGATCGCTTTATCGCAATGATAAAAGATTGTATTATTTGACCAAAAATGGGTTTTTAAAAGGTTTTATATAATGTCTTCATTTGGTTTGCGAACCTTTTTCAAATAATGAAGTATTGATACCAACTAACTTCTAAAGGGACCCATTTCATATATTGATTTAGTAAATAAATATGATATGAAATGGGGGGTTGTTGTAGGGCACAACAATTGGCGATTCGCTGGAAGAACCAGTTATCTCTGGAAAGCATAAAAATACTTAAACTTTTTCATAATAGAGTTCTAATCAAAGGGGAAGATTCTAATATAACTAGGTATATATGCATTCCGAGTAAAATGAAACTATTTTGCTAACTTCCTTTCTTTTTTAAGAAAATAAATACATTCTAAGTTTTAAATAGGCCTTTATTGGTTTATAATGATAAAACAGAAAACCTTTCCAAATCAGCTTTTAAAGTGAACTCCTCCGTCATAGGTAGAGCCTCTGCTGCCAGCAAACATTCATAGTTTCGACAGGGATACCTTTTAACCATGCTATTGTCCATTGTTCCATCCAATTAAGAGTGTGATTAACAGAATGAATTCAAAACATGTTTTCATATTTTGTATTTCATTTCCTTTTTCTGTCATTGATAAGATAAAAAGCCATTGTCCTGGTTTGGTGGCCAGCTATTGACAATGCCATTCACTGGTAGTAATCTAATCGAACAAGCTGGCTCTTGATGAGACCCCTTGTCTTATAATTTCAAGCCATTACCCTGTTTTGGTATGCAGTATTGGTAATGTCGGTTAAACTATTTCCCTATGAACATGGTAAGCAGGCTTGTAATAAGACCTCTTATCTTTTAATATCAGATATTTTAGAATTACACTCTGAGTAATCATAAACTTTAGTGAATGGGATTAACAATCTTCTCCTTAAGAGTAAATGGATGACAGGGTAAGAGTTGAAGATGCTGAAATTGGATTGGCTTCTATCTTGATATTGATAACCTTTTGAGACCAATTTGAAAACAGAGAATGATTTACAATACTTTTAAACTTTGAAAGGAGTTCACAAAACTTGAACTGTAGTTTCAGAATACAATGATACCTAATTTCCTAGAAATTATCCCTTTTGGTTAAGAGTTCTATTATTTTAAAAGCAAATATCGCTGTACTCCTGTAGATCAAATTTTCAAACACAGCAAAGGTCAATAGTAGATACCTTACAACATTATTTTCTGCAAATCCTACAAACTACAAAAAATCTATCAAACTAGAAGGAGAAGGGGTTACCTCCTCAATTAAAGAATTTCTTCAAGATAAGGCCATTAACAGGGAGAGAATCTCTCAACCCTGATAAGTCTTGCAATATAAAGGTCGAATGGCCTATCTTTTCACAGATCTGAAACGGTCCAAGCCACATCTTTTGGAACTTGGTATGTTTACCCTTGTCCTCATGGGCTTTGTCCCATTTCAGAACTAAATCACCGACTTGGAATTGTTTTGAACCGGATGAGACTGAATCAAAAGCTGCCTTGATGACTTGCTGATGTTTGGCATGAATAACCTTGGCTTTTTCTCTTTCCTCTTCTAATTTTAGAATTTGGTCATGTCTAAGCTGAATAGAAGAGGAAGGACTTTCCTCAATGAACTGCACTAGGGCTAAAGAAGGAAGAACAAGATTTGTGGGTAGTACTGCTTCTTTTCCATACACAAGATTGAACGGAGAAGATCCTATAGAAGCTTTCTGTGTTATCCTATCAGCCCATAATGCAAACACTAAGGATTTGTGCCAATTTTTATGATTCTGTTCGATAGTTCGCTTAATGATTTTGATCAGATTTTTATTAGTAGACTCTGCTAAACCATTACCCTGGGGATAGTAATTAGCAGAATATTTTAATTTAAATCCTCTTTTAATAGCGAAATCAAACATAGCATTGCCTGAAAAGTAAGATGCATTATCAAAAACAAGAGCATTTGGGACACCAAACCTGGTAATGATGAATTGATCTATGAATTCAATGATTGCTTCAGAATTTGTTGTCTTTAAAGGGATTGCCTCAACCCACTTAGTAAAATAATCGGTAGCGGTAAGGATATACTTATGCTGTTTGGAAGATGGTGGAGTAATCTCCCCAATGATGTCCAATCCCCATTGCTCAAATGGTTGTTCAATGTTGACTGGTTGCAGAGGGAAAGCTGATTTACGTTGTCTTCCACTAGAAGTTTGACAATTGAGGCATTTCCTTACATACTCGTGGGCATCTTTAAACAGAGTAGGCCAATAGTAACCAGCATGAATAATTTTGTGAGCTGTTGTATCAGCTCCAAAATGTCCTCCCGCTGGTCCATCATGTAACTCCTGCAAAACCTTTTGTGCTTCAGTTTTCTCAAGGCATCTCAATAAGATGGAATCATAATTCTGCTTAAAAAGCACATCATCAATAATTGTAAAATTCTTTGCTTTCAACCTAATGGCCCTTTTGTTCTTGTAAGATAGGTTTGGAGGTGCATAACCATTCTTTAAATAAAAGATTAAATCTGCATATTGAGATTCAGAATCAGTAACACTTATCTGATTGATTTCTTCAGTTTGCTCTGTATCGCTTGATTCTGGAATGTTGGATGCTCCTGCCAATATCCTGCAAAAACCTTGGCCCCTAACAATCTTTGCTGGCTTAATTTCTAAGTCATACTCTTGAAGCGCTGTGACCCAATTTGCCCTTTTTTCACCCAGTTCTTTTTGGATTAATAGTTGCCTAACTGCTGGGAAAGGAACTATAACTTTTGTGTGAGTTTTCAAAAGGAAGGGTCTATAATGCTTGACTGCTTTAAATACAGCAAAGGCTTGTTTTTCTACATCAGAGTAATTCAATTCAGCACCCTGAAGATTTGAGCTAAAAAATGAAATGGGTGCTTCCAAATTGTGATCATTTAGTTGCGTGAGTACTGCAGCATAAGACAAGTTGGATGCGATGGTATACAATGTAAAATGATTAGAAAAATTTGGAGTATTTAAAGCTGGGGCATTGATTATTGATTGCTTGATTAGATCAAAAGCTTCCTTTTCTGCTGATCCCCACTTAAAGACTGAATTTTTCTTAATCATTGTTTGAAGTGGCAAAATAATTTGAGAAAAATCTGGGACAAATCTTTTAACAAAATTGATCTGGCCTAAAAATGACTGCATCGATTTTTTATTGTGTGGGAAAGGGATTTCAGAGATTTCTTTGATCCGATCAGGATCAATATAAATGCCATCTTTGGACACAATAAAACCCAAGAGCTTTCCTTGATCAAGAGCAAAGAAAGACTTTTTAGGGTTAAGAGAAATACCATATCTTTTGCAACGCTGAAAGATTTGATTTAGGTCATGCAAATGATTATACCTCTCTTTAGAGAATACAGTAATATCGTCTAGATAGACGACTACTGTTCTATTAATCAACCCTCTAAAAGCTATATCCATAGCTCTTTGGAATGTCGCTCCTGCATTTATAAGTCCGAAAGGCATTTTCTGATACGCATATGTTCCCCATTTTGTTCTGAATGTGGTTTTAAGTTGGTCATCAGGATGAACCAGAACTTGGTTATATCCTGAGAATCCATCAAGAAAGGACATCAATTCAGAGCCTGCTACTGATTGGAGTATTTGCTCCATAGTAGGTAATGGGAAATTGTCTTTCAAGCTCGCTTTGTTCAAATTTCTGAAATCAATACAAATTCGAATGTCGCCATTTTTCTTTCTGACTGGCACCATATTAGAGACCCAGTTTGAGTGTCGGACAGGAAAAATAATCTTGGCTTTCAAGAGTTTGTTAAGTTCCGATTTTATCTGGCTCTCCAAATTTGGATGTATTTTTCTTAACTTCTGCTGAATCGGTTTCTGATCGGGAAGCATAGGAATGGTATGCTGGATAATGGATGTATCATAAGTCTTCAAATCATCATATTTCCAAGCAAAAACCTGTTTATTTTTCCTTAACAGTTTAATGAATGCCTCCTTCTCTTCCAAGGAAAGTCCTAATCCTAAATTAATATTTTGAGGAGCTTGTTCAGTACCTAGATTTATCAATTCAAACCTAAGGGTAGAACTTTGGAGCTTTGCATTAGTTACAGGTTTAAACCTGTCTTTAATATCATAAAGATCTTCCAGCTTCACCATAGGCTTAGGAATTGAATTTTCCTGAGGTATTTCTCTCATTTGAGAGTCATGCTCATCTTCCTCAATAATTTGATCGTCATAGGACTTTTCAGAAGTTAGAAATTGTAAAATATCCTCATCATGGTTGAATACTCTCCAATTAGTGACATTGTCAGGAATTGAAGGCCTAAAAAGCAATTCTACGGAAAATCTATCTAGGCTGTAGTCTTCAGAAGGTAGAAGCTTGGAAGCTACATTGGCTAGGAGATCGGCTGCCGAGTTTTGAGACCTGGGGATGGAGGAAATGTTGAATGCGGAAAAGTGCGAAGTAAGTTCTTGTACTAGCGATTGATAGTGCTTGAGGTGATTTGAAAGACAATGGATTGCATTCCTCACCTGTTTAACAATAATTTCAGAATCGCCGAATACTTTCAAATATTGCACTTTAAGACCGATCGCTTTATACAGTCCCTGGACTAAGGCTTCATATTCGGCTGTATTGTTAGTGCATTCAAATTCCAGCCTACAGGACAGCATTGTCTTTTCTCCTTGTGGACTAACCAAAATGCAACCTGCTCCTGAGCCCTCGTTGGACTTAGAGCCATCAAAATATAAAGACCAAAATAAAGAGGTATTAACAAATGTATTTACAGTTTTCTCAGCATCATTGAAACATCTAGACCTATCAGTTTGTGAAAAATTCTCAATCTGAGATGTAAAATGATTGACTGAAAAAGGAGATGGTTGGGCAACAAAGTTGCCAAAGAATGACTCTGATGAATAATTCCCCAAAATGTTGTTGTTGAATGCTACGGGTTGGTTTTCTTGCTCAAATTCAGTCACTGTATGGGTCATATGTTTCTCTCGATCGATCCTTATTTGATTTGGCTTGCCCTTGTAGGGAAGCCACATATGTGACCAATCAGTGGAAATATACCCATGCAATTTTTCGGACCAATCCCTACTCAGAATTAAACCGTAAAATTCAGGTATATCGGCTATTAGGATGTCAATCCTTTGTACTACTCTGGGATCAGCAGACAACCTGATAGTTACGGAATTAATTTCTCCCACAACCTGCACTTTGGTCCTGTCCAACTGTACAATATGGATAGCAGACTTCTGGGGTTCAATGTTCAGTTTAGAGCAAACTGAAGCTGGCATTATGTTAGATGATGCCCCTGAGTCAATTAAACAGTTGTGCAGGTTTCTGTTGTAAATCTCATAGGTTAGAAGGAAAGGTGGAGTATGAGAATTTGATCTATCGCCAATCAGAACTGAATCGGTAGCTTCAACCATACCGGGAGGAGGTTGGCCTGAATCATTAGCAGCTTTTGCACTGGGAAGAGGTGTAGAAGGAACAACATTCAATTCCTTAAGAAGTAATTTCTGCTGATGCTTTAATTTACTAAGCTCAAACATAGTAATGTTTGCTTTAGTTTTCTTCATGTCATCAACAATGTTATATTCCATTGAATCGGATACCACTAATGTTTTAGATGTTGAAGGAGTATTAGAAGTTGAAGGCTGGTTTTGGGGAACTGCTGCAGGTGATTTCTTTGCAGGTGTTTTTTCTTTGGTTGTAGCGGCACCTGCACTCCTCTTCTTTGATGATACCTGAACAGGTTCAGAAGTACTTTTGCTCCTAGTAGTGACCGGGAACGCCTCTTCTTCATTATCAGTATCGGAGTTGGGGAGTATAAAATCCCACATTCCATGACATTCTACTACTTCTTCTTCATCATCAGTCGGTGCGATTGTTTCCTCTTCCTCTTCTTCTTCTTGCTCTGAGTCTGCATTAGATATGACATTTGGGGGCTTTGATTCATTTTTCTTATAAGTCCTAAAGGGTCTTTTGGTTGAGGTTTCGGCCACTTGTTTCTTTATTTCAACCATTTCATTTGATAAAGTTTTTAGGACTTTTTGTAAACCCTCCATGTCGTATGGGTCTTTTGGGGTTTTCTTTCTTGAGTCATCTTTGAAAGAGACTTTTTTGGCTTTTCTGTCTTCCAGAGCAGCTTTCTTCTCTAGAGCATTGATGCGCTTTTCCACAGCAAGTGCTTCTCTCATGTTTTCGGCTAAGGTAGGTTTCCCAGCCCTGTCTACAAAAATGGCTATATTGGCAGGTAGGGCGGTGATATACCATTCGCTTCGAATTTGTTCACTTGGTTTGGAAGCTGTAGGGATTTTGTTCAGGAGTTTATTGAAACGAGCATTAAATTCCTTAATTGGTTATCTATGCTCTATTCTCAGATTGGAGAGATTGTTTATTAAAGTAGCCAAAGACCTATCATCTCCATATTTGGTAAGAAACTGCTCTTGGCAAGTGTTCCAACTGGTAATGGAACCAGAGGGTAAAGAGAAATACCAGGATCCTGCTGATCCTTGCAAGGTGTAAGGGAAAAGTCTAACAACAACATCTTGTTCTGTTACTCCTTTCAAGTTGACTGCTAACATGAAATTATTGATGTGTTCCTCAACTTGGGTTCCATCATCTGGATTAAACTTGGGTAGCCATTTTTCAGGATAATCTGGTAATGGATGCAATGGCGCAGGCATATTGACTGCACCAGGTCTGGTCCATGGATCTGCCATTGTAATAGCAACAGTGGTTGATACTACTGTTGGAATTCCAGATGTATGGGAAGGAAATATTGCTGAGGAGTGAGCAGGTTGGGATGTTGAAGCTTCTAATCCCTGGTGAACAACAATATGTAATGGGGGAGTGGATGGTTGACTTTGTAGAGGGGAAGATGCAATGGAGGATATGGATGAAAGCTCTTCACTGTCAGATCCTTCAGTATTTTTCTTCGCCTTTTTCCTTTTGGGTAAAGGGAACTCAGTGGGTTCAATACCGAGCTTTTCGCTCTGAAGTCTGGTGAGAGGGTGAGGTAAATTGAACTGCGAAGTCGCACTGCTTTGTGATACCTCAGATTTCTGTGGTGAAATCGAGAAGCTCTGAAGTTTTTGGATAAGAGACTGGACTTCAGGTGATTCAAGACTTAATTGTTCTGGAGTATGATGGGTTTGAGCAGTGGTAGTTGATTCCTCTTCTTCTTGTTTGGATACTGGAGAACCAGCATGCGAATGAGAAGTCGGAGGGGATTCGGAGGGAGAATTACTCTTAGAATGGCTTGCAGATTTGGGTTTGTTTGCCATTCACAGTCAGGCCCTCCTTCTAGCGCCAAAAATGTTGATGCCTCGAAAATCGTTGCAACAACATCGGGGATAACCACCCGGTCCGGACCTTAGTACAGCTCCTTTTCCGTTTGGAATAGTGGCTCCGACTGGGAATAATGGGACCAGTTTCCCAAACGTGAATAAACGGGATGAATGGATGATTTATAAACTAAGCTAGCGGTAAGCGAATAACTAAACTATTAACAAGAATACAAGAACTATGACCTATCCCGGGAATCTATTAAACTTTAAAGTGCAGCGTTTGATGGTCTGTGTCTAAAGACAGGCATATAGATGACTCCATCTAACAGACATAGATATTAATTCATTCAAGATTACTGTGCCTAAATAGTTAAGCCCAGCGATTACAGCGAAATTACCACACTCATCATTTATATTATTGACATATACATGATTAAAAGGAAAGCATATCATAAAACATCCAATAGTGGTATGAATGTAGATCTGCTGTTACAGCGCATGCATATAATCAACAATAGCAAGGATAATCAAATAACAATTCACATAACAGGAATGAATTCAGACATAGATAGAAATACCATATGAGCTGCTTTGACACTCCCGATATCAATCGCTACTTGTAATTCTTTCTTCAACGCAGAAACATTCTCAACAAAGACAATAGTGCACAATTGCATAAAAAAGCCTCCTTGTTAAATTAAGAACAACTGGTCCAGTTTCATAAAAGAATATTGACTGAAGCACAATAGTGCAAACTTCAGTCTTTAAGTCTGGTACAAAACTTTACGACCCTTTCCAAAACAATGAAAGGGTCTATAAATACTAAATTAATCTAAATATCTATTAAACTGAAATGCAACTAAATCGGTATCAATAAATTTTGACCCTATTTTTCTCAGCGATGTGGCAATCGGCGGCATGATTCATCAGGTAGGCTGCTTGCCTTTAAATCTGAGCTGACTTATCGCAAGCATTGGCTCTACTTCAGGAGGTTTGTTGAGGCGCGAACTGAGCTGGGCGGCATAGGTGGCATCCTGAATATCGGGAATTATATACCCGATTGCATCTGTTAGACACTTAAGGGCGGCTCTCTATGTATGCGGCTTTACCAGGAAGAGCCAATATGCTTCCATAGTTAAACTATTAACTCCATCGATAAATCTCCCCTTTTCCTCTAGATCAGGATAGCATGATTGCTCCAATGTGTTTGTTGTTGTCAACTTTCCTGGTGTACATTGGGAAATCATATTTGATAAGTAGGGAGTGTTGTTGACTAGTTCAACCAAATTGCTGGAAGTTGATTTACATCTTGAAGTTGCCCTTTCTGCTTTCATCATTTGAGAGTGCCATTCTGTGAAAAGTATATCTTTATATGTTTCCGAAATCTTGGGCAAATTTGCTTCTCTCCCTTGATCAGAATCTTGCCAGTCAAGAAATGCAGTTATGATCTCTTCGGCTTGATCTAATTCATTTCTGGCCTTTTCTACCTGCTGATTTATGGATGTCGTTAATTCACAGAGTGGCTCTGCCTGAGCGATTTGTTGACACAAAAGCCTAATTTGATATATTAATGCAGTGTTTATTTGTAATGCTTCTGCTCTGAACTCAACCACTTGTGGAGCGCCCTTTATCTTTTCGAGCTGCGATGACAATTGAGCGATTTGCTCATCCTTTGTCTTCATCATTTGCTCGTTTGCTGCCCTTAATTGTGCCAATGCCTCTGATAATTCCTTCTGTTTCTGGATCGCGCTTTGGTCGACCCTTTGCTTTTCTGCCTGCAATTGTTGAGTTAGTTGACTATTCACTTGCTGTTGTGTCAACAATTGCTGCTCTGCCTGCTCCGCCTTCTGCTTTGTCTCAGCCAATTCTGCTTGTAATGCAAAAATTTCTTGATCCTTGTTTTTCAGTAGAAGACTTACCTCTGATGCCTTATCGATTGTCGCTGCCAAATAGGCTCCCGCATACTACGATAGTTTTGTCAGGTCATCGGAGGGGTCGAATTCCTCCTTCCAAACCACGCTGCCCGTAATAGTTTGTTCTGGGAAAAGGGGAGGTTGATCAATCTTCCTTCTTTTCCTTTGTCGTTTTACCACTGCTTTATGCCTCAGGCTGTAGAAAACATCCAGGGGAGGAATATCTTCTACCTGGAGAATGATTTGGTCGGAGGGGTCTTTTGGTATTACCTCAACATCCTTAGAAATGGGTGGGCCGCTGGTTCCACTTAGAACCTGAGGAGAAGTGATGTCCTGTGTATCGTTTGTCTTGGAAGTGTCTGTATCCTTGGAACATTCCAACCCACTGATGATAGAGTCAAATTGCTTCCACTCCTGGAGCAATTTAGGGTCAAGATGAGTATCTATATTGACATCAATGGTGGTTTGTTTTTCCTTTTCAGCTTGGGACTCCTTCCGCACTTTTTCCTGCTCTCTCTTCTGCTGTTCCTCTTGTTCTTTCTTTTGCCTTTCCTCTTGCTCTTTCTTTTGCTGTTCCTCTTCCTGTGCTCTCTTCTGCCTTTCTTCTTTTTCTTTTCTCTGCCTTTCCTCCTGTTCCTTCTTATGATCCTTTGTTACAACCGGAGGTTCCTTTGACTGTTGCCGACCAGGCTCGCTTGATGATGTCGCCGGGGTTGTTGCTAGTAAATCTAGAGGCAGAGTTTGCAACCTCTGTTCTCTAAGCTTATTAAACTCAGTCAACCCTTCATCATTATATTTCATTCTAGCGAATTGTTTAGCCTGACCTATTGTTTCGGCTGAAACGAACAGGTCGTCAAACGTATCTTCTTTATGCTCAAATTTTGTCAATTTGGCCTGTTCTAGTGCATTATAGGCAACTTTCTTTGGATCATATGGCCTATTTGGGATAGTCGCCAGAGTTAAAGATTGAATCTTTGTGGCTTCCTTTTCTGCATGTTTGAGATCATGCAGAGTATAGACACCACACCTCAAGGGAAAAGAGGGCCAGCCCCTCTTCTTTTCTTTCTTGAGAGTCTGTGTAACACTCTCAGCCGTAATCTGATAATCGATTTCTCTTGCTAGCAGTTTATCTGGTATGTACAAAGGGAGAACATGTGGGTTGGCTTGGCTGCCGAAAACTCTTATGTAGGTAAATCTCTCCTCTCCAAACCAACTCCCTACTGCTGTTATATCAAACGAAGCTTGATATGAAATCTTGGGAATGGGTTTATCAAAAATAGAATAATAAATAGGCACCATAAAGCCATTGCAGATTTGGTACAGATGGTTCTTGTAAGAGGACTTCCATAATTTCTGATGGTATATGTGGATAGCTGTGGGATCTTGTGGCGTCCACCTCCAGCCGAGCACGGGAAATTCAGAATTGAAACATAATGTATCTGAAATATATGCACTGTAATAGAATGGGGGAATTTTTCTTTTAGAGACGACAGTCTGATTTCTAAAATCAAGCACAACTTGTGCTAATTTGTCAGAAAGGATGGTGGCCCAATCCATAATTATACTGTTGCATGCTGCTTCCATTAGAGGAACCATTTCTATGGTAAAATTAGCAGAATCATGCAATCCCCATAATCTACACATCATTATTCCAGCATAGCAATAAGGAGAAGCCAGAGAATCAACCGAGTACTTACCGGAAGATTCGTGTTTATGCTTGGCCAGATTTTGTCTCCAATCCCGGATGGGTTCGGATTCAACTTCGTTTTCATTTGCGAATTTCTCCAGGAACGCCTTATTATATATCTTTTTTGGCTCGGGCAAATGATACATTTGCCTTAGATCATCCGCCCTGAACGATCCGAAGATTCTTCCGTCTCTAGTGTTGAAAGTTCTATCCAAGATTGGGATTTCTTGAATCGCCCACCGCACTACGTCTGTGTATGGGAGAATTTGCTCCCTGGCCGCTATTCTGTGAAGGAAAGAGTCAGCTAAATCCTTGAGAGTACATTCAGACTTCCGAGTAGGATCCACAGTAGCTTCGACTATTGTCCTTGTTGGTTCTTCGGCTTCAATCAGGTTGTAGGTGCCTTGCCAAGTAACTCTGACGAGACCCGTACATGTAGTATCAGATATCAAGCCCTTCTTTTTGTCCACGAGAGCTTGTCCTGCAGCTGGTGTAGCGAAAGCGCCTATGGTCTTCTTGGATTTCTTCCCCATCTTGCTTGAGCTTTCTCTTTTGGATGAATTCTGCACAGAGGCGCAAATATACGTAACACAGAGAAATAGCAATGAAAACTTGCAAGTGATGAGAAATATTGAGAAATGCGTAATAAGGGATTAGCTTTAAAAATGGGCGCAGACACAATCCATGGGAGGATCTTACAATTACATTAAATGGCCGTTTAAGACCTGCCACCCCTTAAATGCCCATTATACCATTATTCGGCCGAATGGCCCGTTTAAGCGTGCTGTGGACGTTTTGGCGGTTGAGCGCGGGTGAATGATTGCTTAAAAGATCAATCTTTAAATGTGAATGAATCATAATATCCCTCCATTTAACGGCTTTTTTGAAATCCGCGCTATATCGTAATCGGGCGCCGGGAACACTTAAATCCTTACGTTGACAATTTTGAAATCCCGATCGCCGATAGCGAAATCGCATCGCATCGGGGTGAATGGGCATAACAATGTGCATGAATAGCGTATCGCCGATTACCGATTGCGATATCGCATCACATCGGGGTGAAAGAGTTGGGGTATTTTAAGACTATGTAAAGATTATCGCCGATCGCCGATTGCGCATCGCGTCGGGGCTAATGGCATGGGGTGCTTTAAACTGTGCATGGAGTATTGCCGATAGCCGATAGCGATATCGCATCGGCGGAGACCAATGTGCCACTTATTTGTGTTTTCTATGCCATTGCGATATGCGATCTTGCGATCGCTTTATCGCAATGATAAAAGATTGTATTATTTGACCAAAAATGGGTTTTTAAAAGGTTTTATATAATGTCTTCGTTTGGTTTGCGAACCTTTTTCAAATAATGAAGTATTGATACCAACTAACTTCTAAAGGGACCCATTTCATATATTGATTTAATAAATAAATATGATATGAAATGGGGGGTTGTTGTAGGGCACAACACAAGGCTAGAAGGGTGCATTCTGATTTGAATTATAAGGAGGATATTGTGCACCTTGCATGCCCTATTGATATGGTTGAGGGCCTTGGGGCCTCCTCTAGTTGATGAAACAAAGTTGTTCCAAGCCATTCTATGCTCCTTGGTATACAACCTTTAGGCCTGGAAGAGAGGGACATTTATCTGTTGCATGGTTTTCCTCACAGAAAAATCAAACCTCTATGAGGTTTAGTGGGCACTCATTTCTGGGATGCCTCTTAGTGCATCTAGGGCAAAAGATAGCTAGTGCCCTTTTTGCTTCCTCTTGCTTCCTTTTAATTTGCATAGTTCCCATCTGTAAGAAAAGGTATGCAACATTTTGCTCTTTAAATATTCCAACATACTCCCTATCTCATGTTTGATGATTGAGGTGGAGGAAGAAGAGTTGACCAAGTCTGGACTAGACCTTCTCGTTTTCCTAGCAACCCTTGAATGGTTCTTGAATACTGTCTTGATGTCATCATAGGTCAGTTGGTAAATATCTCCTCCATACAACATATTGAGGGTCTCCATTACATCTTCCCTAATCCCTCAGAGAAGTAAAAGCTTGAGTGATTCAGGATCAAGGGTACAATTATCCCTCCTATAATTGAGTTGGAACCTTTCCTCATAGTCTTCTAAGGACTCATCTGGCCCTAGGGTCATCCTAAAGATTTCTTATTTTGTCTCCTTAGACCTATAGTAATCCCTATACTTCTCATTAAAGGCTTGTTGCATTTGTGCCTAGGTAGTGATGTTGCCTCCAGGTAGACTCATAAACCAACGCAAGGCTGCATCTTTAAGGGTGGAGGGAAACAAATTCAACTTCTATTCATCAAAAGTATAATCATATGTCCTACAAAATACAACAAACTCAAACATAAACGTGTCAGGGTCCTCAGAGGCTAAAACATGGAAGTGTGGAAGGGCACTGGGGCTAATATTCTTCATCCTGGCCTCCCCATTGGTTTCTTGGATGGTGTTAGCGCTTGAAATTTCACCTCAGGCTGAAAAAGGTAAACTCCAAGGCAACATCAAACCACTTAGCCTCGTAGCTTGCCCTACGGGGCAGGAGAGGGCTCTCTCCAGTCTATCTCGATAGGGATCTTCAACGGGCGAGATAACCAATGAGGAAACACTAATTTTAGGCTAGTAAACTGATAAAAGGTTTGATTTGGGATTTTTAGGGTTTTGGTGGAAAGTTGGGGAAAGGCAATTTTGGGTGCGGGGATTGGACACAGTTTTTGCAGGGGGTTCTTTGGGGCAAGGTAGGAGACTGTACTGATGCCTTTGAATTAAGTGAATGGGTAGGAATGACTGGTGAGGAGCTAAAGAGAGCAAGAAACCTTCAAGAGTTCTCTTTAGACAGATGAAAACATAAATATTAAGCAAACTTAAAAGCAGAGCATGGCAATCATGAATTCTACTTTAACACTTCATTTGCCTAATTTGCAGAAGGAAAAGTAAGGAGATGATTCACATAAAAAACTTACAAGTACAAAGAGAAACACACCATCAATACATGTAACCACAGGAATCCCAAAAAGGACTGCAAAACCCTGGTCTTTCTTCCTTTGCCAAAATTGCAGAGATACAATGAGTAATACAATAGAAGCTTTCTCCCTCAAGAGTCCAACCCTCCAACCTCTGAAAATGACTAAGAAAATACATAATATAGGCAAGCTAACACCTTTCCTTGCCTCTAGGGGTCGAGCTCATCCTTCTAGGAGCTGTTTCAACCAATTCTAAATTGAGCACTAAAATCTAGGCAGTCAAAACAACTTGCCTCTATAAGCTAGGAAACCAATTCATTCATTAAATGTATGTTATTTCATGAGTGAATCTTCTAGAGTAGGTAAATAAGTGTCATGTCAACATGAAAATACATTAATTACATCAAAGAGGGTGAAAAATCCCATCACAAGTCAAAACTGGTCAAAGCTGGGCGAATTCCTGAGCTGTAGATGAATTCCTGTGCAAACTGCTTGATGGGTCGCGCGCCTTTGGAGGCACTTTTGAGGCACTTCCAGGTGTCCAAATGATGCAAAAGTGGGCTTTTTGGAAAGGTCTGGATGTCTAATTTCTAACCCAAGTGGAATTTATGAATTTGGTGGTCATTTGCCCCTCCAAAATTGCAATCTCCCAAGACTGCTTCCTGTGTGTCAAAAATGTGGCAGAAAGTCATTTTTTGCTTGTTTTTTGACTTTATGGAGGCCCAAAACTTGGTGAAATTTCTTGGCAATGGCTGAGCAAGTGTAACTTTCCATGAAAAATCCAGAAATGCTGAGTTTTCCGAAAATGGAGTTGCCCAACGAAAGGGTCGCGTGCGGCGCGCGACCCATTGGTGGAGAAAACCTGTTTTTTGCCCAAAAAATCACAAATGACAAAATTTTCTCCAAATTTCTTGAAATTTGGGCTGGGAGTCCCCAATAAAGTACCATGCTCAGTCAAAGAGGCTTTGGCCAAAATTTGGAGTGGATCGGGCCTTTTCCGTTGTTTTAGTGCTTTGGCCAACCTCCTTGGATCTAGCGATTGCAATTTTGACATTTCTCTAAAACCATGACACCTGTGCAAAACGTGAAGGAGGTTTTTATTCTTTGGCATGTTATGGACAAAAACCTCTCTCAGGTTTCCAAAATTCATCTTTTATTGCTCTAGAACATCATTTGAGTGCGACTTGTCCCGATGTGTGAAACAAGGAATTTTGTCGAATTGAAGCGAAATGAAGGGGATAGGGGGCTTCTAAATTCTTGGGGAAATTTTTGGGAGTGGGGAGGGATGTTAGGAAGCAGGGGAAAGTGGAATCTCAGAGATTGAGCGAGGGGAAGGGGTCCAAAAGGGCAAAACACAGGACAAACCTAGAAAATTGCCAGTTGTAGCTAGAAACTAGGGTTTGTGCAAAAATGAGGAATTTGGCAGATCTAAGGGATGGGAAGTTTTTGATAAGGTACTTAAGGATAGGGGAAGGTGTATGAACATTAGGATACAAGTTTTGCCGATGATTTGACCGCCCAAGAGAAATTGCTTTCAAAACCCTAGGAGAGGGAAATGACCTTATGGTTGAAGGGAAAGTACCCCTAGGGTCCTTTGGGTTAAGACTCTACCAGACTGAAAATTGCTTATTCAAAGAAACACACACACAGCCATTATCTTTACTTTAAGCAAATTCTAATGTTAAGGGTACGTACCTAAGGTCCTACGTTCGAGAAGGCCTTTAGGGTCCAAACCCTTCTTGGAGTTCCCTTCTTCTTCTTTGACCTGTAAAACAAACAAATCAAAGAACACAACAGTACATGGACAAATACTTATATGAAAACCATCTTCATGCTATAAAGTTAGTTATAAAAATCTTTAAGTAACTACTTGCATAAGAATTCAAGACAAGAATCTCATAAGCATAAAGAAAGATTGTTTTCGGGAACCAAGACGTGTTTCTTTTATATGAAGGCAAACAAAGTACATATAACGGAAAGATATCACCTGAAACACCTTTAGCAGGCTCCAAGCAAAGCTTCCTCCCGGATTCGTTCCAGCCTCAAGCCTCCAACAAGAGCTCCTTCCAAGTCTTACTCAATGATGACATAAAGGATGAATGATCACCAATACACATGGAAACAAGGGTTTCCTATGCAAAATGGGGGAAGTGCAGAAGGCACCAAGGACTTCAGACCTGGTCTAAGGGGAAAAATCTCAGCATAATAATCTTGCTCTCTTCTCTCTCCCTTAGGCCTTCCCTTTGATGTCTTTTTATACCATCTCCAAAGTAGTTTTTTAGTTAGGAGTTGGTTGGGAACAGTTGGGCCACGGGCACTAACAGGTGATCAGCAGGTAAAACCCATGATCTCTGCCCGAAAATGAGGAATTATTTATTTTTTTAAGTGTTTTAATACATACACGCGGGTTGGGTATACACAGACCCGCGTGTACACACGTTTAACTCAGGTCAATGTCGCGTATAGGGAATAAAACACAGTTTTTTAAATTTTTGGACCAGGTCTGGAAGGAGGGGTTGCCCTAGGCCATGAGTGCAGCATCACAAACCATAAGAGTGAGATTTGGAGCTATAACAGATGCCCCCTAATGTATGAGGTCAGAAGGGGAACATGATGGCCGAAATATATTATGTAAGTACATGGAAAGGAACTCTGTCGAAAAACCGAGGAGGACTGCACCAAAATTCAGCCTGCCAAGCCACCAAAAGGAGATCAGAAAGAAACACTATCTGAGGCGGGCATACCCATGCTCAGGAAAAGTAAAGCATGTCCGCATATCAAGTACAAGTGGATCCACTAAGTATACAAGTATAAATGACTGGAAGATACATAATGGATCATCTGATCATAATGAGTAAGTACATGTCTGAATATCACATATAAGACTGTCAATGATGCTAAAAGATGCAACGGATCACTGATATCAAAGACTGATCCCAAAAGGTACCAACTGAACATGATGGAATAGGATGGTACTACACTGCAAACTCAGGTGCCAGCATATAGAATGTCGCTGTGACTGACTGCAACATATAAGGTGGAGTGGTATCAACTAGCAGTAACAGGAGCAACTGTCAAGTGAACCAATGAATGCTGATACAACCTGAGGTCTTCACCGACCGCCGTGGTACATTTCTACACCATGGGAATAAATGATCTGAAGTCGACCATGTGAGAAATCGTTTGATTACCGGTCATTGATGTATACCGTTAACAAACGCGAGACTACTCACCGATAATGATAATGAGCGTCAAGGTACCCAGTACAATCTAACAAGTGTGAATAGATGAGCTGAAGTCGAACACCTGTAAGAATCTATCGATCAGGAGACAATGATGGTTTCCCACTGTCGATAGCGAAGGATCTGCCACTAATGACTGCAAACCCCAAGGTACTGCCAAATGGACTCTAGATCTTTGCCCCAGAGCAATGAGTCGGAGTCGATAGGGAAAGATCCGCTAGAAGGAAGGCATTAAGGCATCCTCCATCAATCTAGCGCGAGTGTAACCCGTAGGCCAATAATGTGGAAGGAATCGGACGAAAAAGATGTAGTAACCCAACCGAAGTACGTTTCCGGCGTACACAAGATGTGGCTAGCGCACGACAGAAACCCTCTGAACCAACCAATAATGAAAGCTGACACAGAGGCGAGGTATCCACCAATAGGGTCAAATGGAAACCAAGGTACTGCACGAATCCCAATGTGTGATAATGTATGCTGATGTCGAACACAAGGGAAACCACTCAGTCAAAGACCCATGATATTGATCGATGCTGAGCACAAGGTGACCTATCAATAATGAAAATAGGGCCAGGGTGCGGCTCTAGGCCTGTCCTCAGAGCAAGGTGTCGTCGTCGATAAGGACAAGACCCGCCAGCAAGAAGTCAATGGGGACCTTCTCAAACCGGCACGAGTAAAGGACCAATATAACTGATGTGATGATAGACATGATACTGAAAACCAGGGATGGCCGACTGAAAATGAGTCAAGAGACACCGCAGAAAGGCTGACTCAGGCTAACTTCCCTTGAACAAAAGCACGACTCAATGTGACTATGTGGCAGCATATAATGAATCTGTATAAGTTCATCATGCAGGAGGTACGAACGAACCCTCCATATGATTGGAAGAGATAACCAATCAGGGGAGAACTGACTCGATAACAAGGTTATGGCGTACCTAAGTCAAACTAAATCCCACCCATGCGGAGGAGACATTGTTTTGAGTGCTTTGTTCAAGGGCGACACGACTGACTCTAGCTGCCAACAATAAATGGAAATAATGTCCCTGTTCCCGCTCTTTTTGGAATATTTAATTTTTTTGTCTTTTTCTGATAAGCCGGAAAAAGAATAAAAGAATGCTATGGTACAGTGGAAAGAACGAGTGTCGGTGAAACAGATGATCTAGTTCCTGGGAAAGGAACGTTCCTATGCTCAATGCAGGGAGGTGAAAACTGGTCAGTGACATTCAGAGGTATGTTCCTTCCACGGATCAGGGTACGTGAAACTGCAGAAGTCAAAGGCATGCAAGGTTGATTTTGCAGACGTCATGGTCAAAAGTTGGCTTAAACACGAGTCTAAGTGAAGCCGGCTCTAGGCCAAAAGGTGCAAGTGGTCAACATGCAATGCAGTGGTACAACTCAACACACATAGGAGCCTCTAGGGTATAAGGCCAGAACAAAGCGAAGAAGCAAAGAGGAATGAGTCTTGATCGCATAAGTCATGGAGGGACTACAGAGGACTCCCGAACCTAAGGACAAAAATCTGCATGAGTGCCAAGCGACAATAAGGTACTAACTAGGGCACCCATGATAAGGCAGGCCCTACCACACAAGTCATGATACTTCTAAGCAATGAGAATGTTCTGCACCATAACTTGGTGGGGTCGATCCTAAGGCAAAATGGGAAAGGAAACTGATAAATGCACAATGCAGGCGGAAAAACCTAACCTATATGCCAGTTTCGAGAACCAATACCTGTCAGAACGGACCAACCACAAACTTCCAAAGGAGAAATCTTCCAAGTTCTGTAAACATAAATAGGAACACTAGACACGAAGTTAATACATCCCACATATAAACTTCATATAAGATCTTTGTGTTATAGGATACAAAACTTGAAAATGCGTACCTCATATATACAATATGGTACAGGGAACCACGCAGCCTTGCGGCTTACGCATAATAGTTCTGCTGAACAAACCCCTTGCAGGGCTCAGGCCAAGGGCTCCTTTGGTAGTCATAACTCATGGCTTCAAAGATTTCCTCTTGTGAAGGCAAAGCAAGATCTGAGAAATCATGAGAACTACAAGGATCAAAAGAGGGAATTAAAGGGTCCCATGTCCCTATAGGAAGAATCTCTCGGTCAACTGCCGGGACCAAGTCCCAAGAAGGAGAATAATAAGTCAAAGGATCCTTCTTAGAAGCGATTGAACATTGAGGATTCAATGCCACATAATTGACCCGTGGCGGGGTAGAGTCTACTTGAACACTTGGAACAAACCAAGGGGTATTCTGCAGTAAAGTCGAATTAGGGTGGTGATTATCAGATGCAAGCTGATCAATAGTGATAATATTCCCATTATGAGGAAAGCACATTACTCGAAAGAGTGAAGACACCACAACATTCATAGCATAGACATAATCACGCCCAAGTAGCATATTAAAATCTAAAGGGCTATCAACCACCATCATATCGATTAAGACAGTCTTCCCACCTAAAGTGATAGGCACTTGAGGAAGAACACCCATAGATTCACCAGGTCTTCTATCATAGGCTAACAACTGACTCTGAGCTGTCAACAACTTTGGGGAACCCAAAGCTTTCCAAGTCAAAGAGGATATAATACTTGTAGAGGATCCTTCATCCACCATACATCGATAGACATTTGTGGAATTAACCCTGACCTTTATTTGGAAAGGTGCAGCGAAAGGAAGACGAGGCTCAACAAGACTATCCCAATCAAAGGAAACACTCTTAGAACTTGGAGGGGGAACATTCGAAGAAACCGGAATGCCCCCTATACTAGAAGACTCTGTACTAGAGATCAAACAAACTCTTTTATTAGGCACTTCACCCCCAAAAGAGGAGTGTAATCGGCCAGCGATTGCACTGGCTCAACCACATTATCAACTAATGGTTGATGGGATTGATGAGAAACCATATCAGAGCTAGGAGTAGAAGTACTTTCAGACTTGGACCATATCCTTTGAACCTCTGGAATACCAGGGCATAAATGAGTAAGATGGTATCCCTTGCATATCTTACAAGGGAACTTAGGTTTAAAACTTCTACGTCCAGGTTTCTTATCAACCTCCATTCCGCCAACATGACTAGCAGTGGTTTGCGGAGAGTCCTGAACATGACTTGCAGAGGTCGGTGACTCTTTGCTAGTATGACTCGCATTGACTAGACTCATGCCCCCAGCATGACTAGCAGTGGCCGAAGGCTCATCTCCAACATGACTCATAGAGGTCGGTGATGAAGTGTTAGTGTGACTCGCAG
The DNA here is from genome assembly GCA_031772625.1 of Pinus tabuliformis. Lineage (NCBI taxonomy): Eukaryota > Viridiplantae > Streptophyta > Pinopsida > Pinales > Pinaceae > Pinus > Pinus tabuliformis. The sequence continues at coordinate 346,223,073 of CM062818.1, read as the reverse complement.
TGACTAGACTTGTGCCCCCAGCATGACTAGCAGTGGCTGAAGGCTCATCTCCAACATGACTTGCAGAGGTTGAAGATGAAAGGATAGACTTATTCTTCTTCTTTGACTTCCTTTTTCTCCTCTTTTTAGATTTCTTGTTGCAAGAAGGAGGAGAAGAAGGAACCCCAGATTTCTCTTTGAAAGAAGATGAACAGTTAGCACCCATGTGATGCCCCTGAAATAAAGCATTCATCTGAGAAGCTTCAAGAGCATTCGGATTATCCGGAGTGGACCACAGCCAAACGGGTAGTCCAACATTCAACCTAGGAATATTCAAAGTGGCCATCAAGGGAGTACCAACATTTCCAAAGAAAGGAAAAGCACAAGGATCCCCTTTTGGGAGGGTACCTTGGTTGGTTTCCACAGGAATATTGGCCATATCTAACTGATCCAAAGACCCTTTCCCTTATGGGAATATAGAAATAAATTTTCAAGGAATATGGATAAGCAATCAAAACCTTTGCCCTTGAGGAGGCAACTCCACAACTTCTGAAAGAACAACCAAAAGCCTTTCAAGATCGGTAGAGTGGTAAGCCAGTCACTCAGACCACAAATTCCAAAGGTGACTAGACAAAAATACCTAAAGCCAACTATATACAAGGAGCAAAGAGCACTCACTATAAAGTCCCTAAAGATACAGCCAGTCAAACAACTTCCAAGTATTTCCGCTCTGGGTGGTGAGGACCGGACACCAAAATACAAGAAAGTGGAGTCAGGGGCCTTCCGAAGATAGTCTGGGATAATGACGGCCCAGCCCTATCAGCGAAGGTAACAGAGGAAGTTACGCTGACCTCCTAACAACAGCCTGCGCCGGTGCAAGCCCCCAAGCTTCGCAAGGGTGCCCTCTAGTAGTACTGTCGAGAGTGATGCAACGTCGACCTCAGGTGCCACGGGATTCCCCTCCGCAGCCACCTGTGTAGATCCCTAGGAGAGGCAACTATGGGCACCAACTCGTCGCAGAAGCCAGGCGGAACAGTCGTGAGGTAAGTTCGGACAAGTAGGAGAGGGGGTATCTCTCTTCCCTGTCTTCACAGACCCTCGTGCTTAACTCCCAGATCCGGAGCTTTCCTGGTCTTCCTAACACTATTGGATTTTCTCTCATTATTCAGACTCTTATGTTTGACGTTTTATGTGGCCTTGGAGAGTTAACTCTCCACTCACCTAATCCAAGGCCCTAAAATCCTAAACTTGTTGGTGTAACTAACTAAAACAAAAAAGTTCTAGTGGATTTTAATTAGCGCTTGATTTTATTAGGTTGTTCTTTAAGTCACAGGGTAATGGAGATGAAACTTGTGGTGTTTTTATGGATGCAAAAGAAATTAATCAAAACTTAACTACATGCACATGCAGTTTTCATTTTTCGATGAAAAGTAATCTCTACAGGGTTCAGAGGAACTTCAAATAAAACAAAGTTTTTTGCTTTCTTTTCAAACTCCACACTCACAAAAGCTAACAAAGCTAGGTATGCATAAAAAGGGATGCAAATCTATCCTAATGCAACAACTATATGTGAATGCAAGATTTTAAGACTACTCTGCAAACAAAGAAGGAAAGTTGCTCACTTATCAAATTTGTCTTGCCACTAAAATGCTTAGATAGAATATGATGTGCTACCAATCATTTCGTCCAAACAATAAAAACAAGTTCTAAGATAAACACAAAGCACTTTCACTTCGCAAAAAAGGAAATCAAATGAAAAGCAAGTTTAAGCAAGCGAAACTCAAAACTTTCAAAAGATTTTCTTTCAAACAACAAGCAAAGAAGTCTTTTTCAAAGAATGCTCTCAAAAATACTGACACCAATGATTGATAAATAGGCAACCAAACACTTTTGTGAATTAACACCTTTCAAATGATGAAAACTCAACAAAAATAAATGTGTTTGAAATCGCTTTTTGACAATCAAAAGCAGCAATGAAAGTCTAAAAGATCAAAAGACAAGTTTCAAGAAAATGGTAACAAACAAATTTCCCGAAACGAAGGAGCAAATGGTCACAAAAATGATTTCGTTAAGAAAACAAAAGGGTCATCAAAACAAAAATGAACACAAAGCTTGAAATCCAATCTTCCTACTCTGCCAAAACAGAGCAGTCAAGATTCTTAACCAGAAAACTTGTGTGTCAAAAAACAATGACGCTTGCAATCAACGAAAACAAGACTAATACTCCTTATAACTAGAGAGAGTTCAGAACAAGATGCCCCCTGTTAAACAGAGGACTGTTACTGGAAATGACTGCTTGAAACTGACCCAAACCACCAGACAAACATTCAGCAAAAAGAAAATTTATAAATCTTGAAAATTATATAATATACTCGCCTGCAGTGATGTGCAGAGTGTGTGTACACGCGACTGTAACTGAGGAAACCTACGTATACGCGGGTTCACTTAGTACAAGTTGCGTATATACGCTTCTGTAATCCAGAAAAACAGCGTATCTGGGATTTTCAAGAAAAAAAAAAAAAATACAGACTGAAAAACTGGAAAGGCTTAGAGTTCAAGAACAGATCAGACAGTCAGAACCAGCAAACAGAGAGGCTGAGCCTTGATTGGCTTGAAGACTACCCAAACTAGGAACAACAAGAATGTTGTTCCCCAGCGGAGTCGCCAATTCTGGTTGAAGGGAAAGTACCCCTAGGGTCCTTTGGGTTAAGACTCTACCAGACTGAAAATTGCTTATTCAAAGAAACACACACACAGCCATTATCTTTACTTTAAGCAAATTCTAATGTTAAGGGTACGTACCTAAGGTCCTATGTTCGAGAAGGCCTTTAGGGTCCAAACCCTTCTTGGAGTTCCCTTCTTCTTCTTTGACCTGTAAAACAAACAAATCAAAGAACACAACAGTACATGGACAAATACTTATATGAAAACCATCTTCATGCTATAAAGTTAGTTATAAAAATCTTTAAGTAACTACTTGCATAAGAATTCAAGACGAGAATCTCATAAGCATAAAGAAAGATTGTTTTCGGGAACCAAGACGTGTTTCTTTTATATGAAGGCAAACAAAGTACATATAACGGAAAGATATCACCTGAAACACCTTCAGCAGGCTCCAAGCAAAGCTTCCTCCCGGATTCGTTCCAGCCTCAAGCCTCCAACAAGAGCTCCTTCCAAGTCTTACTCAATGATGACATAAAGGATGAATGATCACCAATACACATGGAAACAAGGGTTTCCTATGCAAAATGGGGGAAGTGCAGAAGGCACCAAGGACTTCAGACCTGGTCTAAGGGGAAAAATCTCAGCATAATAATCTTGCTCTCTTCTCTCTCCCTTAGGCCTTCCCTTTGATGTCTTTTTATACCATCTCCAAAGTAGTTTTTTAGTTAGGAGTTGGTTGGGAACAGTTGGGCCACGGGCACTAATAGGTGATCAGCAGGTAAAACCTGCGATCTCCGCCCGAAAATGAGGAATTATTTATTTTTTTAAGTGTTTTAATACATACACGCGGGTTGGGTATACACAGACCCGCGTGCACACGCGTTTAACTCAGGGCAATGTCGCGTATAGGGAATAAAACACTGTTTTTTAAATTTTTGGACCAGGTCTGGAAGGAGGGGTTGCCCTAGGCCATGAGTGCAGCATCACAAACCATAAGAGTGAGATTTGGAGCTATAACACCTTACCTAGGCGCAACTAAAGCATGAACAAGATGTAAAATGACTCATTAGACATTGACATGATAATGAAAACCCTATGAATGATGATAAACTCAGCTGAATGGTGACATGGATGGGCATTTGGGCAATTCTAGAAGGAGTGAAAGCAAACCCTAGACCTAATGCCTAGTGACTAAATTTTGCTTGAAGACTCACTGAAATGACAAAATTTGACCTTGACACTCTGAGACCACTTTGTAAGAGCATATTTGATCAATGGAGGAAGGCTGGAAAGACTGACACTAACAGATGGGAAATAACTCATTCTACTTGTTTTCAACCATGAATTAGATAGGTGATATGGGCTCTTCCTCCCCTATGAGTTCTTCAAAATTTTCAGATTGCTCACCTAAAGGGTTTTCTAACTCCCCTATGGTTAGAGAGGGATGCTCATAATAACAAAATAAGAGAGATGATTGACTTCTTGAAGGGGTGGGGGGTTTTGGTAGGAATTTCCATTGATTATCCCTACTCCTACAAAGAATGAAAGAACTATTTTTTTTTTTGTTTGGGATTTTCCCTTTTTTTTTTCTTTTGAAATTTTCCAAGACAATAATATTGATGCAAAACAAAAGATAAAAAAAAAGAAAGGCAACTTCTAAATAGAAACAACATCTACTTGGGCACCTTCCCGATAATGACTCAAAAAAGTGATGAGCTTTAGTATCTCAACAAGAATGTTGAGACTCCCAAGGCTACCAACTTTAATTATCAACCCGAGATTCGTACAAACTTAGAGGTGACAGTTTTATATGCACATTAGGTCAAGTTCTACTCATGCCAACTTCAAGGATCAGATCAAGGCATACAAAGACCACTCCTTCAACTAGCCTAGAGAAGGAAATTACATGAAAAGAGAGAGTTATACTCTATTTGTAGGAATGAAAACATTATTCTAATTACAAGAAATGAAAGTGCTATTCATCCAAATGTCAAGACTAACTCTAGTTGCAGGAATGTAAATACTATGCTAATTGCATAAATGAAAAGTGTTATTCTACTTGCAGAATGTAAATCAATACTCTACTTGCAGAATGTGGAAAGTTTATTTGAAAAAGGAAATTTGATCTTTTCAACAACAATGTGTGTGACTAAAATCCTAAGAAAGCATAAATTCAAGAATTAGGTCTAATCTAATTTGCATTGGTGAATCACCCTTTTTATCACTGTGTTCAAGGAAACTTAACCTTAGTAACATAATCCATGTACATTTCATAAGAAAACATTCATTGTTATTCAAATGTGGAAATTTGTCTTCTAATTATAATTGCAGATTTGTACTTGTAGTGAAGGAAAGGTGGGTCTAGAGTGGTCTTTGGTCCTCCCCAATCATGGATTCAGAGCCTAGGGGTTATTATTCAATCCCAAGAGGAAAAAATCAATCTCCTAGAGCAAATATGGTCAAGTTTGGACAATGCTACAAGATGCTATAGGATGCTACAGGACTGCTATAGGATTGGTGAGCATCCTGAGGGTAGAAAAAGTGTTCTGAAGGTGAAGAAAGCTAGATGAAGGTGTATGGAGGCTATGTGAGGTATTTTCTAATCTTATCATCCCTCAGATGCCCATATTGCAAAAACAAAAATGCTCACGGTGTCCTTTAATGACCCATAAATGTGGTCTCAGTGGTAGAGTTTTGAGGGTGATGGCGACAAAAGAGATGTAGGATGAGTGTGCCAACCCTACAAGCCACTGGTAGTAAATGTAGACCAACAACCAATCCCTTATTGTTCTTGAAAATAATTCCAAACTAATGATCAAATTGCAGTAGAAAAAACTAAGCAAGAAAGGATCAATTAAACTTTATGAAATCAAACAAAGAAGGATGAGTTGAATTTTATTTCATTAAGAACTAATCCACCTTACAACATGAATCTAACCTACATACATGAAAGGTTGATAGAGATGATTTGAACTCCTATATTGCAGAAACAGAATAAGAGAACAATTAGCTAAATCCTAACAATATGTAAAGGAAGGAAACCACATATTTTTAGCTTGTTGTTGTATACTCCTCAACCACACTTCCCACAAGAGAGGTGGTAATCAGGTCTGCAACCACAATTTTTCTAGCAAGTAAACTTATACTCAAACAAAGAAGGAAATGCTGCTACTAAAATAATGCATAAATAAGATACATAAAGAGAGACTAGAGCCTCTGGGTTGGGCCCTAACCCAAGGGGACTCATCCCTCTGAAACAAACTCAGATGTGAAACAATAGTAGACCTTTCATTAACATAAAATGGAGTTCAAATACATCATGCAAATAAAAATGAAAATGACAGTCTCAAGCACTTGGCTCTTAGTAGCTCTCCTTGCTCCAAAAGTTCCAATCCTAGTGATCCCTTGGGCTTGTTTATTTATACAAAGATGATTGAGGGGCAACCTCCTTGGAAAGAGGAATGCTTCCCTCCAAAATCTCAAGAAAAGTGGATCTAGCTCCCTTAGATCCTTGCAATTACTTGAGTTCATTAGCTGCCAATAGACCTTGAGTTGTTGATGAGTGATTCTAGGGATCAAGTCGAGTTGAAAAAGAGTAAATTCAGGGGACAAGCCTCCTAAATATCCTCTAGATGCCTCGAATGCGCCTCTATATATTTAATGCACTAAAACCTACTCTTTTTCCTGTATATTAACCACATTAGGCCACAAAGTATGGAAAACACCCTTTAATCTTCCTACTAAGCACATTATGGCCAAAGAGATGTTATTAATGTGAGAAAATAAGAATTTATAGGCTAGAGGATGGAAAAATGAACTTATAATATACATATTGATGGGACTCATCATAAGGACTAGGTGGAGTCCTAATGCAAGAAGGATATGTTATTTGTTAAGAGTCGATGAAATTTAATGAACATGAGAAAAACTATGTTACTCACGATTTGGAGCTTGTAGCAATGTGGACACATTAAAAATACGGAGGTACTACTTGCTTGGGATAAAATTTGTGTTGATGTTAGACAATGGAGGGCTGAGATATTTGTTTGGTCAACCCAAGTTAAATGTTAGGCAATCCAGATGGTTGGCTTTGATGATTGAATTTGACTTTGAGATAAGATATATTAAAGGAAAGGAAAACAAGGTAACAAATGAAATTAGTAGAAATTTTCAATTAGCCCACTTGGCCACCATGTGAATGTGAAATTAATGTCGAAGAAAGGATCAAAGAGGCATTGCTACATGATGAGTATTACTAGCATGTGAAGGAATGTTTGCAGCAGGAACCAAAGCAATCAATGAAAAAGAGCTACAAGCACACTGATGATGGTATGTTGTTGTTCAAAGACAGATGGCATGTGCCCTGTGTAGCCGACTTAAGGAAGCTCATCATGGATGAGTTTCATAAAAGACCTTACTCAGGTTATCCTGGTTATAAAATATCATAACCATAAATGAATGTATTATTGGCCATGATTAAAGAAGGACGTTGCTGAATATATTTCCAAGTGCCTAGAATTTCAACAAGTCAAAGTAGAATGCTGACACCCAGAAAAATTGCTACAACCAATCCCAATTCTTGAGTGGAATTGGGAAGTCATATCTGTGGACTATTACGAGATTACCGAAAATAACCAAACAACATGATGCCATTATGGTGGTAATGGACAAGTTGAGTAAGGAAAATCACTTCATAGTTGGCAAGCTCAATCACAAAGCCATTGATATAGCTCAGATATTCATGACAGAAATATTCATATTACATGGCGTACCTATGCAAATCATCTCAGATTATGATGCCAAGTTCACTTCGAATTTTTGGAAGACATTGTTTGTTGGTCTTAGTACCTAGCTAGCTTTTAGTACCACATCTCATTCTCAGATAGATGTCAAATAGAGAGAGTGAACCAGATTTTAGAAGACATGTTAAGAATGTATGTCATGCATCAACCAAAGAAGTTGGAAGAATTCCTTCGGTTAGTACATTTTTCATAAAACAATAGGTACCAAGAGCCATTGAAGATGATCCCTTTTGAGGAATTATATGGTTGAAAATGTAACACTCCTATTAGTTGGGATGAACTAGTGAACAGAGTGGTTGTTGGACCTGGCATGCTGAAATAAATAGAGAAAGAAGCAATCAAGATCAAGCAGAAATTGAAAGAAACCCATGACAAGCAAAATAGTTATGTAGATCAAAAAAGAATACACAAATAATTCCAAGTGGGAGAGCATGTATACCTCCTCATTAGACCAAGAAAAATCTCATTGAAACTATGGTATTGTCCTAAGTTGGCACCCAAAATTTGTGGACCATTTCAAAGTTTGGAAAGAGTGGGTTAAATGCCTTATAGATTGGCCTTACCACCCACAACGAAATCACATGATTTTTTTTCTCATCTCTTTGCTTAAGAAGTATGTACATGACACTACTCATATTGTTGAATAGTCTATGATATAGGTGGAAACCGAGGGAGAGTTCCAATGATAACTGTTATCACCCTAAATCTTTGTCTCTGAGCTTTGGAAAGTTGCCTTGTTTCTAGTCATAGTCTTATAATTTTTGAGTCATCTCATCACAATTAGTGTCATTTTCATTTACAAACCCTTCTTCTAGTCATGGTGTTAAAGGGTCTCTAGGTCATTTCATGCTTTAAGGGTTAGGTCATAAGGTTAGAAGTCTTTTAAGATCATATCTCTTTTCCAAATAATGTATGACAACCTCATTCCATGTTTTAGAAGTCTTACCAGGTGTTTATAAGTCATATCTCACATCATTTTGGAGAAATTTTGAAAGTAGCTACGAAATCACTGAACTAGGAGTTTTCGTAGCGCGCTACGAAACCCCTGTAGCAGCCTGTTTTAGCAGAAAAACTGTTTTTACTAGTTAACTTCTAAAAGCTTTCCTGAGCAGCCGAGAACTTCATTTTGAAAAATGAAAGAGGCTTTTCTTCCTAACATGCTGCACTACATAAACCTCTTTCAGTTTCTTCAATTCCATTCTGAGGTGGGAGAAATTTATGGTTAAACTTGCGCTACGAAACTGCTGAAAGTCAAGCTTTGTCTTCTGGTTTTAGCAGTCTTTTTCAAGATCCGTTTCTGGTTACAAGAAGATGTATTTTGGAATTATGAGGGAGGTTTCTCTTCATAAACTCTCCAGATACAATAACCTATCTCACTTTATTCATAAGTGTTTTCAGTTGGGAGATACTAAGCTTTCATTGAGACCCTACTTTCAGAAAACGGATTTTTCCTGTTTGCCACGTGTTTTTCAAGGACAGTTTCGGGACAGCTGGAGAAATGTTTTAAAAAACCAGGAGAGGTTTTTGTTCTGGACAACATGGGCTACAAAAACCTCCTTCAATTTCGTAAAATGTGTCATGGATGAAGAGATAAAGGCTCTGTCCCACGTGCTATTTTCAGGGATCCTAAACCTAAAAACAAGGAAACATGTTCCCTAATTTCTAGGGTTTGTCTTCAGCAGTCAGATGACCACGTGGGAGGCTTCATCAAATTCGACTTCTTGAGGTTTCAAGTTGTCAAATAATGCTTTAAATGCTTAGATAAGGTTGATGAATCATGATAAGGAGTTACACTCCTAGTTGCATTAGGTCTCTAGGACTGCTAGTTAGGTGTCATTTGCATTTAATAATTAGTTTTATGTATCAATAGGTGTCATAGTAGGATGAATTCGAATTCCCCTCATGCTGGAGGAGGAATCTCAGTTATGTAAAGAGCTCTATATATAGAAGAAGATCTGATGTACAAAGGGTTGGAAATTTTATGAAAAGCTTGTATTTGGCTTATGTAAAGACTCATTTTCAGTAATACATGCTTGATTTTACTTCTCAGGATTCATGAAGGATTTGTTATGTTCAGAATATGTGATGTTGTCATTTTCTTAATTCTTACAGTGGTATGGATGTATAATCACTCAGAATTCACTGAATGTGCTCTGACTTCCTGTATACATTTATAAACTGTGTGGTCCCATATGAGTTTATGTTCTGAATGTTTAAATGCTGAATGCCCTGAATTCCATGTAAGGTTGAGTTCATTGTTATACTGAGGTGTTGTTGACTCCATAAGCCCAATGGATAGTTTTGTTTAATGTGTTTCCACCATTCATATTTTTCACAGTTGTTCTATAAGAGTTAGCCATCTTATCTTTAATCAAAATCATTAACCCATCAAGAGAGAGCCCTCTCAGGTTGAGGAGGCTAAGCCTCAGCCTAAAGTCGGTTTGAAATAGTTACTTGAAGTCTTCCTGGTCTGCAGCCTTCCAGGGCCTGATTTTGAGATAACATTTTGGTGCGTCTGCCGGGAGCCTGAAGATTATTCATTCCCGAAATCAATGGCTGAACTTCTGAAGGTAGCAGGAGCTCAGACATCTTTTTGAGGCTGCAAAACTACCTTGGCGACTCCACACATCGAATAAGAAATTGGAAGGTGACTCCACTGCTAGAAGATCAGTAGCTTGATGAAGTTTCAAGATGAATTCCACTGCAAGAATGAATGCCAAGTATGCTCCTATGAATCGGTCTCATATCCCTGGTTTTCCAAATCCTATGCCAAAGGTTGATTGGTTAGAGGATCTTCCGATATTCAAAGATGAAAAGAAAGACAATGCTGCTCTTCATTTGGTTAGGTTTCATATGCATGTACGCAGTCTTAAGGTTCACTTTCCTGAGGATTGTCTCATGAGGATGTTTATGACCACTTTAGAAGGAAAAGCATGGTCTTGGTATAAAAGTTTGGAAAATGGTTCATTATATTCTCTTGCTGATTTCCATGATGTGTTCTATAACATGTATAAAGAATGTCATCCTTCCTTATTGTTGCTCAAAGATTGTTGTAGACATTCTTTAAGTCTTATTCAGTACTTGGAGGATTGTTATGATGATGATGAATTTATGGATGAAGAAATTTTAGAGGCTCTTCATAACAATGCATTTCAGCACCAAGAAGAAAGTATAACATCTCATGAAATGCAGCATGAAGATCAGCAGGGGTTTACTTATGAAAATCATATTACATCCTCTGAGATTGATGTAGAGATACAGTAGACTTCTCAGTCTTCGAATCATAATGAAGATGAAAATGATTATACACAGCAAGAAGAAATACTGGAGGAAATTTTCTATGACCCTCAGGCGGAGGAAAAGGTTGTTCATTTTTGTGATTCCTTGCAGCAGCTTACATCAAAGAATGATCACAATAGTGAGGAAAATTACATTGTTTGTGGGCATCATTTAGAAAGGCAGTTGGATAGCATATCAAAGAAATTTTGTGTGGCTAAGGATCAGTTGTCTAAAGATATAGAAAGTTTTGAGAATCATCAAACTAACCATGTGTTTTTTGACCCTATAGCTGAATACATGGAAAAGATTTACTGTTCAGGCTTCCAGTTATATTTTCATCTTGAAGAACAGTTACACCTCATGCTTCCTTGGTTATTTCAGTATCTGGTTTATTTTTGTTTCAAGCACAGTCAAAGGATCCAAGTTTCAGATCAGATTGATGATTGGCTTCATTGGAAGTTTCATGTTCCTTGAGCTACAATTGGAGAATGCAGCTGATAGGGTAGGTAGGAATGTGCAAATAAGCTCAGGGTAGGTTGATTGAGCATCTGTTTCAGTAGGTGCAGTTTGAATTCTTCATTCAGAAATCATTAAAGGCTTGGGGAGAAAATTGGGCAGAGGTTCAGAGTTTTATTCTAGAGGATGGATAGTGGCACTGGAGCTACAAGTTCTTAGTATACCACAAGGGCACACTATCCCTAGTGGAGCCACTGTTATCACCCTAAATCTTTGTCTCTAAGCTTTGGAAAGTTGCCTTGTTTCTAGTCATAGTCTTATAATTTTTGAGTCATCTCATCACAATTAGTGTCATTCTCATTTACAAACCCTTCTTCTAGTCATGGTGTTAAAGGGTCTCTAGGTCATTTCATGCTTTAAGGGTTAGGTCATAAGGTTAGAAGTCTTTTAAGATCATATCTCTTTTCCAAATAATGTTTGACAGCCTCATTCCATGTTTTAGAAGTCTTACCAGGTGTTTATAAGTCATATCTCACATCATTTTGGAGAAATTTTGAAAGTAGCTACGAAATCACTGAACTAGGAGTTTTCGTAGCGCGCTACGAAACCCCTGTAGCAGCCTGTTTTAGCAGAAAAACTGTTTTTACTAGTTAACTTCCAAAAGATTTCCTGAGCAGCCGAGAACTTAATTTTGAAAAATGAAAGAGGCTTTTCTTCCTAACATGCTGCACTACATAAACCTCTTTCAGTTTCTTCAATTCCATTCTGAGGTGGGAGAAATTTATGGTTAAACTTGCGCTACGAAACTGCTGAAAGTGAAGCTTTGTCTTCTGGTTTTAGCAGTCATTTTCAAGATCCGTTTCTGGTTACAAGAAGATGTATTTTGGAATTATGAGGGAGGTTTCTCTTCATAAAATCTCCAGATACAATAACCTATCTCACTTTATTCATAAGTGTTTTCAGTTGGGAGATACTAAGCTTTCATTGAGACCCTACTTTCAGAAAACGGATTTTTCCTGTTTGCCACGTGTTTTTCAAGGACAGTTTCTAGACAGCTGGAGAAATGTTTTAAAAAACCAGGAGATGTTTTTGTTCTGGACAACATGGGCTACAAAAACCTCCTTCAGTTTCGTAAAATGTGTCATGGATGAAGAGATAAAGGCTCTATCCCACGTGCCATTTTCAGGGATCCTAAACCTAAAAACAAGGAAACATGTTCCCTAATTTCTAGGGTTTGTCTTCAGCAGTCAGATGACCACGTGGGAGGCTTCATCAAATTCGACTTCTTGAGGTTGCAAGTTGTCAAATAATGCTTTAAATGCTTAGATAAGGTTGATGAATCATGATAAGGAGTTACACTCCTAGTTGCATTAGGTCTCTAGGACTGCTAGTTAGGTGTCATTTGCATTTAATAATTAGTTTTATGTATCAATAGGTGTCATAGTAGGATGAATTCGAATTCCCCTCATGCTGGAGGAGGAATCTCAGTTATGTAAAGAGCTCTATATATAGAAGAAGATATGATGTACAAAGGGTTGGAAATTTTATGAAAAGCTTGTATTTGGCTTATGTAAAGACTCATTTTCAGTAATACATGCTTGATTTTACTTCTCAGGATTCATGAAGGATTTGTTATGTTCAGAATATGTGATGTTGTCCTTTTCTTAATTCTTACAGTGGTATGGATGTATAATCACTCAGAATTCACTGAATGTGCTCTGACTTCCTGTATACATTTATAAACTGTGTGGTTCCATATGAGTTTATGTTCTGAATGTTTAAATGCTGAATGCCCTGACTTCCATGCAAGGTTGAGTTCATTGTTATACTGAGGTGTTGTTGACTCCATAAGCACAATGGATAGTTTTGTTTAATGTGTTTCCACCATTCATATTGTTCACAGTTGTTCTATAAGAGTTAGCCATCTTATCTTTAATCAAAATCATTAACCCATCAAGAGAGAGCCCTCTCAGGTTGAGGAGGCTAAGCCTCAGCCTAAAGTCGGTTTGAAATAGTTACTTGAAGTCTTCCTGGTTTGCAGCCTTCCAGGGCCTGATTTTGAGATAACAATAACCACTGTGCATCCTAGACTAGAGGTAGACCATGCTCCAAAATTGAATAATAAAGCACGTCAAGGTGCAATGGGAGCACTTTGGAGCTGATGAAACACCCTGGAAGATGGCATAAAAAATAAGGGTATTATACCCATTTTTACTTAATGATTAAATGGATGAAAGAGTTACGATTATAAAGCTCAATTTTTTTCTTTTGTTTTCTAGTTATAGAAACATCAAGGATGGTGTTCCTTTAGGGGGGTTAGGTTCGTAATAATCCTGTATTTCTACCTTCTGTTTTTATATATGTAGTCATAATTGTAAAAGGCAGTGGCAGCCACAACAACCTGAGACAAATCGTGTAAAAAATTCAAATATTAAATTGTTTTCTTAAAATAATGAAAATATGAAATGCTAGCTTGTAGAGAGGAACACATAGATCGAAGTTTGAGGGAAAGCGGAGAAGTTGGAGAGTGGTATCTAGTGGCATAACAAATCAAACCACCACCTAACAAAACATAAATGATGTGATTGGATAGGGGAAAAATATACATGTTTCTTGAATTCACAATGTGAGGGAAGGAGAGGTTCTATATTCTTTCATTATACAAAAGGACAGAAGGAAAAACAAGATACAAGAAGGAAAAATATAGAGTGGAAGAAGCGGTGATGGAATAAAAATAATGGCGGATGTGGGACATGGAGTTGAGGATCTATGTTGGAGTTTCAATTGAGTTATGTGCTTTGAAATTCAACTATTTTCCCCTTGTATTGAAGTGTGTAGGCTGCTATATTGTGTTTGCACGAGCCTGAATGGCTAATGGGAGGCTTGGAGGAGGACTGAACCACGAGTGTTTGCAGAGTATGTTGATAAACCACTAAGTTCTTGTTGAGTAAGTTGATAAATCACTTAGTGATTGTTGAACGAGATAATAAACCACTCGGGTGCCTATTGTAAGGCTGATAAACCACTTGGAAAGGTGATTTGAGCCACTAGGGTGCTTTCCGTGAGGGTGATAAACCACCTAGATAATGGACTATAGACATGTACAATGCTTGCATTCAAAATACAACTGATAAACCACCAAGATAGTGGATTCAGATTCCTGGAACTAAGAAATACCTGAGTTGAGCCTTGGGTGAATTCCCTAAGCAAGCATCCCCTTAGATTTGGATTCGGCTTGGAGGTGGAGAGCTAGAAGGGAGATTGCAGTGTAGCTGGCCTATAATTGGGTGGAGAGTTGAAGTCCCTCCTTCAATTTCCATTTATTTCAAGATATTCAAATAAGTATAAAGACTTATGCATAAATGAACTATGGATGATGAAAATTGTCTAATGTGTTATTAGCAAATTTATCGTTCATCACTATTCATAGAAGGTTGCTGAATTCATTACATTTTCATGGTGAATAATTTTCCATATATGTCTCTATGGTTATGTGAACTTGGCATTATGTGCTGGTTGTTATCTTCATGAATTGTAAGGTTACTTATATGATTATGTTTAGTTGTAAGAGGTCTTTTTGCTAACTATTGTTTCAAATGTTTTCAATTATCTAACATGTTTATTAATTTGATTGCCATTGTCATACTTAAAATTGTAGACTATCTCACATGTTAATAAGGTAACTTATGTGTTGTGTGTTAAATGAGGATTCAACTAGTGTTGATGGTAATTTAAGTTTAAGGGTGATGTAATGATTCTATGGTTCATGCACACTTGTATATTGTTGTGATGTCCAGAGGATTTTATGATCAATGTTTGGTTTGTAGTTTTCTTGTGTAATCTGGCCTTTGAAGGCAGGTCTCTCTATTGCTTAGGATTTGATGTAAGTTAGGCCTTGTTGGTACTGTTTGAACTCTTTTGGACATGGTATAACACTTTGAAGGTATGTTCTCAGAATTTGTTCCTTGCCTTTGAAATTTGGTGTACTGAGCAAATTCCATGCCTTGAGGAATTTTGATAAATTACCTTGAATTTCCCTTCTCTACAAGCCCTAGCAGTAATCCTGAATTTATTTGGGATTGAATGACCCTTGTAATGAACTCGTATCCAGGCCGGATATAAGTTCATCTCTCAAGGGTAGTTGTATTTAGATATTCGAGGGGACAAATTCTCAATTTCATTTTGTAGGTTTTAACCCCATACATAAATTACCTGCATACAAATTTTAAAACACAGAAAATAAACAATGCTAGAGCATAACACATAAAACACATATACACAAATATTTTCCCCTGGATCCCAAAACCGGGACTACCAGCTTGACTTTTCATTATGTTCCTTTTAATGCTACAATACATATTTATACATGTCGAAGCATCCAATACCATGTACCGAAAACCATCGCGTCCAAAACCATGTGCAAAAAACATGCACAAAACCATAGTTAGGTCTGCCCAACCTAATATAGGGTCCAAAACCAAAATTTTCCAGCGCACTGCCCCAGACCCCATAGAGTGGGGTTACTTGCACCCCTCAAACCCCCTATGACTCCCCCCGCTACACAATCGGCACAAGGAAGGGGGGGCTCCGCCCCCCTTGTAACCCCCTGGTTAACTACGTGGGCTAGTCATGGAAAGAATATAACACAACCCAAAATTCTCCCACTTGTTGTTTTCTTTCCACAGGGGGCCACAAGAGAGCTTAGTCATTTATCCAGCCCTACAATGCCCATTGTTTCTCTACACCAAGAGAACTTCTCAGAGCTCATAGATTTTGTCAATGTATCTGCAATATTCTTCAAAGTGTCCACCTTTACCAGCAACACCTTTTTGTCTTCTATCATATCCATCACAAAGTGATATTGAACATCAATGTGCTTTGTCTTTGAATGATATACAGGGTTCTTTGCCAAGAAAATTGCACTTTGGCTGTCACAGTGTATCCTTATAGCTCACTGTACTAACCCCATACTTGAACACAACCTCTGCAACCAACCTGCTTCCTTGCTTGCATGAGTGGCTGCCATGTATTTTTCCTCTGTAGTTGATAGTGCCACTACAAATTGTTTCTTACTCATCCAACTGACTGCACCTCCAAATAGTTTAAACACATACCCACTTGTAGATCTTCTCTGATCCAGATCTCCAGCCCAATCTGCATCAACAAAGCCACGAATATCCAACACTCTGTCCAATCCTGGTCTTCCTTGGTAGCACAAACCATAATCACCAGTGCCACGCAAATACCTGAAAACCTGCTTCACTGTTGTCCATTGCTCCTTCCCTGGTTTTGACATAAACCTGCTCAATACTCCCATTGCATGTATAATGTCTAGTCTAGTACAGACCATCGCATACATCAGGCTACCGAATGCACTTGCATATGGAACACGGGACATGTCCTCTTCCTCTTCTTGTGTCTTGGGACACTGTTCAGCAGATAACTTTACACCTACAGGAATAGGAACCTTCACTGGTTTACTATCCTGCATATTAAATCTCTACAATATTGTCTCAACATACTTCCTCTGGTTTAACTAGAGCTTCCTCTTTGTCCGATCTCTTTTAATTTCCAAGCCCAAAATATAGTTTACAACACCAAGATATTTCATGTCGAATTTGGAGGACAAATGGGTCTTCAAAACTTGGATATTTTCTTTGTCATTTCCAACCAACAACATATCATCCACATACAAGACCAGATAAATAACACAGTCACCAATTAATTTGAAATACACACAGTGATCTACTTTGCTTCTGGTGAAGCCAAATCCCCGTATAAATGTATCAAATTTCTGATACCACGTCCTTGGTGACTGTTTTAACCCATACAGAGACTTCTTTAACTTGCATACCAGTTCTTTCTTACCCTTCACCACAAAGCCTTCAAGTTGCTTCATGTAGATCTCCTCTTCTAGATCCCCGCGAAGAAATGTTGTCTTCACATCCATTTGTTCTACCTCAAAATCAAAAGCAGCAACAACAGATAAAAGTAATCTAATAGAAGTTACCTTGGCAATAGGAAAAAAATATCACCAAAATCAATTCCTGACACCTGGCAATAACCTTTTGCTACCAACCGAGCTTTGTATTTCTCCACCTTTCCTTCTGCATTTGTCTTCTTCTTGAACACTGTTTTTTACACCTGCATCATCCAGCTTTTTTACAGAAATCAGATTTCTGGCTAATGCAGGAATATGCAGAACACCAAGAAGTGTTCTAACCTTTCCACCTTGCAACTTCAACTTTACTTTCCCGCGACCAACAATTCTAGCCTTCCTTTCATCCCCCAAGAAGATATCACCACCATCATAATTCTCATACTCGCAGAACCACTCTCTATGGGGAGTGAAGTGAAAGGATGCACCTGAGTCAATCAACCATGCCTCGTGATCTACATGTGTACTTGGAGAAGCCAAGTACACATCCCCACCTTCATCTGAGGTGGTTTTTGTCTCTACAGAAGGAGCACCATTAGATCCCTTACCTTTATTAGGAGCTTTAGATTTACAGTCCCTTTTGTAGTGTCCTTCCTTTCCGCATTTCCAGCACACCACCTTTACACATTTTCCTGGAGATTTAGATCTCCCTCTAGATTTAGATCTCCCACTCGATGACTTATTTTTGTTTCTGTTCTGGGACCGTCCTCGTACAGACAAGGCATCACCATTCTGGCTCTCCATATTTTTCCGTCTCATCTCCTCCGTCAGCAAGGATGAGACTATTTCATCAAATTGCAAGGAAGTTGCATTGATACCTATTGCAATAACCAGACTATCTCATGAATCTGGTAGAGAACACAACAAATTAATGCACTTATCTTCATCTGAAATTTTGATATCAACAGACGATAACTGACTTACCATAATATTAAACGCATTTAGATGCTCTGTCACCGAGTCTCCATCTTTCATCCTCAGGTTATACAAATTTTTCCGTAGGAACAGTTTATTCACCATAGACTTATATTGGTACAAAGTCCCTAACTTGTCCCACAAAGCCTTCACCGTAGCTTCCCCTGATACATTCAGCAATACTGAATCTAAGACACACAATTGTATTATGCTCTTTGCCTTCCGATCCAACTTCTTCCATTCTTCATCAGACACTCCCATTGGTTTAGTACCCGGATCTACCGTGATCCACTGATCTTTATCCACCAACAGATCCTCCATATTGAGTTTCCAAAACTCAAAACTCTGACCATTAAATTTCTCGATCTCTATCTTTCCCCTACTCGCCATCTTCTTTCACCACCAAAATCGATCCCACAGATCTCCCATTGAACAGGGTCTACCACAGGCCCGAGCGAAACCCCTCAGTAACAAAGGCATCCCCTTGAAGCCAAAACAACTCTGATACCAAATGTAGGTTTCAACCCCGTACAGAAATTACCTACATACAAATTCTAAAACACAAAAAATAAAAAATGCGAGAGGATAACATAAAACACTTATACACAGAGATTTTCCCTTGGATCCCAAAACTAGGACTACAAACTTGATTTTTCATTATGTTCCTTTCAATGTTACAATACATATTTATACATGCCGAAGCATCCAATACCATGGACTGAAAACCATCGCGTCCAAAACCATGTGCAAAGAACATGCACAAAACCATAGGTAGATCTACCCAACCTAATATAGGGTCCAAAACCAAAATTTTCCAGGGCGTTGCCCTGGACCCTATAGAGTGGGGTTACCTGCACCACTCAAACCCCCTATGACTCCCCCCACTACGCAATTGGCGGAACGAAGGGGGGGCTCGCCCCCCTTCTAACACCCCCGTTAACTACGTGGGCTAGTCGTGGAAAGAATATAACACAACCCAACACATTTGGGGATGCATATGGTAATATGGGCATCCAGATGCATAACACATGTGCTCATCGAAAATGGCCTAGATTCAATTACGACTGAATTTGTTGTTAAGTGCAATTTATAATTGAAGATTTGGGGTGGCACCCAACATTGGTGGTTCATATGCGCAAGGCCATATTTACTCATGAAATTGAAGGTGTATTTGGATTTGTGGTTGGCACATAGTGTACACCCTTGTGGATCCCCATATGTATGCTAACACATATCTCTCTCGACATAACCAAGTAATGTAGAGGTCTGGGGGTTTATGATGTGTTAAAAATGGACAAATGTGTGATGTCTCAGATTGTTTTGGAATTAGATTTAACATGAAATTATCACACAATGCCAAAGGGGAGGACCTAGTGGGCCCCACGTTGATTCCATGTGGTAGTGATCACATGGATCCCTAACACTTCCCACCACTCATCACATATTTTCATTTGTTCAACCTATAAGTCATGGTAGTGATAAGCTTGAGCGACATGACTTGGATGTGGAGATGTGCCCATTTTTTATGAATTGGTGTGGTGACGCGAAGGTCACATGGGTGCCACGTGACCTTACCACTGCCTACAACCCGCCATTGGGAAGTTTGGGTATGTAGTATGAAGGCATCACTGAAGAAAAGGTCGACTTGATTGTGGTTCTATTGTATAACCTTTCCATTGTCCACTGCTCGCCACCGTAACTAATGCACAATGTAACAAGGAATGGGTTGTGGTGATGGAGTGGTTACGACAATTGTTGTGAAACTCTCTCATCTATCGAGGTTATAAACTGACGAGAACACCCACCACTCATTGATTCCCTCTCTAGGCCCTCTATAATGAGAGACCTCCTTCTCATGATGTGATAGAAACTGGCCAAATCAATGACCCTCATTCACTCTAGGCCCACTTAGTATGCTGGGAGTCAATTGGGGGGGGGTGGTGGTATGATGTGGGGATTCTTGATAAGGGTCCCATGTTAAAAAGGACACCACCTCGTGGTGACACAATCATAGTAAAGGCTGAATCAATGACCTACATTCACCTGGGACCCCCTTAGTTTGTCGTGAGTTAATGAGCAGGGGGTTCGAAATGGAAAACCACTTGTGTTAAACCCACCCTGGTTTTTGGGAACCTAGAACCAGATATAATGGGAGAGCATCACAAAACATGATAAGTAAGGGTTAGGTGGGGCCTGGACTTGGACTGACGTCGTAGTGCAACGTGGATGCCACATGATAGCTCAATGCTGACATGGACTAATATGATTGGCTAAATTTTCAAATGGGCATAAATTTCAATCCTAGAGTTAGATTGAGATAGAATTTATATCACTAGAAATCTCTTGCAAGCAATGGTGGCACTTGTTTTGAGTTTCAACAATGTTGGAAAAATAGGATTTTTATAACCTCCTCTTCATATCAAACCTTGGGATCAGGTCAAATCAATAGGTAACACCTCTCACAGTTTGAGTTAGTTCAAGGGGGTGGGAGGGAGTGTCACAATACTAAATAACTTTAGGGAGGAACATCCTTTTGATATGACAGTACCGAAATGTTCTTTTTTATTTTATTTTTATGATGGTACTGGAGTATATCTTTTGAAAGGCTACTCAATGGAAATCTCATTTTTTTATAGTCTCTATGGAATGTAATCTTCTATATATATAATTTACAAGGTGAGTGATTGTCGTCCACACCATTCCTTCTGGAACTTGTATAAGGGACCAATGTTGGTATATTTTCTTACTATTTGATTTCTTTCTATTTGATAGTTTTGTTACTTTCTATGTGATAATTTCTATGTTTAAGGTTCACCTAATGAAAAACACGCTAAAATAAATAATTACAAAATTAAATCAATCAATACATATATGTTGGAGCTTTCCAGTCCTCTGTTCCATGCAATGAATGCCAAAACTTTAATTCGAACCCTGACAAGATCACAAAGTTAAAAATGAATTCCACAATGAAATTTGCAATACTGATAGGAGGGTAGTGATCCCATGCCCAACAATTGATTCAAAAAGCTTCATTGGTCAACATAAATCAATTTCCCTTAATTGGAAAGTTGATCAATTCCCATACCATAACAAAATTAAGGAGGAGGATATCACCTTGTCTAACTGGGATTGAATCCTTGCAATTAGAAATTGATTCAAAAATATATGTAATGTCTACCCTCCACCTCTCAGTACCACACCAGACAAAAAACATACATAGGCAAGCCATACCAGAACAAAGTACTCATATAGACCACCGATAAGACAAAATTCTTACAAACTCATACAACGCGGGCATCCCTGAGAGGAGGAGGAGGGTACTCATATAGACCACCGATAAGAAAAAATTCTTACAAACTCATACAACGCAGGCATCCTTGAGAGGAGGAGGAGGATGGCTTAGGCCAGGAAGGGAATGAGAAAGGTGGCAATTCTAGCAAAGAATGGAGTAAAAATGATCTATTGGTTCAATGGTCATACTTTTCTAGATTGTTGGTTGATGTAACAAAAAGTATCAATGAGGGACTACATAATTTTAAAATATTCTCATTCATGATGGGAGCGAGAAGAGCATCGTGGATAGAGTGTTTAAACCCCAATTCATCATCCAAACGTGCAAAGCAAAAATGAAATCCATTTTATCATCTTGTTCATCTTGGTTCATTTAATAGCTAATTGAGGCACTACACAATTTGAAAAGATTTCCATCCACGATGCATCCAACCATGGAAAGAAAAAATGCATATGGGTTCATTCCCTACTGTTGAATCTGATAAAAAGGAGCAATGCCTCATTTACATCCTAAGAATGCTTCTCAGGATGCAGCTCCAATTTGTAGGCTTCAATAGGTGCAACGGTTCAACAAGTTCAAGGTAAAAAATAAGAAGTCATGTTGGTTATGTCTCAATAATGCTCCTTTGCCACTGGTGGGTTGGTTCTTCAACAAATGCTTCTACTAAATCTATTTCATTTACCCTTGATAATAGATGCACTCGATTAGATTGTAGAAAAATTGTACCTGTAGATCCCTCCCTTGTTTCAAGTTTGATTTACACATCAAGTTTAATGCTCTTCTCATCACAATTTGATGCTGATTTGAACTTGAATTTAAAATCTCAAAATGAAACACATTATATATATATTCTACTTCCACATTTGTTGAGAAATCAAACATGCATGCATAAAAATTAGACACAATATTTTTAGGTCAAACTAACCTAGAAAAACCCTGAAGGAAAACCAGTAAGGAAGAGATAATTTAATTTCTTGTCAGAGAATTTCATAACAATAATTAACAACAATTAAATTCACTTATCTCCCTTGAATTTGTACATGAGTGTTCCTTGAAATACATGTTGTCAATCACTCAAATTTCTGCCTAGATAGTCTTAAAATTCATATTAAATAAGCCTTAAAGTCCACACAGATAGTCCCTTGAAAAATCGGCTTAGACTACCTTGAAGAACATGCTCAACAACCACAAATTTCAGCCTAACCAGTCTTGAAAATCGCATTGGAACTTAGTCAGTATATCAAGAAGATGCCTTGATATGCATGCCTCCTCTCATCCTTAAGATCTATGCTGATTTCCTTGTTTTTGTACACTTCTTTCTCTATTGGGATTTGACTTCTCAACCTCCTTTTCTCCTTTCGTCTCATTCTCCTTCACTTCTCCAATATCACACATGAAGAATGAGTAATGAATTACATGCAAAGTGATTTTTCCCCATTTTTATTCTCTTAATAAATATAAATATCTATCCATAAGATCAAGGGTTGAGATTAGATCTTAGTCCCCCTTAAGGCACCCTTTTCATTAATTAACATTCCTAGTCACTTTAAAAACTTAGAAAGTGTACCATGTACTTTATAACACATAAAGTGACTTATTTATTTATTTATAAATTCACGTTAATAATAAAAAATACAATGCACTTTTATAATCTCATAAAGCAACTAATAAATCACATGACTTTAATAAACTCATAAAGTCACTTTTTCACAAGGGGTTCACTTTACCACTTCTCTTAGGCTAGGGACAAAGTACTAGGAAACACTTTCTTGGTATAATTTTTCAACACTTTCTCTCACCCAGGAAGGTGTTTCTCACCACTCTCATCTTGTCCCTAAAGTAGACATGTTTTCCCCTTGGCAAGGACTTCGTGAGAATTTTTGCAACTTGCTCATCAATGGTTATGTACTTTAGCTTCACCATTCCTCTCTGAACATAATCCTAAATGAAGTGGTATTTGAAGTCAATATGCTTTGACCTTTAATTAGATAATCTATTCTTTATGAGTTTGACACAACTTTGATTATCACAATAGATCTTGGTTGGTCTCAGATACTAACCAAATAAACCATACAACATTTTTTGAAGCCAAATGGCTTTACAACTGGCTTGACTAGCTGCCATATACTTCGCCTCTACAGAACTTAGTGCCATTGATCTATGTTTCATGTTGAACCATGACACTACCACCGAACCCAACATGAAACAACATCCTGATGTACTCTTCTTATCACTAGCGCTGCTTGCCCAATCCAAGTATGTGTCGCAAGTCAACCTGACTCCATCCCCATGGATATAGTCCAATCCCTGATCCATTGTGCACTATAGGTACCGCAACACATGTTTCACAAACACCTAATGCACCCTCCTGGGCTCCACCATGAATTGACTCAATGCATTGACTATGAAACAAATATGTGTTCTGGTATTAACTAAACACATCAATGAACTAATCAAATTATGATATAAAGTGGGATCTACCAACTCAGAATATGAAGCATGAAACTTCTTCCAATTGGTAATCATAGGCACAACCATGACCTACAATCCTCCACAGGAAATCTCCTCAGTATGTCCATTGCATACTTGCCTTGTCCTGGGAAGATATTCGCATCCTCCTGCCAAACATCCAATCCCAAAAAAAGTGCATCATTCCTATATTGGTCATCTCAAACTCTGATGTAAGGTCTCTCTTGTAGTGCTCAACGAGTTTCTCCTCTCCTATAATAAACATATTTTATACATACAATACAAGAATGAGTAGACCTTTTCCAACCACAGGGTAATATAGGTTCGGATCTACATCACTCTTCTCGAAACCCATCTGCTACAAGTAGGAATAATTCTGCAAATACACGCTCCTAGTGCCTACTTTAGCCCATACAAGGCCTTCTTCAACCCTCAGACATGAGAATATTTCCCATTCACCTCAAATACTTGTGGGATCGATATCTAAGTCCCCCTATATGATCCCAATGAGAAAAGCGATCTTCACATCCATCTAATGGATCTTCCAATCCATCTCTATTGTAATGGAGATCACTACTCTAATCGAAGTGTTTCGTGCCACTGGTTCAAAGGTCTCATCATAGTCAACTCCCTTTACCTGTGAGAATCCCCATGCCACAAAATGAGCTTTGTACTTCTCGATTCTTCCATTTATAGCATATTTGATCTTGTAGAGCCATCTTGAAGTTGCCACCATTTTTTACTCAGGTTTAGGCACAATCTCCTATACATTATTCTTCATGATGGGAGCATACTCTTCCAACATGGCATCCCTCCGTACCTATTGGCCTAAAACCATCTCATAACTCGAAGGCTCAGACTCCACAATGCTACTCACCATAGCCAAATAGCCACCAAACCTCTCTGGTAGTTTTCTCTCCCTAACCAACCACTTGGGCTTTCCCACTCTCTCTTGGACTTTCTGCAAGGTATCACAAAGCCATTTAGGATTCCTATTCCTTGAAGCAACCTCCTAAATTGGGGTGGGTACATCCTCCTCTACAATCAGTACCGATAATGATTATGCCCTAGCGGTTTGCACTAAATCTATACTCTAGGAACCCATGCCTAGTGTACATGTAACCTGCAGATCTGCCACCCCTGGAGCTTGTGAATCACTAGGTCCCTATGATCCTCGACACTGTGGTGAACCTATCCACTGCGCACTACTTTGTTTTTTACCCTGCTACTCTACATGACCCAAATCTCTTGACCTCCTCAAGGCTCGCTCCTCCTTGAACCTCACATCCTGCCTTACCACCATATTCCTTAAGGCTAGAATATAAATCCAATAAGCCTTTGAGGTCTCGTTATACCCAAAGAACATTCCCTTATCCGTTGTGGGATCTAAGTTTGTCCTCTTCTCTAAAGGGAGATGTGAATATGTAAGGCACCCAAAAATCCTAAAGTACCCCACCTATGGCTTCCTCCCATTGAAAGCCTCATCAGGAGTCTTACTCCCCAAAACACTATGTGGACTCTTGTTATGTAGATATACTGCAATGTTGCATGCCTCTACCCATAAGAAGGATGTTAACCCCTGATCATGTAGCATGGTTCTTGTAGCCCCAACTATGACCTGTTCTTCCTCTCAACAATCACATTCTACTGCGAGGTGTAAGGAATCATCCACTCTCTCTTGATGCCCACACTAGCACAAAAATATATGATCCCGTGGGAGGTGTACTCGCTGCCATTATTATATCTCAAGAGATTAAACTTCCTCCCTATCTAGTTCTCCACGAGAGATTTTAACTCTCAGAACCTCTTGAAGACCTCAGCCTTGGTCTTCAAGAAAAATATCCAAGTCGTCCTAGAGTAGTCATCAATGAAAGTGACATAATATAAATATCTTCTCAAAGGAGTTGAAGACATAAGACTACATATATCTGAATGAATCAAGTCTAGAATAACTCTCACCTTATTGTCACTACTCGGAAAGTTTGTCTTGGTGTACTATCCCAAATCACAGGCGCTACACACACCATGATGATGCTATGTGCCAAATACTGGTACACTTCTAACTATCTCCCTTAGAATTCACAAAGCGCCATGATGCAAGTGTGCCATCCTCCTATGCCATAGCTCACATAAATCACTACTGCTGGTAGTGAGTACCAATGCCCCCATCAATTGAGACATAAGTCTATACAACTTCCCATAACGGACTCGAATCTCTTTCGTTGAAGTGATGCTGGATCCCTTGGGATACATGAGGATCTGTTCATCATGGAACACCACTACATATCCCCTGTCCTCGATAAAAAATATAGAAATGAGGTTCTTCTTCAACCCCAAAACATACAAGACCTTCATCACTTTCAAGGGAGGATGTGACTCCTTTTGGAAGGATACGCCTCCCATACCAACTGTTTTGACATTAGAGTCATCGCCCAACACTACCTCCTGATCTATGTCTCTCACAACCAAATCTATGAAGTGGTCTATAACACCTGTCATGTGGCATGAAGCTCCACTAAATAAGTACCACACACTGGATGATAAATCTATGACAAGGCTTACCACCATACAAAACTCTCTATCAAATTGTGTGGCGAAGTCATCTATCTCCACAAAATCTACAATTTTCTTCTTTTTTCCCTTCTTATTGGGACATTGAAAGGCATAATGCACCATTTTCTGGCAAAAAAAGCATCTCACTTTGCTCATGTCTTTCTCTTGTGTATTATGTTTCCCTTTATATCTTGGTCCAACTCATGGACCTATTCTTGAACTTCTTTTTTCCCTTAGCCGGAAGGGAAACATTCTCCTCCTCATCCTCCCCACCATGCTGACTACCACTCTTTCATTCCTCCCGATCTCCTCCTTAATAAAATCATCAAACATCCCCAATTTGGAAGATGCTTCCTGGACAAAATTCCATCCACAAATCCATCCAACTTCTTTGGGAAGCCACTCAATGCCATCCCAACCAACTAGTCATCAATAATAATCTCTCCCACTACATCCAACTCATCTCTCACCAATGTGATATTGTTAAGGTATGAGGTCACTATGTCATCTTCAGTCATCTTGGTGTTTCTTAGTTTCTCATGTAACACCATCTTCCTATTTTCATTAGTGCTTTGCTAAAGTTTTATCAAGGAATCCCACATATTGTAAGCAAATTTATTCCCCGACATATGAGGTACAAGGTGGTATTTAATCAGATCAAGAAGGATTATCTTAGCCTTCACATTGTGCTTGTTGAAGTCTTACAATTGAATAAGATCAATAGGTAGTTGTACTGCCTTCTCGACATTATCCCACAACTCAAACTCCTAAAGAAGTAAAACTATCCTCTCCTTCCATGGGCCAAAATTTTCTGCCCCACTCAAACTATCCACCACCCTCGAACTAGTAGCCATTTGACCTTCTCAACCAATACAACTCTCCAACACTGAAAATGGGTAAAAAATATCCCTCTCAACCACCAAATCTATAGGTATATATACTGGTTATGTTTGTTGTTCAACACTTCTTAGCTAATAAGCTCACTGTGGCCCTGATACCATGTAGAAAAATTACACTTGTAGATCCCTCCCCAGTTTCAAGTTTGGTCTTCACATCAATTTTAATGCCCTTCCCATCACAATTTTTTTTTGTAACCCAGGGGAAGCTAATAGCCCACCTGACCCATAACTGCAATTAAATCTTTGGGGGTCTATGACCTATCCTTCTCTTTATAAATTGGATCACAAACAAGGGGATTTGAACCTTGGATCTCTCAGTTTACATAGATTTCACATTACTTCGTCCACCAATTGAGGTGACCCCTCGGGACCCTTCCCATCACAATTTGTTGTTGATTTAAAATTGAATTTAAAATCTCAAAATGAAACACAACGAATCTAATATACTTTCACATTTGCTGAGAAATCAAGCATGTATGCATAAAATTTAGACATAATATTTTTGGTCAGATTGACTTTGGAAAAACCTTGAAGGGAAAACTAGTGAGGAAGAGATAATTTAGTTTCTTGTCAGAGAATTTTACAACATTAATTGACAACAAACAAAAATCACTTATCTCCCTTGAAATTTGTGCTTGATTTTGCCTTGAAATTCACGTTGATAGTCACTTGAGTTTCTACCTAACCGGTCTTAAAATTATTACTAAATCAACCTCAAAGTCCACATAGACAATTTCCTGAAAAATCTTCTCAGATTTCCTTGAAAAACACACTCACGAAACCATGAATTTTAGCCTATCCAATTTTGAAAATTGCATTGGAGGCTAGTCAACATATTAATATGCCTCGATATGCATGCCTCCTCCCATCCTTGATATCTGTGTTGATTTCCTTGTTGCTCTGTTGCTATACGCTTCGTTCTCTGTTGAGATTTTCTTTCTCATAATTTTTTTCTCCTTTCCTTTCCTTCTCCTTCACTTCTCCAATCTCACACATGAAGAATGAGTAATGAAGTGGCATGCAAAGTGTTTTTCCCTCCTTTTTATTCTGTTAATGAATAGAAAGATTTATCCATAAGATCAAGGAATAATATTAGATCTTAGCCTCTATTAATCATGGTGGAGATTTAATTTCACATTGACCCCCTCAAGCCCCCCTTTTCATTAATTAACACTCCTAGTCACTTTGTACTATGTACTTTATAACACATAAAGCGATAATTTTATTTATTTAAATTTATTTATAAAGTCACTTTAATAATAAAAAATATAATGCACTTTTATTATCTCATAAAGTAACTAATAAATCACTTGACTTTAATAAACTCATAAAGTCACTTTTTCACAAGGGGTTCACTTTACCACTTTTCCTAGGCTAAGAACATAGCTCTGGGAAACACTTCCTTGGTACCATTTTTCAACATATTAGTGTGAAACTAAAGCAAGGTGTAGAATATTACTTACTAATTCCCACCCTTTTGATTTATTCAAAATAGGGGGCTTCACTTTACTATTGCTAGCGTTGATTCAACAACAACTATTAAAGCTAATGATATTTACTCTACCTCACTTCGGGGAACTATTAGAGATATAGGAACATCAAGCAATATCGAAACATAGGGAAAGGTATAGATTTTCAGGTAAGGATATAGGCAAGGGAAGGATATGACTTGGGATTGGAAGGATCCTGTTTTAACTAAATTAGGTGATACAATAGAAAATGGATAGGCAGGGGTTAACTATTTTTGGTAAGCCAAGACGCCCAGTTTCCTAGTTTGAACAAAACCCTTAATGGTACCACCAAAATATTTGGATTGGACTAGGGACCTTCATATTCATTTAAAATAGAACATGTTTTTCTTTATTTGCTCATATACTGAGTTGTCAACCATCAAGCAGTCTCATGTAGCAATCATTGGGCCAACTCATGTTATTTAAGCCATGAAAATTTGATTGTTCACTTCAATTTAATGACATAATCAAGTGGTGTGCCTAGGTTCAGTGTGTGAACCAAGATCTGATACCAAGTGTAAGAACCCTCCAAGAAATTATACATATCCATAGATGCAATTGAAATTATAAGGTATAAACACTAAGTAGTAACATCTACCATATAAGCAATACATAAATAAAAAGTGATAAATGCATCAAATATTGCACGTCATTAGTTACACAAATAATGAGAAGATACAATCATCAGTTGTCAATTCAATCAAACACAATTTCCATTCACCAAGAAATTTATATCTTGAACTCCGAATTATAGTTTTCCCTGCACTCTCTAGACGTAGCCCTCATGAAATAGTTGAATTCTTGTAGCCCAACCAAACTTCTATGATTCATCGATTGATGTCCCAACCTTTTCTTGGGTACTCTTCTTCCCCACAGACCCCCGAGTTGGGATGGGGTTGTATGGAAGACAAATGCATTAGCAAGTGGAGGAGATTCATCAATCTCAAGAGGTTCCCACTCACAGGACCTCCACCTTCACCAAACTCACCATAGATCTCAATAGTCACTCAAAATGAAAATTTACATTAGGATATTCATCCCACAATAGGGTTCTAAAAAATGGTCCCTTTCTCTGAAGTGGTTCCATATTTTATGGAAAGTTTCAATAGTGACACTTGGAACTTCATGCAAAATAATTATTTTCCTTTTTCCAATATTTTGATTATTCATTTATCCATGTGTCAGCCCCTCACCAAAGATCTCATGAAATTATTTTCTTAATTTCTTATTAAAATACTATTTTCCCTCACCCACACATGTTTCCCTATTTCTTTTCTTAATTGTCCCTTGATCTCAATTTAGGTTTCCCATTTTGTGTTCATTAACTTAAGTCAACAGGTAGGTTTCAAATTTTTGTCCCCTAATTACCTCCTAATTTTTCTCAAGTTAAAATCTTAGTTGGAGATTTTTGTGTTATGTTCTTGCCACATGGAGGTTCTCTTGTGAAATTCATTTTCTCAAAACTTTAAATTATTATTCTCTAATTTCATGATAACTCCCCTTTTTTTAATGAGAATAAATTGTCATTGGACTAATCCATTTTGACTTTATGTCCCCTTCTCCCTTTTCTATTAGGAAAATTTAGATACTTGGGAGTTATATATATATATTTCTAGGTGTGAGGATGGTAGGATTACTTATTCAATTCAACTTTTACACCTATACCTATTCTCCCTTTCCCAGATATTTTTAATTTTTAATTTAGTTTTCAACAATACCCTCTTAATTAAATTGTGTGTTTTAGTGCTTATAATTGCATGAACATGAACCATCATTTACCTTCCAATTTTTTCCTAATGCCAAGTGTGCTAAGTCATTTATTATTTTCAAGAAATTCCTCTCGAAGTTCCAAGGGCACCATGTTGCTTACCCTTCAAGAATCCATGATTAAGAGGGGAACCTGGGCATGACAATAGAGACCACTGTCATCTCCTATGCCACCCTTTGTTGTAAGACTAATGGTGTTGAGGATCAATGAATTCACCTTGATGCATGCTCCCTGGTAATCCTCATGAGCACCCAATCTAGGGTTCACCCTCATGACATCATGAGCTTCAAGGCAAAGGAAACCAAAGGCATTCCATCCCAAGTCACGACGGGAGTGCTAGCAAGTGGAATTAGGGATGTTGTCCCACCCCTCCCATGAGAGTCAATCTGTTTTGTACAATACCATTGCCCATGTGTGAGTCGTTTGACCAAGCAACTGACATGTGCTTATAGCCACTATCATGTCATTAGTAACCATGGTAGAATATTAGTTAAAAAATATTTGAATTCTAGGATCAATAGTATGCAATCGAAGAAACAAGATGTCATTACCTCGTCACATGCATGTGCATCTCAGTGGCCCCTTGCCACACCCAATTAGCCATTAGTAACATTTGCTCATAAGGTTAGTCATTGATGTATTTACATGTACTAGAATTTCAATATCGAAATCATCATGAATATGCATAACATAATCTTCAACATAATGCTAATTGAAATCAAGTAAATAGTCATCGACATATACTAAAATTATCATCACAATTACACATAATCATCAAATAGGTACATCACAATCATGCCCACAACCAATACTAACATCAATATGGTATATCACAATCATCATCACATCCACTAATAATAATAGTATAAATAAGAAAATCCTTGACCTGAGGTCCTTAAAAAATAATGTATGGGACATAAGGCTATATCAAGGTTAACATAATGTAAAAGCTAGTCGACTAGAGCGAGGCACTCTAAGGGGAAAGACAACAAGGCTTAATAGGCTAGAGAAGGGACCTTATTAAGGGAGCTAACCCAACGCCTTATAAAAGTCATATAAAACTTAATTTTGTCCTTGATTATCAATTAATAATGTTTTAATTAAACCTTGTGGGGAAGTAGTGCATAAAGGGATAACATGACCCCTTCATTCCATGCAATTAAAGTTACCTCTACATGCAAACAAATAATTATTATTGTGCAGTTCAAATTTTGAAGGAATAGAGGGATAAAGTTTGGGGAGAGACTATCATTTAATATTGGAGAGCCTAACCTACTAGAAATTGGGAATCCACCCCGTTAATTCTACTAGCCTTGGAAATTTGAGAAATTATCTAGAGTGAACCACTGTGTGTGGATTGATTTCAAATTGTGAAAGCTTCAACCACAAATTTATTGAGAATTGTGGCTATACAAAATTATATTAATTGTAATTAAGGAAAAAATGCTACAACTAATAATTCCCTAGAAGCCTAGTAGTGAGATTTCTTGCCTAGCTTATGATGGAACTTAAGGACAGAAGTGGGATGACATAAGGGAATGTTGAGAAAAAAAAGGGGATATCATTCCTTGGGTTGTGTAGACTGATAGGGACAAGGGTAGTGGACTAGGAGTATTTGTAAGTAATTATGATCCTAGGATTTGAGATATGGGAAGGGAAATTAGAGCCATTCATAGGAAGAGTGAGGCCCTTGTGGACTCATAGCCCCAACTTGGGCATGGCCTCTTTTTCAAATAGAATTGGTTTAGCATGGATTCTATGGTTTGATGGAACATCCTTCTTTTGTAACTAGTTGCTATGGTTGATGATACTCATGAGTATTGTGATTTGTTGTGGTAATTTTGCATTCCGTAGTTGACCTTTATTTAACTATCAATTCCATGTAAAAACATTGATGTCAATGTAATTATATAGATAGGTACAATATGTTTTATTTTTGTTAAAATTTTAAACATTCAAAATGATAGTCACATAGTCAAGCATCAACTCATTGTAGTCATTTTAAGACAAGATTTATTTCGTTAAACTAACCTTTGCATTATCCAACACATTTTACAGATCATATTACTTTAGAGCAAGTTTATTTGGGAATTTTGGGGTTTTCGCATAATATATGCTTACTTGACTTAAAAAATCTCAGTCCATGTGAGAATTGTACACTGTCAATCACAACATCAACACAAGAAAGGTTAAGAAGCCACTCTAATTCTTGGAAATGGAAGAAGAGCACTGGGAAAGACTCGTGGATGAAGATGAAATAATCTTTATGATTTTGGGTACTTAATAAGCCAAGATTTCGAGGAGCATGGTTGTCCTCATGGTCATGCTTGAGGGAAAAACCAACTCCATTTTGGAGAAATGTGAATCTCACGAGAAACCAAAATATCATGAGCTGAGGAAAGAGAAGAAAGAAAAAATTCTTTATAAAGGGGAATTTTGTGACAAATCTTCTTAGCACCCATTTAAAATGGAAATGAAGATCAAAATCAAGCCCTACCAAGATGAGATAGACATACTTAAATTGAATCATTTATTGCAACAATTAGAAGTATATTTCATTGTGCATAATGTGCAAGAGGAGTAGAAAATAATTTTGTTATACAAACGTTGGAAGGCCATGCACAAAATTGGTGGAATAGCTACACTAAAATATTTGTGTTGGGGGGATACCCACTAGCAACTAAGTGGGATGTATACAAAGTCATCCACAAGTCCCAACTTTACTCTATCAATTTTGAAGAGGACCAGAACATTTAGTGGCGCTCTTACTAGCAAAAGGAAAGGAAAAGGTTTATGAGAACACTACAAGGTTGCAAAAGCATGCTATCTAGATAGGAAAACAATCCTAGAACAAAAATGTGGTCATTAAGTACATGATTGCTTGTCACAATCACACAACAAGGCAAGTTATGCTATTCCAAACCAAGACCATATATGAGGCATGTGTATAGGCACAATACATTGAATTTGACAAGCAAAAGGGGTAGCCAAATGGTTTGAAGTAGTTAAACTAGCTTGAACGGGAGGGACAGATAGAAAAATAAGAATACCACCTCCATGTTTTGTGTGCAAGGACCCTAATAACCATTGTTTCCATTACACATCAATGGTCACATGAAAGAAAAATGTTGGAAATTGCTTCTAGAGTTAAATCCTTGGAGCCACACATACAATAATTCTAAGAAAAATAATATTCTAATGAAGCATGAATGGATATAGAAAGAAATTAATTTTTGGATGAAGAAATTATTTGCACAACAATGCAGATGGAGGTGAACCTAAGTACCGTTCATCACAAAGAGAAGGGGATGGAAAAGTCATCGATTTCGAAAGTCAAATTAAGAAGAACAAAGTAAATGCATTTTTCAATTTTACTTCATAGGAAAAACCTCATCGTAGAGGAGCTAGTAAGTTTTGTTTGAGAATGCATGATCACCCCCATCCATACCCTTGGGTTGTTGAGAAATCTAGGGCATGAAGGTTACGTGGTTTATCTTCTACTAGTAATTGCCTGTGAATGATTTTTACTTCTTTGATTAGGATCTTCTTTTATTTATGTTGGTATAGTATTATTCTTCATCAAACAAACCAATGCATGAACCATAAAGAGACAAGAGACATAATATAGGTTATAAGCCAGGGCTAAAACCTCTCCCACTTGAGAGGAAAACCCGAACATATTTTTATTCTTATAGAGATTCCAATGGACGAAAACCAAGACCATGACAATTGACCTATTTGCCACTTCAATACCAAGACACAAGTTCCCTTTCATTACTTCTCTTTCATGCCCAAGTCAACTGCTTGTCTTCTTTATACTTCGGCTATACTTCAGATTTTTGGTCCTTGGTTCAACATTGCACTCCTTGTCTCTATTTCAGAAACCCTAGCACATGTGTTTGACCAACTTTGACCCTTTATCTTCCTCACTCTAGAAGGAGACTTTCTTCCTTCAACTCGGCTAACCTTTGGTTTGACTTCCTCCTGAATTTGGTTTTCTTAGAGATTTGCAATAACTTCGACCTTTTCTGCACTAGAAACAATCCCTTTACTTCGTACGTGTGGAGGTTATTTGACCCAAAAATAGTCCCAAAACAAAGCTAAAAAACTTCACTACTCCTTCCTTCCTTCTCATTGGTTATAAGACTCCTTGATGATGACCTTCGTACTTCTTATTAGCTTCAAAACTTGAACGAAATCCATGCTCTGAAATGAGGCTGAGCTGCCCTATTTATAGTTGTTTCCCATGCATATAAGCCGACATGACTTGGAGACAAGGTCGACATGCCTTTTGGAGATCATCTTATTTTCATCTTTGTGATGACTTGGAGGAGAGGTGTTGTGCTTGTCTTGGAGGGATATCATACTTATTTAATGACTCATAAAAAATGTAACATGCCCAATAAGGGTCCTTCATACATGACATTGACTCCATTTGACTTTTATAACTAGATGAGAAATCCTAAAGGCTCACAATGGGAGCCATTACTAAAAATAAAATTCCTTGCTCAAGAAACCCATGAGACAAGCATTACAATAATAATTTTTAGTTTCTTCTTTTCATCAATTACATAAAATAACAATTACACAGGTCATTATGAAGACCGAACCTAGTTACACTTTTCAACACTCCCTCTTAACTAGGGAGGTATTCATAATGGTACTTGGTCATTCTCAATTTGAAGAATTTCTCATAAGAAGAGTCAGATTGGTAACCCATCTGTATAACATCATATCAACCAGCATTTTCACATAGCAAGGCCTTGACTAAAAACTCTATCTCTCCATGAGATCTGAGCACAATGTTGGTGAGACCAATTATGTATTATAGACACCCACATCATTGTCTCTCTCGAAACATACCCCACCCGGGTTCTCAGGGTGTGTTCCACCAAGACTATCCTTATCTTGGATTCCAAGTCCTCAAAGAATATCTGTCCTCTACAACTACTGTCTTCTTGGATGCCCTAACACATCCTCAAAGAGCATCAGATTCCAGATGTTTACCCAATCCTCCATTATGTCTTCCCAAGTGAAGACAAGAATGATGTGTCTATCTCTTCCTCTTAATTAGGGAGGACATATCTATTCCAATAAAGGAATGTACTCATTCCTATGGAAGGAGTGTACCGAAGCTCCCTCTTGGCTTAGGAATTTTGCTTCCAAGTTTCGACCAAGTAAGAAACTTATTTCCAAGCTCCCTCTTAATTAGGGACCTACAACAACTCCTCAGGTGGAGATGATGGGAAACCCAGCTGCTTGAAGAACTCCTCCTCATGATGTCATGAACTTATTTTCATTATCTAGGAGTCTTCATGTTTGAGACTTCTTTGTAGGGCACAAACTATCCATCACTTTCATCTATGAGTCAGTCATGTCATCATCAAAAAGTGTTCCATATGTTCATATCTAGCCTTTCTTCATTCCATGCTGCCTTATTCATGCCATGTATCCATAAGGATTTTTCATCCTACTACATGGGCATCAGTGGTGGAATATATCCGTAGATCTTTCCTCGACATCCCTACATAAGCCCATCCAAATATTTGTTCAAAAGATAAAGGAATGAACATTAAAAATCAAAATTACCTTTGTTATGATCTTTCATCATGACATCTTCTAGTTTGCATTAGCATCCTGCATACATATCGACACATCTCCCAAAGATATACATATTGTTAAGGGTCACTTTATTTTTCTAGATTCCATTAGAATCTTCATATCTTTCATGGAGATATACTAGTCAAACATTGTTGGCCTATGGATGTTGATTTCCTTTTTCCATGGTTGCATATCCCATGATCTCTTCCTTCCTTTATTCACACATTTCATTCACTGGAACTTCCAATCAAAATATCTCCAGTTAATGTCAACCACCTCATGTTACATATGGGGACATATTATTTTGATTTCATCTAGTGAATGTGTGACCCATGCATTTGTGCATCCCTTCGAAGGAGGAGATTCTTTCTTTTGATTATGCTCTCAATATAGAGCATTAATCCATGTTACCTGCAACCATATGACATGACTATTCAATATTGAATATAAGCATACATACCTCATCTTCCTATGGGTCATCCATTCTTGCAACAACTTCCTTGATTGAAAGAGCTTTAATCCCTTGATTTGCTTTAGCTTTTATGTCATCATACCATCATCCCATGAATTTCACAAGTTTGAAATTATCGATGAAACACTTGCTTCCTCTCTTGCTTAGTGAACTTTTCAATGAAGATTCCATCAGAGAATCTTGAGGATCTAGAGTATCCCTATCCATCAGATGCTTCCTTTTGACATATGTATGATGAGCCTTGTACTATATGACCTTTTTTCCTTCTCTTCCATAAGTTCCACCTATGTTACAAATGAGGTTTCCAAGAGATATATCCTTCCATAGTTGATTTCCATGCTTTGACCATCTTTCATGCTTTTATGATGCCTTGATACATCCCATCATATTTCTGAGTGAATTGTGATAGCTATATCTTACAACATAAGACTTAGGAACTTGAAAATAACTTATGTGAGGAAGACTATCTCAATCATAATAGAGATCTCTTACCTCCTCATTCTTGGACTTCTTCTTTTCAGCTTCCTCCACTTCTTTGCTGATATGGGCTTCTTCTCTTCTTCTTTTGTTATTGTCCTTCTTGATCTCCGGACAATCTCTTTTGTATTTCTTGATCTTCGGACAGTCATGTCCCTTTTATTTTCCCAAGAACTAGAATTCCCAAATTTTTCCTTTCTTCTTGTCATGGTAGCATAATCTTGATTTTGCTCACTTTCTCCTACATCAAATTTTGCCTTTAGCCTGGATTCTTCAATATTGCACGACGACCATAGATCCCAGAATGGAGTAGCTTCTTTCTTCCCATAAATACTTGAAGTAAAGTTACCCCACTCCTCTGGTAGTGCATTTAGTACAACTGTATTCATTTCTCTACCATACATGACTTCTCCCAAATCTTGTAGTTGATCCTGGATTTAAAATATCCTCATAAAGTATGAGGCTATTCCATCTTCAACTTGTAGATTTCTTGCATTAATGAGATGACTTCTCCAGTAGTTCTTACAGAATACAACTCTACCAATTTGTCATAGCTTTATTTTGAAATTTTGAGTTTGGATACATATGGGATGAGGGGATCCTTGATAGATTCTATGAGAATTCTTTGAGCCCTAACTTCCCATTTCATATACTTTTCAAGAGCTTGAGAATATTCCTTTCTTGGTTTAGTGATAAATCCTTTGACATGTTCCATAACTTCTTTTTCAATGAGATTCAGATCTGTCCTTTTCTTCCTTGCAAGATAGTTTGAAGCCCCAACTAATTTGTTGCTTTCCTTGCAAAAAGAAATTTTGACAGATTCAAATATGGACATAAATATACTTACTTGATAGGATGCTCCTTCTCCTTGTTTCTTCCTTGATGTTGTTGATGATATAGAGAATATTAAACTTCTCCTTGACGAAGATAATTTTCTTCAATAATGATCCTTGATCCCACAAAGAGGGAGATCCCTTTGGATCCTTTGATGGTGGAGTCTTTGTTGATGAAGATCAATGATGACTTCTTCAATGATAAGGACCTTGATTTGTAGATCTCTTCAACTTGGCTTATTTTCTTGATGATGATCCCAAGGCTTTTTTGTAGAATCCTTCTTTGATCTAGGGCTATAATGCTTCCTTTGTAGATCATGACTTTTAAGATGATCTTTGCTTTGTTGTGTTTCGCGAGATTTGATCCTTCTATGTCTCTTGATAAGATTCCCTTCCTTGAATTTGTCACCTTAGCTATGATACCATGTTGATAAATATAGGGCATCAAGGTTAAGTTATTTATCTTCTATTAGTAACTACTTGTGAATGCTTTTTCCTTCTTAGATTAGGATCTTCTTTTACTTATGTTAGTATAGTATTATTCTTCATCAAACAACTACCAATCGATGAACCATAAAGATACAAGAGACACAGAATATAGGCTATAAGCCAAGGCCAAAACCTCTCCCACTTGAAAGGAAAACCCGAACAAATTTTTCTTCTTATAGATATTCCAATTGACGAATACCAAGACCAAGACCCTTAACCTATTTTCCACTCCAAGACCAAGACACAAGTTCCCTTTCATTGCTTCTCTTTCGTGCCCAAGTCAACACTTGATCCAACTACTTGTCTTCTTTGTATTTCAGATATACTTCAGATTTTTGGTCCTTGGTTCATCATTGCACTCGTCTCTATTTCAGAAACCCTAACACACGTGCTTAACTAAATTTGACCCTTTATCTTCCTCGCTCTAGAAGGAGACTTTCTTCCTTCAACTTGGCTACCCTTTGGCTTGAATTCTTCTTGAATTCAATTGTCTTAGAGGTCTGCAATAACTTCAGCCCTTTTTGCACTAGAAGCAATCCCTTTACTTTGCACGTGTGGGGGTTATTTGACCCAAAAACAGTCCCAAAATAAAGCTAAAAGACTTTGTTGCTCCTTCCTTCCTTCTCGTTGGTTATAGGACTCCTTGATGATGACCTTTGCATTTCTTATTAGCTTCAGACGTTGACCGAAATCCATGCTCTAAAATGAGTCCGAGCTGCCCTATTGATAGTTTTTTCCTATGCATATAAGCCGACGTGACCTGGAGACAAGGGCGACATGCCTTTTGGAGATCATTTTATTTTCATCTTTGAACCGACTTGAAGGAGAGGTGTTGTGCTTGTCTTGGAGGGATTTCATAC
Source organism: Pinus tabuliformis (assembly GCA_031772625.1). NCBI lineage: Eukaryota > Viridiplantae > Streptophyta > Pinopsida > Pinales > Pinaceae > Pinus > Pinus tabuliformis. The sequence continues at coordinate 346,183,816 of CM062818.1, read as the reverse complement.
TTATTTAATGACTCATACAAAATGTAACATGCCCAAGAAGGGTCCTTCATACATGACATTGACTCAATTTGAATTTTATGACTAGATGACAAATCCTAAAGACTCACAATGGGAGCTATTACTAAAAATAAAATTCCTTGCTCATGAAACCCATGAGACAAGCATTACAATAATAATTTTATTTTTCTTCTTTTCATCAATTACATAAAATCACAATTACACATGTCATTATGAAGACCAAACCTAGTTACATTTTTCAACATGGGTTGGGATGATGTGGATTTAAAATTTACTAAGCAATGTTAGCTTAGATTCATTATCATTGCAATTTTTTTATGAAATAGAAATTATTGTAATGAATCTCGATGTTTATGGTGCAGTGGTTGGTAACCCCTACATGTATGTAAGGGATGATATCTACGTGATTAGGGAAAAATAATACTACCTAATCAAGAATTGTAAATCATTTATCATTAATGCACACAAGGAGAAGTCTAAGATCTTCCTAGCGAGTGCACATAAAGTTAAGTAATTAATCAACTCAAGTGAAATGTGTGTACTCTTATTTTTGAGACAGAGCCATAAAGACATTAATTCAATAAGCATGAAGGAATCCTTTTAAGGATGTGTTAAATAACATAAGCGTTAATTGGAAAAAAAATACAAGTGTATCAAGAAGTGTTCCAAGTTCCAAAAGGAATACCACCCAAGAGGGAAGTGCAACATGAGATACAATTATTGTAAAACTCTACAATACCAAATACAGGATTGTACAAATAATCCATAATAGATTTAGATGAAGTGAAGAAATAATGGCAAGGATTGTTGAATAAAGAACTCATAAATCCAAGTAACTCCACATTCAGTGCCCTAGTGTTATTGGTGCCAAACAAGCACGGGACTTGGAGAGTGTGCATTGAATATAGAGATCTAAACAAGGTCACTCTCAAGAATCAATATCCTTTTCCTTTGATTGATGACCTGCTACATTAACTGCAACAATACTTCACCACTAGATATCATCAAGTTTGGATCAAGAAATAAGACACCGCAAGATGAAGCAAGCTCCTTATGAGTGGTTAATAAAACCTTTTTGTTTAATTAATGCACCAACTATTTTTATGCATTTAATGAATGTTGTTTGCATGTATTCCTAATTTCATTTATCATAATGTGTTTGGACAACATTTTAATTTTTAATTCTACTTTGGAGGAGAATGTTGACCATATGAAATAGGTGTTGGAAACATTAAGGAAACATCACCTTCTAGAAAACATAGAAAAGTATAGGTTTGCTAAGCAATCATTGGTGTACATAGTGCATGTGATTGGTGGGAGTTGAAGATAGATCCTACAAAGATAGAGTCCATCATTAAATGTTCCACTCTTACTAATTTCATAGAAGTTAGAAGTTTTGTGGGAGCTACCCAATATGTAGGAAAGTTTCTTGCATCGTTTTCAACTATGGAAGTAGCAATTCCTTCTATTATAGCTATTGATAAGAGTTTCTAATAGGGTAAGAACTAGTAAGCATCCTTTGAAGAAGTGAAACATAAGATTAGTTGAGCCCCAATCTTAACGCTACCTAACTTGTAGAAATATTTCCGAATCTAAATTGATGCCAATGGGTATGTTGTGGGAGCAATACTAATGCAAGGGGAAGGGGGACCAAGTCTGCTATGATTCAATGATATTCAATGCAACAATAACGAAATATCCGACATTTGAGAATGAGCTCTATGTCTTGGTTTAAGTAATGAATAAGTTCAAGCACTATATGTTGGGTAAGGAAACCAATGTCCATATGGATCACTAGCTTCTACAATACTTACAAGCTCAAAATAAGCTCCAACATGTAAGACACTATAAATGGATGGGATTTCTACAATAATTTGATTTAGTAAATAAATATAAGAAGGGAACACCCAACAAGTAGACTAATTTTCTATCTAGAATATGAACACCAAAAATTACAACCATGGGAGCACCATTATGCACATGGAGCCATTCCCCCATGAAGAAGAAAAAAAGGGAAACACATGAGCACTTCAAGGGGGTGTATCAATGGTTGCAAACAAAAAAAGGGGAAGCAAATATTGTTTTCCATCTTCAAAATGGATAACTCTACAACATGGAGAATCTTTGTGTACCAAAGGAAGAAAGAGTATCACCAACAAGGGAGGTTCATGCCTCCAAGATTGTTGGTTATTTTGGTGACAAGAAAGCTATGGCTAACTTGTCGAGTTATGTTTATCAATGCAAGATGCAAAAATAAGTAGCTAGATTTATTAGAGGTTGTATTTTATATTTGTACCAATAAACCTCAACAATAATAAGCAAGGATTATAAGGTCCACTTCCAGTGCCTACAAGGCCATGGGAAAGCATATCCATGGAAATTATTGGGAATGATTCAAGGACTATAAGAGGGTATGACTACTTGTACATGATACTAGATAGGTTAAAAAACATGTGTGTTGGGATGGTTTGCAAGTTGACCATCAAAGCAAAAGATACCACAATCTTATTTTTTTTAAAGGTCAAGGTGCACTTTGGGATTCCAAGGATCACCATTTATGACAAAGATACTAGATTCTCTTGTGTATTTTTTACTTCATTGTTGGAAAATTTCAACACTAAAATGAAGAGATCCATTGCCTCTCACCATCATATTGATGGGCACGAAGAGGTAGTGAATATGCCTCTGGTTCAACATTGAGAGGTTACACTTAAAAGCATCTAAGGATTTATGATGAAAATTTGGTTTACATATAACATTCTTATAATAGAGGTGCCCACATGTTTATTAGTAAGTCCCATTTTGAAATTTGTTTTTGACATTTTCCACTATCACCATTGGATAATTTTTATGAGCATCCTAAAATAGAGGCAACAACCTCAAATGATGTGCTGAAAGAAGCAAATTTCATAGACAACATAGAGAAAAAATACTCACAAGTTCAAGAAATTTGAATAAGTCTTAGGAGAAATATAAGGCCATACATGATAAACACAAGATTGAGAAGACCTTCCAAATAATAGACAAAGTGTGATTGTACCTTAATAAGGAAAGGTGACAAGGACTAGGGAAGAAAATTAAAGTATTGATATGGGCCCTTTGAAATATTAAAAAAGGTAGTAAAAATTCTTACATGCTCAATCTTCCACCTTAAATGCACATTTACTCATTAGTAAATGTAGAAACCTTGAAACTTTATGAGCCATCCATTCTCGATAAAAATGAAAGGGACAAGTCTTACCTCCCATTTAAGATTTGGCACTAAATGCACATGCATAATCACTAGAGGACACAAGTCTGTAGAGAAATATCAAAATGACCTGAAGGGATCAACCAAAAATTTGACAAGTAGGTTTGAAGAGTCAGCTACCGGCGAACGCCAAGTGGTGTTCCAAAGAGAAATTTGAACAATTGTTTCCTCACTTCCTTTAATACTAAAGCTTTTAAAGACAAAAAACTTTCAAAGATGTAGTGAGATGCTCCAAAATGGATTAACACATGTACCATATGAATTTATTGATGCTCTGCACAAGAGATAAGAATTTAAGACATCTCAAAGATAGTATTTATTTTTTCACGTTTGGGTCATCAACTTTTGGCCCATTTTTGGGGTGTGATATCAGATAAGTGTTGTCATAGGTTGTTTGTTTGTTTTGTTTTGTTTTTTTTTTTCAAGGTGAAAATTGTTATTCTCATTGACATATTCCCAATGAGCTACAATGAACCTAAAATAGAGTATGTATGTAAACATTTGGCCCCAACAAGATAACAATCCAAATATTCCCAACATGTCCAAGTGGCAACCGTGTCAATTCACTATAATTTGAATATGGAGAGTTAGTAACATATAGAAATCCACTAAATAGAGTCTAGAAGCATCATTGAGGTTCCAATAGTTCCTTGGAAACCCTAAATAACCTAGCTAAATGGGGGAAAAGAATTCACCTTTTCACTGGTCGTCAACTACTCCATAGTATGGACTTGAGGGTGGAGGAGATAATAGTTGAGCAAAAAGATAGAAGTGTATATTGTAGAGGATTGTAGAAAACCATATTGTTTGATAGCTTCACAATAAGCATAGAGATCTTTGTAATTTGTATTGTGATCTCCATAAGATAAGACAATGGAAGGAATAATCCTTCATTAAATGTTGTTTTTCTCATATGGGTATGTTGGGTAAATATCTATGTCCCATTGTGTGCCTTCGGTATTGTAGTCTATTTCATATGTTCGAATTGTTAAAAAATCTGACTGGTGTGATTTTAATTATGCTAAATGTTTAAAATACAAAAATATAGTTACATAATCAAGCATAAGCCCATTTTAGTTGTTTTAAGTTAAAATACATTTTGGTAAGTTGACATTGGAATATCCATGGTGGTTTACAGGTCAAAATCCATTGGAAAATGTACATAATCCTAGGTGGTTAAATACACTTTACTATCAATTTCTTGTAAGCAAAGAGTTGCATTATATTGTTTAGGTTAAAACAAAATAAGAGAATATTTGAGACTATGAATGCTTATGGCCGAAAAAGCATGTTCTACTTATTGAATTGAAGATTAAAAAGAAAGATACAATAAACCTAGGTTCATTACATCTTTGCATGCATCCAACTATTATTTTCCTTGATTTGAATCTTGTGGCTCAAACAAAATGTTGCCATAGTTGTAAAAGTCAGAAGGAGGTCTTAAATAACAATGAAGTTTGTGTTTCATCTCCGTGGACCCATGAAGATTAAACCTATGTGCAATAGGTTGTCGAGGATACTAGTTCAATGCACAAGCTCTATACGAATATTGGGAAAAAAATGCTTATGTTATTTCTATTTGATATAATTACCATGTTGGCTTTGAGGTTACTCCAAAAGTATCTACACCAAGTTTAGGGGTGCTTCATGCGATGGGGATGCATGGTGTATTGATTACCTTGGTTGTATTGTGATGGACATACTCATTGGAGTTAACTTGCTCATTTATTGCTAGACCTTGTCTTTATGCTTATGTGGCTCACTTCCTTGGAGTGTTGGATATTGAAATAACATGTTGAAATTCTTCATGATGATGTCCACATAGAGAATATTTTTTATTGCTTCGAAAGGCAACTCATCTTGGAGTAAGCCGTTGAGTCCTAAATTGCATGTGAACAATTGGTTGTTTTCATGGAGGTTTGTACTTGACTCGAAGATGCTTAGATTGAGAAGTGATCATGTGGATGTGGTGAACCTATAACTACTATAGACATGGTGGATCTATAACTACACATCATTTAAGAGGGAGCATTGGAGCATGAAGGCCTTTGGAGGAGTGTTGGACACTTCTTGTGGAGTATGAAATGAACAATCTTCATTTACTATATAAACATCCATCATTCAAATCCATAAGAGTTGTACGTATGCATTATCTAGGGATTGTGTATTCTCTATAAATCTCGAACCGTAGGCATCATAAATGATCTAAATTTTTCAAATTTGTTGAGCTCTAAAGTATCGATGGAAAGTATAGAGAGACAATTTCATACTGCCTCGGTCTATCCAAGGTCTTCACTGACTTGGTGCAGCCAAGTTGCCTGACACCTAAGGTTGTGTGGCATTGTGACAATGTTAGTGGCCTGACCAAATTGATACATAATTCGTCTAGACTACTTCTCACTCAAGGCAATCCTATACTTTTCCCCGAGTTGAATCATGCCAAATTTTCATTATATAAATAAATAGACACACGCTTAGTCATTCCCTACTCATGAATCACACATACACACATTTTATACTTAATCACTTCCATACTTAAATATTGTTTAACTATTCACAAATTAACTCTTAAGCGTTCATACAAAACATCACATGGAATGAACACATATAAGCTTTGATGGCACAAACTATGCCTAACACTTAATCATTTATAATATATTACATATGTTATAATGGTTACCAAAGTGAGCCAGACGTACAAAATTCTGTTCGATGGAGTCATCTCATCGAATCATGCAAATACCTCTATTTGCCTCTCTAGCTTCCACACAAATTGACTTCTCTGTTTTGTTCCAATTGTCGTGCAATGCTCAAACTTTAGAAACCCACAAACTATGCACATACTTGCTCACTTTATTTTTCGACTCTATCCACTGAGTTTAACCAACCAAATTCCAAGTCGCTTGCCTTCTTGTGTTGTCTCTTCCTTGCGCAAATTCTTAATCATATGAGTTTTATCCTATCGCTTGTCTCTCTTACACGCACGATTGCTCGTCTCTCAAACCATCATGTCCCTTGGGCTCAATCTGTGAGCATGCCCATCCTCTTGTCCTAACCCTTTTACGACGACAAATCCAATGTTATGTCCAACATCTTCGCTAAGGCAAAGTCTTACTCCTCCACATGTGGCATTCCATTTTCTCACCGACATAACGTGCCAACTTCAACTGCTGTCGTCATACCAAGTGAAGTCCACCTCACCAAGTCACACCTGTGCAAAAATCATTGAGGCACCCCTGCCAAGGTGCTTTATTTGGCTGCCATGGCAGTGAGTCAATAGTGTCGTTTCTCAGTGTGAAGATGAGGGCGCATGGCTACTTGAGCCATCACTGACACCTTCATTTCGTTCCACTAAAAGGTGTGGGGAGTCACCATACCTCTGTCGTAAGTACATAAGCAAGGGTATGTTTGAACAGATCTTATTGTCGCCCCCACTCTATGAGTCGTTCGAGTTTAGAATCCACTGTCCATTTGTCTTACTCAGATGTGCCCGAGACTTGGTAGAGTTCTTCCTTCCTTCGAATGCACATGGGCTGTTGTAGTCCCGCCTCATCCACTTGTCTTATGGATGAATCCAACCTCCATTCCTCAAACGACTCGGGATCTTCTTAGTCACATCCACCACCATACTTTTCCCTTGAACCCTTTGTCTGTCCAAATGAGCATCAACAATCATGTCCATTGCCAACACCATGGTTTCTTAAATGCTTTCGAACCGCGTGAAATAATATTCAATGGCTACCAACACTTCCTTGTCCAACGAACTGAGTTCTCTTAGGTCTTCCATCTATCCACCAATTCGTTTAGTCCAGCTTTGTTGGCGTAGTATGCTTTGTTGCTGATCTATAAACTATTCACTGGAATAGCTCATCATTATAGATCTTACAATATTCTGAAATATGAAAGTTTTTTCATTAAATCCTAGATTATTTATTTACTAGATATTTTCACATGTATGAAATAAAAATCAAAGGTCGCACAGTTAAACACATAAAACACCGAACTTGCTTTATTTGATTGTCAATAAGGGTTTTTATACACAGCAAGGAAGCTTCTGGAGTTCAGTGGGGTGGTGGATCTAGCAGCTGCATTAATGGCAGGGGGTTGGAATTAATATCTTCCAACACTCCCCCTTAATTCTAACCATATAACAAATATACAAGACACTGTAAACATACTCTTAATTGACATGCCTACTGGTCTAAGTCTAAGCTAGGCTTACAATATAATCTTGATTTTCTACAACACATAACTTACTTCTACAAAACTCAAATTTTGCCTTCCCAAGAGGCTTAGTGAATATGTCAGCAACATTCTCATTTGTATTACAGTACATTAGAGAAATTTTTTTGATTGGACCTTTTCTCTTACAAAATGATATTGTGTGTCTATATGTTTTGACCTTGCATGACATATAGCATTGTTCCCCAGTTTGATGGTGCTTTGATTGTCACATCTGATCACTGTAGGTTCTTGTTGACTTTCACCAACATCTTCAAGTATTCTTCTGAGCCATATAGCCTCACAAGTGCCACTACATAATGCTTTATATTCTGCTTCAGTTGATGACAAGGAAACTATTGACTGTTTCTTACTGCTCCATGATATAGCTCCCGATCCTATGTTGAAGACGTATCCAGTAGTGGATTTCCAGCCCAGTTAGAATCGGAATGACCTATCAATTCAACATTACAAGCATTAGTATATTCAATACCAAAATTGATAGTTCCCTTTAAGTATCGAAAGACCCTTTTTGCAGCTATCCAATGGCTTTCATGAGGCTTAGCCATGAATTGACTAAGTATGCTTACTGCATAAGCAATGTTTGAGCTAGTGGTAGTGAGATATTCAGACTTCCCACTAATTGTCGATACAATGTTCCATTCACATCTTTTGTTCCATCATCACTTTTTAATTTGATATTTTTTCCAATGGAGTACTCACTGCTTTACATCCATTCATATGAAATCTCTTTAGTACTTCATTTGTATATTTGCTTTGTGCGATTAAGGTTCTTCCATCATTTTTCCATACTTCAAGACCTAGACAATAATGCATCTCACCAAGATCTTTCATCTCAAATTCCTGTGATAACTTTATTTTTATATTTGTAATCAATTTATCAGCTCTCCCTATTATTATTAGATCATCAACATATATAGAAAGTAATGCTATATCCCCATTTCTGTCTGTCTTGACATACAAATTAGGATCATTTTTACTCCTTTTAAATCCTTGCTGAAGGAAGAATTTGTCGATTTTTTCATACCAATATCCGGGGGCCTGTTTTAGTCCATATAAAGCCTTTTTTAACTTGCATACAAGATGTTTTTGACCATTATTTACAAATCCCTCTGGTTGAACAAGATAAATTTATTCTTTTAAGTCACCATTTAGAAAAGCTGACTTTACATCTAATTGATGTAGCTTCCAATCATATTTAGTTGCCAATGCTATCATTATTCTGATTGTATTCATTTTTGCAACTGGAGCAAAGGTATCTTCATAATCTATTCCTTCTTTTTGTGAATAACCTTTTGCAACCAATCTTGCCTTATACTTGTCTATGCTACCATCTGCATTAAATTTTGTCTTGTACAACCATTTTGATCCTATAGGGACTTTATTTTCAGGTAATTCTGTTAATTCCCAAGTTTCATTTTTCATTATAGAATCATATTCTTCTTTCATAGCTTCCATCCATTCTTTATGATTTTTGGCTTGTTCATAATTTAAGGGCTAAAAAACAGTCATTACTTGAGACATTAAAGCATAATATTTATACCTGATGGGGGCTTGAATATGTCGTGTTGACCTTCTTAGAGGTTCATTACTTTATGGAGTACCTTCTCCTTTTCTTCTCTATGGAGTGCCTTTATTTCTTTGTAGACTTTGATTCCTTGATGTGTCTTTTGGGATGTCCATGTGGTCTTGTTCTTGAGTTGATGCCACAACTTCCTCTTCTTCCTTAAAGTTTTCATAAGAACAGTGCCATGTATTATGTTCATGTTCTTTTATTTGTTTATCTATATGCTCATGAAATATAACATCTCTACTTGCAAAGACCTTGTGAGTACTTGGATCATACATTTTATATGCTTTTTTATCAGTGCAATATCCAATAAAAATACATTTGATGGCTTTGGCATCTAACTTTCTCCTATCCTCTTTAGGAATATGAGCAAAGGCCTTACATCCAAATATCCTTAAATGACTAACTTTAGGTTTAAAACCATAAAATGCTTCAAATGGTGTTTTGTGCTCAAGATACTTAGTAGGGCTTCTATTTTTAAGATATACAACTATATTAATGGCTTCAGCCCAAAAACTATTAGAAAGTCCTTTAATTTTTAACATACTTCGAGCACATTCAACTAATGTTCTATTCTTTCTTTCAGCTACTTCATTTTGTTGAGGTGTATGTGGTACTGTAAATTGTTGCATAATTCCATTTTGTTTGCAATATTTGATAAAAGCTCCTGAAGTATACTCACCACCTTTATCAGATCGAAGAATTTTAATGCTCTTTTTTGTTTGCTTTTCAACCATACTCTTGAATTCCTTAAAGTATTCAAACACGTCACTTTTGTTTCTTATAAAGTATACCCAGGTGTATCTAGTGATATCATCAATAAATATAAGAAAGTAATATGCTCCACCAAGTGACTTAGTTTGCATTGGACCACATACATCAGTATGCACTAGTTCAAGTATTTTACGTTTTCTTCTATTTTCATGCACAGGAAATTCTTCCCTATGTTGTTTTCCTAGTGCACATCCTTCACATTCAAAGTGTTCTCCCTTAATAATTGGAAGTCCTTCTACCATCAATTTCTTTTGTAGTAACATTAGGTCATTATGATTTAAGTGTCCATACCTTTGATGCCAAAGTTCTATAGTTGACATGCCTGTTGATGCCAAAGCTTGATGCCCATTCTTCATTACATCCAACTTGTATAAGCCTCCAACTCTCATTCCTTTTGCAACAACTTTGTAGTTGTCCTGCACATCCTTTACCAAACAATGTGATTTCACAAATTCAACTTTTAAATGTTGATCTGTGATGGTAGAGACTGAAATTAAGTTCTTCTTTAATCTAGGAACATACACCACATTTTGAATTTGTTTTTCTTGTCCATTAGGCATCATAACACTTATATTACCATATCCTTTAATTTCATGTGATCTATTATCTCCTAAATAGATGTGTCCACCCTTATTAATCTCATGATAAGTATCCAACCAATATCTTTTGCATGACATATGGATTGATGCACCAGAATCTATAAACCAAGCATTATCATCATCAGCTTCTGCGGATAAAGCAGCATTGGACACAAACAATTTAAGATTGCTAACATCTTGACTAATTGCTTCATCTCTATCAACATAATTTCCTGAATGCCTTCTTTGTTTAAATTGATCAGACCTCCTTTTCATGCAATTTTTAGCAAAATGACCAGGTTTTCCACAGTAATAACACACATCATCTCTACTTGATTTGGCATTTGTCCTTGGTAAAGGGGTACCTTGAAATGATTTTACTTGTGGTTTTTTGCCTTTATTTTTCTCCCACTGTTTGCCTTTGAAGGACTGCTTCCCTTTGGCCATCAATGCCAAATCTGAATTGGGAGATTTCTGTTTAAGGCTTCTTCTCCGCTCTTCTTCCTGCATAAGTATACCTGCCAACTCATCAAAAGTAGGAGCCTTCTCTCTAGCTGAAAGACCAATTATAAACATTTGATATTCATCAAGCATTCCACTTAATGTCACAGTAACCAAGTCTATACTAGATATTGATTCACCAATGTCACCTAGTTTATCCTTTAGATCTTTAATTCTGGAAATAAAATCACTAACACTTTCATTTTCTTCCATTTTAATTGAAAGAAACTGACTCTTTAAATACAATATTTGATTTGTAGTATTCGTCTTATACAAATTTTTGAGAGTGTCCCATGTCTCCTTGGATGTTTTGCACTCTCTAATGTGTGGAATAATGTTGTCCTTAACCGTCATCCGTAAAAACACCTTTGCTTTGTTTTCTCGTCGCTCCCAATCTTGAATTGCAGCATCTGTGGCTTGAGGGGACACTGGCTTAACTTCAGCTCCAGACACAATCGCCCATGCATTGTTGCCTTCCATCAAAGTCTGCAACTTAAACTTCCAATTTGCATAATTTTCACCATCTAACTTGTTAGATTCAGATAAATAAGATTCTGCCAATATATTAGTCATTGTCAATAAGCTTCTAAATCCTTAAGTAAAAAAAAAATTATCCAATATTATTGGATAATATGGCTGCCTTGATTTCCAAAATTGTTATTATATATCTTCTCAACTGAAGGGAAGTAATCTAGAACAAAACAATACCTCGGATACAACTCTGAATTCAAATCACTTTTACAATAAAGCCTTCCAACATTCAAGTTAAATCTTTGAACATAGCTTTCATTACAATAGAACAAGAGGACTCCACTTTTCAAGTTGCCCAAAAGATTTAACTATCATCTAATCTTTAAGATTTGTAATGGCATGAATCACCTATTACAATCTCTCTAACATGCGTATCAAATATCTGAACTGTAGTTGGATTTCAGGTGTTTCACACAGTCCAGCTATTTCAAGTCCCACAATGTCTCAAACCTTCAATATTGTATGCTCTTTGCATCTATTATAGAATGATTCATACTCGATTCATGCACTTGCAGTGTGAGCCTTGAAAAATCATCGCATCTTCAAAAAATTCACTTGCCTATGCCCCTGCAGGCCTTGCTTTCCACATCCAAAACAGACACAACTTTACGACAACAAAAACTTACACATGATCTGTAGGAAGGAAATATCATATGCATCAAACCTTCAATACTGTATGCTCTTTGCATCCATTATAGAATGATGCATACTCGATTCATGCACTTGTAGTGTGAGGCTTGAAAAATCATAGCATCTTCAAAAAATTCACTTGCCTATGCCCCTGCAGGCCTTGCTTTCCACATCCAAAACAGAGAATACACAAAACATACACAACTTTACGACAATAAAAACTTACACACGATCTGCAGGAAGGAAATAGCATATGCATCAATACTTCAACAAGAGGTATGTGTTACCTCCAAACAGTGGACACACAGCAACTGCAACAGGTTGCAAACAAAAATACCCAGCACTACGCTCCGCAGCAGTTTTTACACCACACAACTCTCCAAGACCACACTCTCCACCACAGCGACTGCTGTAACGATCCTCCAACTCAGACTCAGCTTCGGTCTCACACGTCTCCTTACGCAGCTCACCTGAGCTCGTTCTTCTCACATCTCACACCTACTCTGATACCAAATCAGAGATCACATAGTTAAACACATAAAACACCGAACTTGCTTCATTTGATTGCCAAGAAGGGTTTTTATACACAACAAGGAAGCTTCTAGAGTTTGGTGGGGAGGTGGCTTCTCCAAGAAGCTATCCATTTGTCAATGCATCCACCGAATCCTCCAGATCAGTCTAGAGGCTACATTAATGGCGGGTGGTTGGAATTAATATCTTCCAACAATAAAAAATTAAAAGAATAAGTGCACATAAAAACACCATACACACAAATGAACACAAAATTTATTCTTAATATGAGAGAACATAGCTAGAAGGTGAAGTTCTTTCTTTGTTTTAGTTATAAAAATGCATATAAAAAGGAATCAACACTCCTATGGAGTTACATTTGACACTGTGGCCTAAATGGCTATTACGAAATTCTACTCCTTTCTTATGCCTTGAGAATACCACAGCTAGATGTTTTCTTCAGTTATGGGACAAGTATAATGCAAAAGCAACCTAATATTTAACATAACACGATAGCAATCTAGGGTTTGGTTTTGATTTCCTCAACCCTCAATCTAATAAGGTTTTGATCTTTCTAGAATCTTTTTGAAAGTCCTCATGTGGCTATCTCCATGCGTGTGAGTAATGGGGCTAATGTGGCATCTACTCATACCATGGTGGTCAACTAGATAGGTCAACTTGCAGGAGGTATAACTTTTGTGTAGTAGCTCTTATTGATGTGATCTTTGGCATTGGAAAGGTCTCAAAGTGTACAATAGTGTCATGGGGGTGGAGCTAAGCCCTGAGTAATGGGGCTAATGTGGCATCTACTCATACCATGGTGGTCAACTAGGCAGGTCAACTTGGAGGAGGTATAACTTTTGTGTAGTAGCTCTGATTGATGTGATCTTTGGACCATTGGAAAGGTCTCAAAGTGTACAATAGTGTTGTGGGGGTGGAGCTAAGCCCAAGAGTTCCATTGATGCCTCAAAATGACTTCGAAAGGTTCTAGACCCCAATTTTTCAAACTGGGTCTTGCCATTAAAATGGGCCCTACAAGGATATTCCTCCAATCTTTCCACCCAAAAAGTACCAAGATAGATGACAAATTATATGATGATCCAACCCATATCATAATTGTTGCAACCATTGATTCAACTTTATTGCATTGATCTCACCTTGGTATGGCTTGATATCCACTTTCGCTTTCATTTTGAATAAGAACTATGAAAGGGTATTGGTACTAGAACCAAGATACTCTTTCTTGGGCTCTTTCCTCAACTCCTTTTTTGGGTCTTCATGTTCTCCTAATTTCCCATCTGATCTGATCTTTGAGTTAGAGCCTCCAACATCCTCAAATAGTTTGATCCTTATTGCTAGAGCCACCATGTGGGGGGCCATATTGTGATAGATAACAACGACTTGCTCTTCCAGCTTCATGATTCTCTCTTTTGCTATATCTTGAGGGTTGTTGTGAATATATTCATCTGCCATGGTTAGTTTGTGACTCTTTTTCTTAAGCCAATTCCTGAATTCTGTAATATATTCCACAAATGCTCCAAAGAAAAATTGTTTTGATACTGATATGATCTGTGAACTATTGTGGATATTCCATTGGAACAATGCATCACAACATATCTTATAATATTCCGCAATCTTATATTTTATGCAAGTTATTTCCTTAGATCCTGGATTATTTATTTACTAGCCTTGCTCAAATGTAAAAAGTCACAGAAATAAAAAAATGGAAAGAATAGACACACAAAAACACCATCCACACAAATAAACACAAGATTTATCCTTGGAAATCCAATACGTAAGAAAACCCAACTAGAAGGTGAGGCCTAGCCTCATTTCTCTTTGCTTCAATTATGAAAATGCACATACAAAGGAATGGACAGTCCTATGGAGTTAACTTTGACATTGTGGCTTGAATAACTGCTACAAAATCCCCTCCTTTACTATGATCTTAAAATACCACTCCTACAAGTTTTGCTTAGTGATGGAACAATTACAGTGCAAAATAATGGAACTTGTTTTCCTCTTAGCAACACAATATTTAACATAGCCTGATATCTATCTAAAGTTAGGGGTTTGACTTTTTCAACCCTCAGTGTGATAAGGTTTTGCTCTTTCTAGAATTTTCTTGAAAAACCTCACGTGTGAGTAACAAGGGTCGATGTGGCATCCACTTGTACCTTGGTGGTCACCTAGGTAGGTCAACTTTCGGGAGACATAACTTCCGCATATGTGCTTCGATTGGGGTGAACTTTGGACAATTTGAAATATATCTATGTAGAACAAGCCAATTTTGCAATCTTTCCACCTAATGGGTTGTGCAAGCCAATTTTTCCAATCTTTCCACCCAAAAAGTACTGATATGGATGACAAATTATATGATGATCCTATCTAGATTAATTGCCCTCAACAATCAATCTCAAGGATGACATCCGACTGCCTGTTTCCTTGTTCCTCCTTATAACAGGAATTAAACTTGGACTCTTGCCCGTAAAGATGACCAAACTAACAAAGTGAAATATGGGTGATGCCTTCATCTGCCTCATGAGCTCTTCGTCCAAACCAACTTCGAGGTCATCCATTGGAACAATGGTGAAACTCACTCTTCCACTCTAATCCCCAAGCTTCAAAAGGATCTCATTGGATTGTGACAGTGACCATCTTTATGCTTGATGTGGAGAAGATAAAGGGAAACTATCTTGTAGATTTGTGTCATGCATATGTAGGTGCCAAGGAGGACTTGCCAGTGTGTTGTACTTGCTTGTTTGTGGATCCTTGGAGATGAAACTAGCATTAGTTGAGGGAGATTTCTTGTGAGGGGATGATGGCTAGGGTTTGCTATTTTGGTGGATACCCTAGCAAGGGTTTGTAGTTCTTGAATTGTATCAAGTTCTTCAAATTTTGTGTACTTGCATATTTGAATTTCAACTTATGTTATCTTTATGATTTCACAGATTTTAGTGTTGATTATTCATATTGATTTGATATCACATAGAGCAAAGTTTGTTAAGTGATTTCACAAAGATATAGAAGCTAAAATGTCAAATTTATTGCTATAATTATTTTTTATAATAAATTCATAAAACTTTGCAATGTACATTATACAACGAGTTTAATGTAAAGTTAAAATGAATCTCACAAGATCTCAAAGGCAGGTAGAAGTAATGAAATTTCATTTGCATTGAATTATTACCTTGAAAGTCCGGATGTATATTACAAATTTTTTACGGAGTGTGAAAACTGAACCGTCATTCAATTTCATCTGGAGAGGCGGCAGGTTTGTCAAATTCCAAGCCTGCTCTTAGTGTTTCAAAGAGATGAATATGATACAGATTAACAAATTGGGAGCTATTAAAGAGGGAGAGCCAATGGTTCTAAACAATGGTTAGAGTAGTGAGAGAACTTTATATCTAAATTATTGTAAGGTCAAAGGATCAGAGAGATTATATCATGAACCATATATTCAAAGTACCATCTTGCTGTCTTACTTTTAGAATGTGATACTAGAACTGGAAGATCAAGTGAAGAAATAAGAAAAAACTGAACAACCTAATTTTTTTTTCCCGCATGACACCTCAACAGACGATTATAGATACTAGAACAAGAATTTGAACCAGGGCAACAAAGCAAATGCTCATATTCACAAATAAGCAACAACTGAACAAACCAATTTTTTTCCACGGGACAACTGAACAAATCAGACACTAAAGCAAGAATTTGAACCAGCCCCGACAGAGAAAACAAGGAAGAGCGAGCATTTGTACCTGTATTCCCACACACCGAAAAAGTAACTATGATTGACAAATAAATTATGTACAAAAATGCAAGGAAGTTCCAAAATGACTCTGTAGGAACAGATAAAATAATAAAGTACAATGGCCGAGGAAAAGCAGCGTAGTGATATAAATTTGTTATAGAGAAGGATTTTGTCTTATCAATAATTATAAAATCCCAAAAACCTGTCTGAGAGGTCAGACACTACAGAAGTATACTGGAGCCTCCAACCATTTTAAGAATAAAGGAGCAGTGATCATAACCTGCTATCATGAAGCATTGTGTTTATACAGTAATCACCTGCAGATAATTATTCTGAGCACAATATGAAGTCTCATTTTTTGGAAAGAAAACAAGCATCAGATAAGTATGCCTTTCAAACATGGATAACAAGCTCAGATTGTAAGTATTCACACATGACCATTCTCCAACTATGCAACCAATCGAGAGAAAGCATGCCTCCCGAGCAAGTGATTTTATATCGCATTAGTTACATGTCACTTTGAAGAGAGCCATTGCATACCAGCATAAAAGCAGAAAACCATAAAATGAAATGACATGGTGTTCACATCATTGTTCCAGATATCAAGCTGTAGCTTGAATTATAAACCAGTAAAAATAAAACTTCTTTGGTTATGTGTATGTTAGAAAAATGTTGTGCATTGCCAGGTCCAAAGTGAAAAGGGCTGGAAAAGAAAACGAACGGTGTGACATTATTTTCCATGGGGTCTGTCAAAGATGCTATCCGAGTTAGCTGCCCTTTGTCTTGAACTTGATTAGCATTGTTTTATGTAAAAGGCCTGTTCTTCTTGAGAGCTGATCAGAACATAAAGAAAATTTCCACCAGAAAGAACCGGTAAGTTATTGGCAAACGTCCCTGCATTCTACTGGGTCAAATGGCTTTGGTAGACAGTCAGAGATGTCACTATCAGTTGGCAGAACCTTCAGCTTTTGCTAATCTGTTTGTCAGCGCCACAAATGATAACCAAGTCTTATGCATCTGAACTATCTGTTGACAGACACACAATTCTAATCATTACAAGAATCGCAAGAATGGATCTTCAACAGTTAAGCCTTTTATAACTTTTCCTTTTTCAATAAAGATAAATATAATTATAAAGAAAAAGTTGCATCCGTGTGAATGGACTTTTAACTTCTAGACTTGATCTCAGTAGATTCCAATCTCAAACTCCTCTGTCTACATGTACAAGTGATTGTCAAAAAAGTCTACCAACCTGAATAGTATGAATTATCTGATTTAAAGGAAAGTATTCCAAATCTAGGGAAACACATAAAGTATCCAAATAACAATATAAGAAGTTCAAACCATGGTCTGTTCTACTAGAGTGTAAGGAACTAAAAAGAATTCAATTTAGCTGTCCATTTTATATAATAAATTCTGAAACTTATTCCTGTACAACAACTAATAGTAACAATGAAGGAATGCCTACAGCTGAAAACAAAAAATGAACAAAGATCAAAATGCAAAACTAATATGGGATGAACCCAAATAGGTGAAGTTTAAACCACAGACCTTGTACTAGAGACAAACTCTATAGGGAGAAACATCCATGTAACAAAAAAAGTTAACTTGTGAGCAGAAAGGCTATGGCCAGCATCCAAATTAGAGGAGCTGCCAAAATCTTTGTCAACCACTGTGAAAGTGCCAATGCTAAACCTAATAATGTCCTCCAAAGAATGATTGGGGCTAAGAAGGCTGACTATGCTATCCCAGGGGAACATCAGGAACTCTTTGTATGAGTTGTGTGGGAGCGCGCCTCTCCCCCCACCCACCGCACTTCACTTCAAAAGTGTACTTCAAGAGGAAGCACTCTTGAACACCTACTTCTGGGTCACTTCGTCCCAAGAGCTATTTTTGGGAGCGTGCTCTACAGGGTTTTGAGCTGCTCCCTACCCCGGTGGGAAGCTGTCCAACATTGTTGCTCTCAGGACATTGTTGGGGCCATTAAAAGTACTCCCCAAATACTCCCTACATTCTCCCATAGACTTGAATGGATTTCTTTTTGTTTTATTAGTTGTGAGCACTGTTACCCATAAAAATGGGTAACCCCATAGGAGAAAACTTTTCTCCTACTTTTGATAGCCAGCCGATCAGCCTTTGCCAACCAACGTTAGCTGATGATATGCCAATGCCTTCGCCACTTGCATCAGCCATGTGCTTCTCATCCATTCAACATTAACACTTGGGCGAAGGTGGGATGCCATTCAAAAGGAACTTTGATCATTGCGCAATAGAGTGCTTATACGTGTTTGTTTTTGGGCATTTAGTATGGATTATGGGGTGATTTGGAAGATTGACAAATCTTGAATGTGATCCTGTTCTCTCATCTTACATGGGGGATTTTGATACTAGTCCAGTGGGACCTCCATTAAGGCCCTTTGGGTATAGGAGGGGCACTACTTGGGAAGCCCTGATTGAGATAGCATAGTTCCATCTTCCCATATGTCATAATTAACACCTTCCATCTTACATTACAAGCCCATATCTCACCTCCACTCTTCAGGTTCAACTTGCCATTGGTTTTTGGGGATTTGGCACTCATATGTTCACATACCTTGAGTAGGGCCCCAAACTTGGCCTTGGGAGGTTGATGCAGCTAAAAGAAACAAAAAGAGCATATCATGGCCAAAACAAAACAAAGAAAGAAAAGTTAAAATGCAAAAGATGGCCAAGGACATGAAGATTAGCATGTGGGGAAAAACCTAGCATGAGCTCTACCTCACTCATATGGTTGTCACCCTGTTACTGAGCACATGTTGCTCCATTACATCAAAAGAAAGAACCCTTGCATGTCCAACCCCGATGAGCAATGAGCTTACTCATCTTAAGGGGGCAATAAAACTGCTACATCATACAAAGTAAGCTCTAACCCTTGAGCTATAACTAGTAATACAAGGAAAAATCAAGAAGAAATAAAAGGAGCATAAGACGGATGGAAAAACAAAGGCCTAGATAGTAACTCATGCATCCACGAATGCTCCCTCCTCACATCTATACACTAAGGACGTGGACACCCCCATCAGTTGGTCCCTTTGACCATGTTACTTGGCCATGAAGTCTTCTCCCCTCCATTACCATCATTATTATTTACTAGCACCTATCAATTGAAGGGTGGACCAAGGAGTTGTTTCTTTCCCTTAGGTCGTGGAAGCACCTAATAGGATTGACCTTTAGCCAATCCTATCTGGGGAGAAAACATCTTTGCGAGATCAGGGTCCTGATTTTGGAAAGGAATCCTTGTTTGAAGTATTAAATTTCCCTTAACACTCAAGTTTGGTTCACTTAGATGCATTATTGATCTTGGTCCCTAAAGGCTTATTGATTTCACTAGAATCCATGTTGTTCTTGTTAGGTGGTTCAGTAGCCCCGGCCTTTGGCATCTACTCCATAAGTACCCAAGCTCTTCAAGGGAGTACAATGGCACAAACAAGTGAAGTGTTCAGAGTTAGGAGCCTACTAGTAGCATCATTGGATGACACATGTCCTGGAGCACCTCCAACACCCAAGACCTTGGTTGAATTTGACACAATTTTGAGGATTCTTCAGGATGATCAGCTAGACCCACCGTGCCTCCAAGTTGGCCTTGACACAACTCGATGGGCAACAGTTGATTCAGAGCCCAAATGAGGATGTTCTCACACTGAGAGACTAGGGAGGGATTGTTGCACCAGAGGAGCCCCTAACGTTGGAGCAAAGGAAGCCTAATTTAGCAGTTGGTGATCCAGATTTATGAAGGAACGAAATGAAATACGTATTTGAAATAGAAACACAAAGATATAGTGCAATTAAACGTCAATTAATAAATAACAAATGATTAAAATTGTTTACATGCAGAATGAAAGCAAACTAGCTCGGGCAATGGTAGCTTATCTCTGAGAAGAGATGTGACGGCTACATGCCTTCTGAATTGTGTTACAATAAGGCTCGAAGGCCTTTTTATCATGAAGAAACAATGAGAAACCCTAAACATCTAGAAATCTAACCCTAGGAGGTGAAGCGCCAAAAGGTATGGGCCCCGATGGAGTTAGTTGGAACGTCAACTTCCCGGGGTTGTAACTTTGGCATATGATCTCCACTTGGTGCACATGATAGCCCGTTAGAAAGGATTATTTGAGGACAACAACTTTCGACTGTAAACATGGTTTTTTTTCCCAAAAAACATCGCTTAGGGCCTCAAAACGGCTCCAGAAGTTTAGGACTCGAAAATTGCCAAAAATAGAAAACTGCTGAAATAGGAAACTATGTTGAAAAGTAGGAAACTGATAGAAAATAGTGTTGGAGGTCCAAGTGGAATAGGCAAGTGGCCACCAATATCCACTTGGACCAATCCTCCCCCCTTAGGAAGCAATGGTTTCGATTGTGTTGAGTGCCTCCATGAGGTGAGGAAACTTCCGTTGAACTTGGTCCTTGATGAGCCACTTGCCTTGGTGTAGGAGCTAGTAGGCTTTGGCAACCTGATACAATTGGATCCTCTATTAGTGAGTGTTCTTAATTTGTGTGTCCATGATCTGATCAGTTGTGGTATGTTCAATGCAATCTGGGTTGAGCTCTGTTGGTGTCAGCTGCTCAACAATATTTGATGTGTCTAACAATAGTGAAAAGTATGGCCGAAGGTGGTCCACAATGAATATTGGGTGTATGCCTGTTGTAGATCTAACCCAAGAATATTATGATAATAGAAATAAATCCAATAATAACAATATCAAAATAGATGGAAATGCTTCTTTATTATCAAACCCTTAAGGTAGGGCAACACCATACATTCACTCCTTAAGGAAGGAGAACACTCCACAAGCCATATGCCTGTTCATACAATAATACTTCACTTCATATCTCTCCATGTGGAGTCTCTAGCCTCTATATAGGCCTCATACATACAATACCATGGGTCATTACCATGGTTCCCTCATACCATCAACTAATACCATGGGCCCATTACATTATTATTAACTACTTGTGGTCCCTTACATGACATGGGTTAACCACCTTATTTATTACTATGGCCCATCCCATTATTACATTATTACCTTGGGTACCACCCTTGGTACCCCATATTATCCCCCCTAGGTATATAACAATGCCAAGGAATGGGGGGATATTTAGCTCGAAAGCATTGTCACCCATAGCCTTGGTGATGGTGTAAGGCCTATCTTGGAGTGGTCGAACTTCTGATAAGCTCCGACAAGGCATTCCTTCTACAAATGCAACTAAACCTTGTTGCCCACTTGAAATTTATGTGGCACTCGATGTTGATCATGACATTGTTTGTACTTAGTATTGGCTTTATCCAGGATATCATGAACCTACTGGCAGATGTGCAGTATGCATTCAATAAACTTGATGACCTTATCAACTTCGGATTGAACATGTGCAAATTCTATCTGTGTAGTTGCAAGAGGCATTGCAACATCAATGGGACACAATGGTTGAAATCTCAAGCCCACTTGAAAAGGTTTGTGGCCAGTTGAGTTATGGAGAGCTCTATTGTAGATGTGTTGCACATAGAGGAGTCTCTCATCCCATGTTTGTGGATGCTTATAGTTGTACATGCATAGTATGTGCACTATCATCCTATTGACGACCTTTGTTTGGCCATCAGTTTGGGGGTGGAATGCAGTCGACTTGGTGAGCTTGGTGTCCAACAATGACTAGAGGCTCGACCAAAATGCGCTTAGGAACCTGCTATCTCGATTTGATATAATGGTCTGTGAGATCCCAAAATGTATCCATACTCATTCGAAGAAGATCTTGGCAGTGGCTTCTGCTGTGATACTCTTCTTGTAGGCAACCAATATGGCCATCTTAGAAAATCTATCAATGACCACAAACACACAGTCATTACCATGCTTGGTAGAAGGAAGGCCAAACATATAGTCCATGGAGATGGATTCCCATGGCCAACTAGGAGTAGGAAGAGGAGTGTACAGGCCTTGCTTCTTAATGGTTGGCTTGGAAATGGCACAAACAGTGTAGGATCTAATATATTTTCCAACATCTTGTCGTAGTTTTGGCCAATAAAAATACTTTTGCAGTACTGCCACTGTCTTCTCCACACCAAAGTGTCATGCAATCTGATTGTAATGCGTTTCCCAAATCAACTTGGCACGCTCGCTTGAAGGAACACAAAGATGTCCTATATAACACAATAGTCCATTCTGAAGGTGGAAGTCTAAAACCGGATCTCCATCCATCAACTTCTTATAGGTGGTAGCGAATTTTGATTCATTTTCAGATAGTTGCAACCATCCATAGGTCTTGTGCCCACAAGAGTTGAGAACTATGCTCAGTGCCACAATCGGGAGCCAACTGAGGTAGTTTGTGACATGACTGGTGCTACCCTTTTTGTATTTAATGTTCAAATGGAACTGTTGTAGGTATGTGGACCATTTCTGATGGCGGTCATTCTACAACTTCCCTTGTGTTTGCATAAAATGAAGAGGGCGGTGATCCGTGTGGACAATTGTCTCCTTCCCCAAAATATAACGTTTCCATTGCCAACATGATAGAATACATTTCCTTATCATAGGTGGAGCACCTTCGAACAATATCAAAGAGCGTCTCATTGTGTTAGGCCACTGGGTGCACTTGCTGAGTAAGGACTGCACCAATAGAATAATCAAAGGCATCTGTCTCAATCTCAAATGGCTATTGCGGGTCTGGCATGGTGAGGACTGGTGCAGAGCAAAGGTGGCATTTTTGTTCAATTAATGCCTTTTGTTGTGACTCGGACCAAAAAAACTTTGCTTTTACTCTGCCCTTGGTAACTTGACTCAAGGGTCAAGTGTTGCTGCAAGGTTTGAAGAACTTGCCGAATATGTTGCAATTGCTCTGCCTAACTCTTGCTGAAGATGAGGATACCATCTAGATATATAACCATGAACGAGTTGGTGAAAGGCTGCAAGATGTCGTCCAACAACCTCATAAAAGTTGCGGGGACATTTGTCAACCATAAGGGCATGACCAACCACTCAAAGATACCCTCCTTGGACTTGAAGGCAGTCTTCCATACATCTGTGGTTCTATTAGAACTTGGTGATAGCCAAACTTCAAATCAATCTTGTTGAAGTACTTAGCCCCTTTGAGTTGGTCAAGAAGGTCATCAATCCATGGGATTGGGTATCTGTTCCTGACTGTGATTTTGTTCAGTGCCCAATAATCAATGCAGAGTCTCCATGTCCCATCTTTTTCTGCATGAGGACAATTGGGCTCCTATGTGATGAAGAACTTTGTCGGATGTGCCCTTTTTGTAGCAACACTTGGATCTATCGCTTGATTTCTTTGTCTTCCAAAGAAGAGCGATGATAGATTGGCCCATTAGGTAGAGGTGCACTGATGGTTAGATCGATTTAATTCTTGACTTGACAGTGCAAAGGTACCCTCATGGGAGAGGAGAAGATGTACTGTACTCCTCCATGACCTTATCCACTTACTTCTGCTACGTGGAGGAGCACTTCTTGGAGGCCATGGATGTGGCCATGATCTTCCCCTACTTTGAGAGCGAATCGGGAAGAAAACAAATTTCCCAGTTTGGGAGATGATCTTACTTCATTGCTTAGCAGAGATCAAAGAAATGGTGGTAGTAGGAGCTACCTCCGATATCATATATAGTTTTCTTCCTAAACTAATAATAACAATATGAGGTCAGGACTCATACACAACATGGTGCTTCCACAAGTATGGTTGGCCTAATAAAACATCACAAACTTCAAGGGGAGCAACATCACATAATACCTCATCTGTGAAAGGCTTGATGCTGTAGGGAAGGCAATACTGTTGGTTGACACGGAGATCTCACTCTTGGTTGAGCCACCTGATGGTGTATGGCGTGGGTGTGGTGTTATCGGCAAGCCCAACTACTTAACGACCTCTACTAAGATCAAGTTCTTTTGGTTCCCACTATGAAAAATGAACTCCAATAGAGCACCCTTCACCCACATCTATGAGTGGAAGAGACACTCACCCTCCTCTAGATCTTCGGGCTCACTTTTCTTGACCTTGGTGGTGGAAACAGTGGCATTGCGGTTTGCATCAATGATTTGTTTCCCCTTGTCGGGTTTTAGCTGAGAGTTGGAACATGCATCTGACTCTAAAGCTTCTAGCTCGACCACCAGTGATTGCTTTGCGCGACATTTACTTGTGTTGTGAGTGGGGTACTTGTGGAACTCACACCACTTTCCCGTGTCTTTGATCATCTTCTCATTTCTATTCTTTACTTACGGCTTCGACGGGTTGTCCTAGGTCGTTCCACCTTGGCTCTATCCTTTGTTCTATGATTTGGGGGTGCCTTTGCCCTGCTTCGGATTTGCAGATCCAAAGTCTCTCTTCTTTTGTTTAAATTTTTGCTTGATCTTCACAACAAATTGGTATGTTGCACCAAGTGAAATGTCCAAGAACTCCATTTCTGCGTGGATGTATTTGTGCAGACAACCACGATACTTGAGCACTAGATGTCACTTAGAATCCTTGATACCCAACTTTGTGCATAGGGTATGAAAGATATTCGTGAACTGATCCAGGTGGATATTGGTGGCCACTCGCCTATTCCACCTAGACCCCCTAGTCAGTTTCATCTATTTCCTTGTTCATTTCAGCATTTACTATTTTTAGCAGTTTTTTGGGTCCTGAACTTTCGGAGCAGTTTTGACCCCCTAAACGACGTTTTTTGGGGGCCCGCGACAGGCCCATAGCCATAAGCAAGGGCCTACGGCAAAACTTGTAGTAATCGGCGAGACCTTTCCAACAAGGTATCGTACGCGCCAAATAGAGATAATATGACCAAGTTACGACCCCGGGAAGTTGGCTGCCCAACTAACCCCAACGGGGCCCACAAACTCTTGGTGTTACATCTCTTGGGGTTAGGGTTTTGGTTGTTTAGGGTTTTCTCATGTTTTCCAATAATAAATAGGCCCTTGAGCCTCATTTTAACACAATTCAGAGGCATGTAGTGCCACATCTCTTCTTAGAGATAAGCTACCATTGCTCGAGCTATCTTATTTCCATTTTGTTTGTAAGCATAGTTTAGTATTTTTTCATTAATGAAATGAAGTGTTTTCTTGCTGCATCTCTGTTTTTATGATTATATCTGTAAGTTGTTGTGTTCCTGATTAAGTTCGGATCAGTGGAATCAGAGCAGTTTGCTCTTTCTCTATTTTTCTTTGCATGTCCCCAATGAGGTCAGGGTATAAGGAGTTAGGTCTTGATCTAGTTGAACCATTGCAAGATCAGCCTTGCAAAACCCAACGACCTCCCATGGCGGAAGAAAATAAAGACGAGGGGGCAGGAGATCCTTTCAAAATGTTGCTTGAGAAAGCCCTCGAGCGACAGAGGGACAAGATGATGGATAACTTTGCCCATATCTTTTGACGGCTACCCACATGCGATGCATCTTCATCTAGCAGCCACTCTGGAGGCACCACTCCTTTTAAGGTACAAGTTAACTTCAATATTCCCATATTCGAAGGCTCAATAGATGCAGATGCCGTAGATAAATGGTTAAATCTGTTGGAAGGATATTTTTCAGTTCATGACTTTTCCAATAAGGAAAATATTACTTTTGCACTTCTCAAAGCCACCCCACACATCAAGGACTAGTGGGAAACCTACTGTAAACAAAAGGACGAGAGTGAACCCTCGCTGTTTTCAGCTGCATCCACTTGGAATTCTTTCCGGAACACCATCAAGGAACAATATTACCTTGTCGGGAGCTATGAAGAAAAATACATAAAGTGGACTACACTACGGTAGGGAAGGGACCAAGATGTGCCATAGTTCACAAATATTTTCCATACCCTTCGCACGAAGCTGGGTATCAAGGATACTGAGCGACATTGGTGCTCAAGTATGACTGTGTATACAAGTACATCCAAGACGAGATGGAGTTTTTGGACATTTCCTCGCTTGACATGGCGTAGCGGTACGCTGTCAAGATTGAGCAAAAGTTTAAATAGAAGAAGCGGGACTTTGGATCTGCAAATCCAAAGCAAGGAAAAGGCGCCCCCAAACCACAAAACAAAGGACCAAGCCAAGGCAGGGCTACCCAGGACAGCCCGCTAAAGCCGCAAGCAAAGAACAACACCACGAAGACGAAGAAGGACACAGGAAAATGGTGTGAGTTCCATAGGAGCTCCACTCACAATAAAAGTGAGTGTCAGGCTAAGCAGTGACTGGTGGCCAAGCTGAAGGCTTCCGAATCAGATGCAGGTTTTGACTCTGAATCATAACCCGATAAGGGAACTGACAAAGGGAAGCAGATCATTAATGCGGAGCCCAGTGCCACCATGGCCACCACCAAGATCCAAAAGATTGAGCCTGAAGATCCAGAGGGAGGGGAATGCCTCTTCCACTCACAGATGTGGGTGAAGGGTTCTCCGCTACAGTTCATTGTTGACAGCAGGAGCCAAAAGAACCTCATTTCAGCAGAGTTCGTGAAGCGGCTAGGCCTAAAGACTACAGCACATCCACAGTCGTACACCATTAGGTGGCTTCACCAAGGACGATATCTTCATGTCAGCCAGCAATGTTGCCTTCCCTATAGCATCAAGCCCTTCACGGATGAGGTACTGTGTGACGTTGCTCCTATTGAAGTTTGTGATGTATTGTTGGGACCAGTGTTTTTAAAACCGTTTTTAAAAACCGGTTACCGGTCAAACCGGCCGGTTAGCAAGGCTGCCGGTCCGAACCGGCCAAAAAACCCGGTTTGATAGGGCATTTCGCCATTTTTTAGCCCTAACCGGTGAAAACTGGCCGGTTTAAGGCACGCCCACTGAAACATGCAAAACAAGGGATTTTGACTGTGGTTTAAGGGTTTTGGGGGGGAAGTAAAGGTGGGATATATTGTTATTAAAGATCCTATAAATGGAATTCAAAGTGATTTGCTACGTATGGAAGGGGCAGAGGTCATTGGAGTCTACCATGGTCTTGTAAATGAAAAGCTTGTTAATTTGGCACACAGGTATCTGAAAGTCCATCCAAAGTGTTCTTGAATGAAGCAGTAGTATTTTTTTTATGTGTAGTTTAGTTTGATAAAGATCCTTAATATTTGTTCTTGCATAACCATTTTACTTTTTTGTATTCGAATGCCTGTATTGGTATTAAGTTATTAACTACTGCACATCTGAGATTTTCTGTCAAAAGTACAACAATTTTCATGCCCCTTTAAATGAATTCTTTCACAGAAGTTGCAAAAAAAAATTCTTCAAAGGGATAGTTGCCAAAGTTATTGAGAGCCTAGCCTTCCTATAACCTGCATGGAACCCGTTTGGTAAGTGCCTCACATATGTTGGCTGCTTCAGAATATCTTGGAAAGCCTGCTTCTGCCACATCTCTCTGATTATCTCCCAGTGTCAAGGAAGCTAATTGTGCCCCCATTGCACTAAGAAGCTCAAATTTAACCTTGACCTAGGCCATAAATAGCAAGAAAGGATTATGAAATGTGCTCAGGTAGCAGATGACATCGTATGTCTGGTCTGTTGGGCTGTGGTCAATGGTTAAAATGGGGTGTTAACACAAATGATCCCGGTTCATACCTTGATGGGCATAGAGCCATAGAACAGAGCATGCTTTGGCTGAATTTGACAGCTCCCCACATTGAACTCGGACTGAGATAATGTGGACATGGGGTTCATAACTCTCCACCGATAATTTTTTCTTTCTTTATCCTTACCAGAAAAATGACAATTTTTTGTTGTTGTTTACATCCAATTTATCACCCCACCCTCCAGCCCATAAGCGAGAGGTATTCCTCATAGCTTATGAAGAGCCTCAATGTCGATTGCCTCACAAATAGTGAACATGTCATCTGCAGGATTTGAACTCTGGTGGGGAAGATAACAGTTTCTTCTCTCAACCACCTGAGTTAGACCTATTTGACAAAAACATGATGTTCTATCTCTGTTGTTTATCCATTTAGACACATTTCCAAAGCTTCAAGTTTCAACAGCTTAGACTTTATAGGCCATTTAGGGCCTCATTTCTTATGTATTTTGCTATTTTGTCAATGATATGTATTGTACTCGGTGCCATTTTGATATAATCACCTTTACATGGTATATAAATGAGCAAACTTTGCATATTTTGTCTCTATGGCTTGGAATCATGGTTTTACATCTTAAAAATAGTTTTGTTTCATTAAAAATTAATTATTTAATGTATTTTTTTAAAACCGGTTCGTTTAGACCAAACCAGTCCCGGTTAGACCGGTTCCGGTTGGTAAACCGGTTCATTAGGTGGACCGGTCCGGTCACCAGTTCTGGTTTTAAAAACATTGGTTGGGACAACCATACTTGTGGAAGCAACATGTTGTATATGAGTCTAGACCTCTCTCTGTGATTATTACTTTGGCTAATAAGTTGTATAGGATACTGGAGGTAGCCCCGCCTACCGCCATCTCTTTGATCACTGCAAAGCAATGCAGTAAGATCATTTCCCAGACCAGGAAATTTGTTTTCCTTATGATTCGCCCCTAGGGCAAGAAGAAGGTTATGGCCATGACTTCCAAGCAGGGCTCCTCTGCATAGCAACAACAGATGGACAAGGTCATGGAGGAGTACAGGGATATTTTCGCCTCACCCACAGGGGTACCTCTACACTATCAGGTCAAGCACTCCATCGATCTGACCCCAGGCGCGCCACTGCCCAATGGACCGATCTATCGATGCTCTGTTCTGGAGAACGATGAGATCAAGAGGCAGATTCAGGAACTATTGCAGAAAGGGCACATCAGGCCAAGCTCATCACCTTGTGGGAGCCCGATTGTATTGGTACAGAAGAAGGATGGGACCTGGAGGCTTTGTATTGACTATCGGGCACTAAACAAGATCACTATCCGGAATAGGTACCCAATCTCGCGGATTGATGACCTTCTGGACCAACTCAAAGGGGCCAAATATTTCAGCAAGATTGACTTGAAGTCAGGTTATCACTAGGTGCCTATCGAACCCTCCGATGTGTGGAAGACTGCCTTCAAATCCAAGGAGGGCCTTTTTGAATGGTTGGTCATGCCGTTCGGATTAACAAACGCCCCTACAACCTTCATGAGACTGATGGACGACATCTTGCGACCCTTCACTAATGCATTCGTGGTGGTTTATTTAGATGACATCTTGATCTTTAGCCAGAGTTGGGAAGAACACCTCCACCATATTCGACAGGTTCTTCAAACCCTGTGACAACACAAGCTGTGTGCTAACTTGGAGAAATGCACCTTTGGCCTGACCCAGGTTCAATATCTGGGATACATCATTGATGAGAAAGGTGTACATGTGGACCCATCCAAGATACAAGTCATTCAGGATTGGCCAGCCTCAACCACTCTAACAGAGCTCTGCAGCATTGTGGGTCTTGCCAATTTCTACTGTAGGTTCATGTTGGGGTTCTTTCATATCACTTGGCCTTTAATTCAAGTCACCAAGGGTGGAGCGAAAGCAAAGTTTTTTTGGTCAGAAACCCAACAAAGAGCGTTCTTCGAGTTGAAGAATCACCTCTGTTCTGCACCAATGCTCACATTACCAGACCTGCAACAACCATTTGAGATTGAGACAAATGCCTCCGACTATGCTATTGGTGCAGTTCTTACTCAGCATGGGCATCCAGTGGCTTACCACAGTGAGACACTTTCAGACACAGTCCGAAAGTACCCCACTTACGACAAAGAAATGTATTCCATTGTGCAGGCATGTCGTCAATGGAAGCATTACATTCTGGGGAAGGAAATGGTCATCCACACAGACCATCGACCTCTACAGTTCATACAGACACAAGGGAAGTTGCAGAATGATCGCCATTAGAAATGGTCCACCTATCTGCAACAATTCCATTTGAACATTAAGTATAAGAAGGGCAGCACCAATAACATTGTTGATTGACTCAGCGAACCATTGGTCATGGCACTGATCACTGTGCTCAACTCCTGTGGGCATGAGACATCGGGGTGGCCACATCTTTACAAGAGTGATCCAGAATTCAGCAACATATACCAAACACTCCTAGAAGGGAAGCAAGTTCCAAATTTTCACCTTCAAGATGCACTATTATGCCACCTAGGACACATCTGTGTTCCTTCAAGTGAGCGTGCCAAGATGATTTGGGAGGCGCACTACAGTCGGGTCATTGGACATTTCAGAGTAGAGAAAACAATGGCGGTATTGCAGAAGTATTTTTATTGGCCGAAACTTTGTCAGGATGTTGGGAAGTACATTAGATCCTGCACCGCCTGCGCCATTGCCAAACCAACCATCAAGAAGCAAGGCCTGTATACTCCTCTACCTACTCCTAGTCGGCCTTGGGAATCTATCTCCATGGATTACATGTCGGGCCTTCCTTCTACTAAGCACGACAACGATTGCATTTTCGTGGTCGTCGACAGATTCTCTAAGATGGCCATCATGGCGGCCTGCAAGAAGAGTATCATAGCAGAGGCCACTGTTAAGCTCTTCTTTGAGCGAGTGTGGGTACACTTTGGGATCCCACAGTCCATTGTCTCAGATCATGACAACAGATTCTTAAGTGCATTTTGGTCAATTCTCTGGTCGATGCTAGATACAAAACTTACTAGGTCCACAACTTTCCATCCCGAAACTAATGGCCAAACAGAGGTTGTCAACAGGATGATCGTACACATTCCACGCATGTACAACTCGAAGCATCCATGCATGTGGGATTAAAGTCTCCCCTATGTCCAACACAACTACAACAAAGCTCTCCATAGCTCAATAGGCCACAGCCCCTTTCAGGTAGGGTTGGGATTTCAGCCATTATGCCCCATTAATGTGGCCATACCATGTGCAGCCACTCTGGTAGATTCGGCTCACATTCAATCTGAAGTTGAAAGGGCTAACAACTTCATTGAACACATTCAACACATCTGCCAATGCTAAGTACAAGCAGCACCATGATCAACATCAAGTGCTACACAAGTTCCAGGTGGGCGACAAAGTTTGGCTACATTTGCAGAAGGAGCGCCTTTTTGGAACCCCACCGCAAACTTCGCCCGCTCCGATATGGGCCATACACCATCACCAAGGTCGTCGATGACAATGCCTTTGAGCTCAGCATCCCACTGTTCCTTGGTTTGCACCCAGCGTTCAATGTAGATCGCCTTAGGCCATGCTTTCCACCATTGTTGGACAACGCCATGATATATTGGATAGAGCCAATGATAAATACAAGCAGCGCCATGATCAACATCGAGTGCCGCACAAGTTCCAGGTGGGCGACAAAGTTTGGCTACATTTGCAGAAGGAGCGCCTTGCTGGACCCCACCGCAAACTTCGCCCGCTCCGATATGGGCCATACACCATCACCAAGGTCGTCAGTGACAATGCCTTCGAGCTTAGCATCCCATCGTTCCTTGGTCTACACCCACTGTTCAATGTAGATCGCCTTCGACCATACTTTCCACCATTATTGGACACATCTGACATTGCAGAACATCTCACACAAACAGAGCTCAACCCGGACTGCATGGAATAGGCCACAACTGATCAAACCATAGATACACAGATCAAGAACACTCGCCAACAAAGGATATAGTGATATCGAGTTGTCAAAGCAAGCCAACTCCGTCGCCAGGGAAAGTGGGTCACCAGGGCAAGTGGTTCACCAGGGACTAGGTTCAACAAAAATTTCCTCACCTCATGGAGGCTCTACACGCAATGGGGACCATTGCTTCCTAAGGGGGGAGGAATGATCCAGGTGGATATTGGTGGCCACCCGCCTATTCCACCTAGACGCCCCAATCAGTTTCATCTGTTTCCTTGTTCATTTCAGCGTTTACTATTTTTAGCAGTTCTTCGGGTCCTAAACTTTTGGAGCATTTTTACCCCCTAAACGACGTTTTTTGGGGGTCTGCGGCAGGCCCTTGCTTGTAGGCAAGGTTCTGTGGCAAAACCTGTAGTACTCGGCAAGACCTTTTTAACAAGGTATCATGCATGCCATATGGAAATAATATGACCAATTTATGACCCTGGGAAGTTGGCTGTCCAACTAACCTCAACAGGGCCCACAAACTCTTGGTGTTACATCTCTTGGGGTTAGGGTTTTGGTTGTTTGGGGTTTTCTCATGTTTTCCAATAATAAATAGGCCCTTGAGCCTCATTGTAACACAGTTCAAAGGAATGTAGCCACCACATCTCTTCTTAGAGATAAGCTACCATCGCCCGAACTATCTTATTTCCATTTTGTTTGTAAGCATATTTCAGTGTTTTTCTATTAATGAAATAAAGTGTTTTTATGCTGTATCTCTGTGTACATGATTATATATGTAAGTTGTTGCATTCCTATTTAAGTTTGGATCATGAACTCTGGCACTTCTTGCTCCCTTTCCTGCCGTAGTGTGGTCCATTTTATGTACTTGTCTTCATACCTCTCAATAGGGTAATATTGTTCCTTAATAGCATCTCGGAAAGAGTCCTAAGAGGGTGTGGCTGAAAATAGTGAGGATTCCTCCTCGACTCTTTGATCACAGTAATTTTCCCACCAGTCCTTGACATGGGGGGCAGCCTTAAGGAGTGAAAAAGTAATCTTTTCTCTATTGGAAAAATTATGGACCGAAAAATATCCTTCCAGTAGATTTAACCATTTATCTAGAGCATTTGCGTCTATTTTGCCTTCAAATATGGGAATGTCAAAATTAACTTGTATCTTAAAGGGGGTGACACCTCCGAAGTGGCTGCTAGATGAAGATGTGTCACCCATTGGTATCCGCCGAAGGGTCTAGGAAAAATTATCCATCATCTCATTCCTCTGTTGATGGAGGGCTTCTTCGAGCAACAATTTGATAGGATCTCCTACTCCCTCGTCTTTCTTTTCTTCCACCATGGGAGGCCATCGAGGTTGGCAAGGACGGTCTTGCAAGGATTCAACCAGTTCGAGTCCCAAATCCTTATACCTCGACCTTGTTGTGGACATGCACAGAAAAACAGAGAAAGCGCAGATCGCTCTGATACCATTGATCCAAATTTATGAAGGAACAAAATGAAATACAAATTTAAACTAAGAACACAAAGATACAGTGAAACTAAACTTCCATTAATAAATAGCAAATGCTAAAAACTGTTTACATGCAGAATGAAAGCAAACTAGCTCGGGCGATGATTGTTTATCTCTGAGAAGAGATGTGCGGCTACATGCCTTTTGAACTATGTTACAATGAGGCTCAAAGGCCTTTTTATCATGAAGAAACAATGAGAAATCCTAATATCCAAAAACCTAACCCTAGGAAATGAAGCGCCAAAAGGTATGGGCTCTGATGGGGTTAGTTGGAATGGCAACTTCCTGGGGTCGTAACTTTGGCATACGATCTTCGTTTGGTGTGCACAATAGCCCGTTAGAAAGGTCTATTCAATGACAACAACTTTTGATTGCCCCATCTTTCGACTGAAAGATCCATGTTTACCCATTTTCCTAAAAAATTCCATTTAGGACCTCAAAATGGCCCCAAAAGTTTAGGACCCGAAAATTGCCAAAAATAGAAAACTGCTGAAAAAAGAAACTGCGCTGAAAAATAGGAAACTATTAGAAAACAACACTGGGGGTCCAAGTGGAATAGGCGGGTGGCCACCAATATCCACATGGATCAGTTGGAGACCCATGGAGACCACTTTGTGGCACCCCAGCTGGATCTTGGGACCCCACTAGAGGTAATGAGGTGAATTTGATGGCCAACCCTCAAATCATGGATTTCACACACATCTACACTTTCTTGGACACCTCATCACCCTTGGACATGGTAGTTGGAGCATTTATTAGTGATGATGATGTCATCATTAGAGAGCTTACAACTCACACATGTGGGCTAATTAGGACATATTTTGATAAATCTAATGGGTTGGCTTGTAACCCAAGTACATTTTAGCATCAAACTTGTTTAATGGGATTTTGTAGCCTAATAATTAGTCCTAATCCTCATATATATAGAGGATAGGCTCCTTGTGTTGGATCATCATCACTTGTGACTTATTTCGACCTTCTTGGAGATTTTTGGCCTTTTTTCTATGAAGATGTGACTCTATGGCGTATTTTTCTATTTGGAGCTATTTCTTTGGTCTTGGAGATGTTACTTTGGAGCAGTAAAGGCTTTTGCATGCATTCTATCTTGTAAGTGTACCTTGGATTTGATCATTTTTTATTATTGTGTCTAATGTATGGAATGGTTAATTATCTAGGGTTCTATTGTGCTAGTTATCATTGAAATTCAATGTATGGAATCTCGATGATAGCATTGTATGCATTACTCAATAGTAGAATGTGAATGAAAACCCCATTGGTAAATATTTAAACTAGCTCTCCCAATTGATTTTTCTCCCTCACAAAAGTAATAGTTAGGGTTTTGAGACCTAGGGTTTCATCATTCCCTTACTCCTTGCCAAGATTTAACATATTTTACAATCCCATAGACTCCATCATCCCAAGGACTAGGCACTGGCCTTGTCACTTTGTTGATCACCTTCAAAATTTACCTTAAATTTGGTTTTCTCTCTTGAAATGAATTTTGGCCCCTTAAGGATAATCTGCTAGCTAGGGCTAAGGCACGAATTGGACTAGGTGTGAAGTCATTGGCTTGTGGAAGGATTCAACATTGGAAGGAGTATTTGTTGCCTCAAATCAACTTCTTTTAGTGGTTAATCCATCCATTCCAAAGTTGAACTCTTTTGCCCTAGGTAGATCTTACTGTAAAAAAAGCCCTAGTTTGCCCTAGGCTTCAACTTGGAGGTTGTTGAAGGCTTCTTGTTCCATTGGTTGCTAGTATTCATTGCTTAGAAGCCTTTTCTTGGCCTTGTGATTCTAGGTTGATCCATTAGGCTTGCTATTCATCAAGCCCTAGATCATTTGTTCCCTAATAGGATACATTGGTGGATGTGAATTGCTTTATCTTGCTTGTTGAACCTTGTCCTTAGGAAGAGATGTCCTCTATAAGCCTATCTTGTCACCTTACTCCTTGGACTTAACATATCTCTCATAGGTGACCTACTAAAGGGAAGCCTCCCTAGTGGTAAAAGTCCATAAAAGAGTAGGATGTAGTGGTTGCAGTGATAGTGGGCCACACCTCATTGTTGTCCCTTGTTCTAATTTTTTTCCTTGTGAGCTTTGCTCACAACACAACACCTGCTAGATTTTGAGGCAACATCTTTGGCACTATTTCTGGGGAGGAATTGAGTCAGCCTCATCGTAATTTGAAGATTTAGCTTCACCCCTTTTGAAGAGAATATCTCAAACAACAAGAGAGATCCTCTTCTAGTGACTCCTGAATCCAATCCTATCAAGCCCTCTCGTAGTTCTTTTGAGTATACCATAGCTCCAAGAAAGAGGAAGACTACCAAGAAGACCATTGAAGCTTCTATATCTCCAATTAACCCTATTAGTCCAGTGGTTAGGAAAATATTTGTTGATAAAACCACCCCTTTCACCATGGATAGGACATGGCTTATAACTCCATTCGTGCCCTTTGATTTGAGCAAACTCCCTAATGCTCCACATCCATTCCCTGAGAAGTATTGCAAGTAGCTCCCAAAATTCAATGGTACTGATGGCACCACCACAAAGAAACATATTCACCAGTTCTACTAGGCAATGAGTGCAAAGCTAATAATGTAAGATGAAGTCATGATGCATTTTGGCCTAACCTTTGATGGGAATTCTATGGACTTGTATCTTCCCTACCCCAAGGTAGTATTTATGATTAGGATACCTTTCATGAAACATTCAAGAAAATATGGGCTTCAACATTAGTTGGAGGCGTCCTCCTTGAGAAATACCATGTGATGTGGTTAGGAGGAATCTCTAGAGCTTGTGTCAACCTGGTCACAGGAGTGGGGTTACTCCATTGGTGGGTCCGGAGGGTTTTAGAAGGGTTTTATGGGTCCGACTAGGATCATTTACTATATTTCATCATCATGATAAATTCTGCACGGTTTGTTCTTGGTTCCGTTGCATTCCCACGATTTTTGTAAAACGACATTATTAACAAGCATATTTTAATTAATTATGCTTAAGGTGTTGTTTTGGGATGATTACTTGGAGAAACACCTTAGTGTAATAGCTTGTTGGAATTGGGATTAAAATATCTATGGGTAGGATGATAAAAAGGGGCTTTGGATGGCCAGTGTGACCACATAGGTGAATTAAGCGTTTTCTGACATTAAAACAGACTTTAATTAGTTTATAAAAGTCACTTTATTAAATAAAGAAAGGAAAAATGTTTTTAATATTTAATTGGAGGGAAAAGGTAAATAACTTATTAAAATGGAAATAAGGGGGCCACTCCTCATACTTTCACTTGCATTTTGAGAAAAAGAGCTCTTGGAGAGTTTTGGAGAAAAAACTTAGGGCTTGAGAAACCCTAGCCGCCATAGTTGGTTTCGGTGTTGAAACTATACACCCTAACAAGTTCAAGGAGTGGAATCACTCTGATTTCACCATTGGGATTCAAAAGAGAAGATGATTTGCAGGAGATATTGAGGTAGAGAGGTCTTATCAGTTAATTTTATCTTTTGATAATGTGTTTTCTATATATTATCTCTCACAGGTGATAACCATAACCAGATATGGAGATTTACCTTATTGGAAGAGTTCCCATAAAGAAGAATGAGTTTCCTAGTCTTTTTGCTAGTGGGTTCGAGTAGCCGTTGAATCTAATTCTTTTTCCTTGAAGATGATTGAGTTACATAGAAGAGAACAGAACCCAAGTCACTAGCTTCTTGTGGCATGATTTTCCCAACTTAAGGAGAACAAATCACTTGGTATTTTTGTTGGTTGAAGTTTATATTCCATGGGTCGAGTTTCCTTGTTTTGGAAGAAGACTGGAGTTACTGCTGGTTATTATCAGTCACAAACAGCAGGCCGAGTTACCTTTTATTGTGGGCTGAGTATACTACAATTGCCACACTGTATTTGGGCTTGTAAGGTCGAGTTCAATATGCTGGAAGAGACTGAAATTGTATGCTGGTAAAGGCAGCGTACTTCCATATCTTGTTTGCTGGTTACACACAGAAAATGAGGTCGAATGTCCTCTTGTAGTTGGTACGAACCTCTGGAACACCTATTGCTGAAGAAAACCGTTAGTTGGAACTTCTTGGACAACGTATATACCAGGTTAGCTTGCTGGAGTAATTATCAGGTCCCAATATGAGTTCTGTCTTGTAGCATTTATTTTCATGACTGTGTGTCAATAAAATCACTGCTGTTATAATTTATGGGTTGTTCTCATTAATGAAAGGTGTTCACTCTCTTGTTATATGGTGCATATCAGTGGTGTAATCCTTTGTTGGGTGTTTTAATAACAATATATTGCTATCTGAAATCATTTATCAAGTTTTGTGTTAAACTACTTGGGTTATTTTGAAGAAAAGTGCACCTACAGCCAATAGTAAACAAACTGTTTGAAGAAATGCCTCACTGAAAACTCAAACAAAACCTAGCAATTACAGTGATAACTTGGGGTCATTTTTAAGAGGGGATTTTACATCCTTCAAGTTGCTAAAACTGAGAAAGAATTTGTGAAGGAATATACTCAGAGATTTGAAAACTTCATTAGAGAGATCCCTGAAAAATTCAAGCTCACTGATGATGCTATCTTGGTTAGATACATAAGATCTCTTCATGGACATTGTTACCCACATTTTGTGGGTGATATCCCTAGGAGAAATTTTTTCTCCAAGATGGTCCTCAGCCAGCAGCCAACAACCCCTTGCAGCCACCAACTAGCTCGTTGTGCCATTCTCCGCCACCTGAGCCAGCCATGTGGTCCCTCACCCATCTGTTATGATCGTATGTTTGAAGGTGGGCCTCCTGAACCTAAAGGTATGCCTTGTCATTTGGTAATTGAGTATTGTAGTTTACTTATCATGGACACTTCTGGGCATGGATTAATGGGGGGATTCGGCGGAAAGAGTGGGCTAGGTCTGTGCTCTTGTCCCCTAGACCTCTTTTGGATGTTAACCTTGGACCCTAGTCCCATGGGATCTCTTTTACTGACCTTTGGGCTTTAGGGATGGTACTACATGGGAAACCCTGATTTTCTTTGTGTGGTCCCACTCCCTTATCCACATATATTACTCCCCTTCCACTCATTATAACCCCATTCATCATTTCTTCCACCTGGGTCCACATAGGGTTAGCCTTCCCTTTACCCTTGCCCACACCCTAGGTCGGGCCTGGAATGATGCCCCGGAGGTTGATGCAGTTGAAAAGAAAAGTAAAGCATAATTGGTCACATTCAATAGGATAATGTACCACAAAATGCAAAAGATGGCCAGGACAAACACATTTAGCACGTGGGCAAAATCCAATACATGAGCTCTACCCCATCATCATGGCCATCAACCTAGTTCCTACAAGCCCTAGATGAGCCTCCTTTATCATTTAGGAACCCATGATTGTCCCAACCCCTGGTGGGTAATGAACCACCCTACCTTAAAGGGGGTATCCACTACTATATCTCACACATCATGCTCTTATCCCTTGAGCCCCAAGCAGTTAATTAAAGAAAAATCATAAAAGGAAAAAGGCATATAAAGAAGGGTGGAAAAATCAAGGCCGGGGCACCTCATGTACCACGATTTCTCCCTCCTATACGTTATATACCCAAGTGTGGGCTTCCCTTTTATTGGCTACACTTATACCCCAGCATGTGGCCCAGGGATGCCCCTTTAATTCCCTACTCCATTCTTCTCTTTATCACATGCCACCACTCTTTAAAGGATGTACCTTGGACATACTATCCCCTTTAGAAGTAGAAAACACCTAATAGGATACTTGATTAACCCCATTTGGAGCTTGGAGACATTAGCACGTGCCAAAGCCCACTATGGAAGAGCATGCCATTATGAAGTCCCCACCTATTGTTCATGGTTTGTAAGCTCTTTTACTCGATGTCCTTGATGACTTGTTGTACTGGAAGGCTAGGGGACGCATTGGATCTTGTGCAAGATTGCAGGTGGTCTCCATTTTGGGTTTGGTCTCCCTATACGGGGTCCTAACCCTCTAGAGGGCTACATTGGCACATGTAGGGTGTGTGTTGAGAGCCATGGGCCCACAGCAATAGACAACACTCCATGGATCCCCAAAGATGTTTAGAGATTGCTCGAGATTCTCCTATTGGACGAGGAAGATGCACCTAGTTCACCTTTGCCTAGCCAACCCCATAGTTGTACCATACACTTGAAAAATGACCTAGGACTCATATGCTGATGTGGCATCATTTACACCATCATCTGAGTCCTTACAAATCATCTATAGACATCTTCGATTTACTTGGAGACCCATGAGGTCACTTGTGTGCCCTCACACCCATTAGGAGACCCATGATGTCACTTGTGTGCCCTCACACACATTGGCAGCACCACAGGTTTATTATGTGGAGAACAAGGGGCCTGTTGAAGAATCTAGGGCAAATGAAATTAATGAGATTCTTCTAGACATGATAACTATTTGTGAGGTGTTTTTAATTTTTCTTATTAACACAATCTTTGCTTGTTAATGTTAGAGTGTACCTTCTTAGTTCATTAAATAGTTACCAAAACAAAGAGACAAGAACACAAGATGTTGGCTTTCTGCTAGGGCCAAAACCTCTCACTCTTTGAGAGGAAAACCCGCACAAAATTCTTCTTATAGAGATTCCAATTGACGAATACCAAGACCATGACCCTTGACCTATGATGCCACTTCCAGACCAAGACATAATCATCCTTCTTCCTTGATTCTTTGATTTCTTCATACTGTCACTGGATCCGAGATGCATCATGTAGCTCCCAGTTGTATCATATAGCACCTCCCATCACTGATCATTATAGCACTACTAACCACAACACCTTGAAATCATTGAGATCCTACAACATTGAGACCTTATTCAAACTGTCTCTTCAACTAGCACAACACCTTCATATTATTGAGACCTTTATTCAAACTATACTACAATGATATGTTCATCCATATTATAGTGAGTATGTGCCAAGACTATGAGGAAGACATCACTGCAATGTCACTAGTCTACATTGTGATCACTGTGGTAACCGAGATCCTTACTATCTCAACCATCCGAAAGCTTTAGAGAGATCCGAATCCTAATCTCTATCACCCATCCGAAATCTCAGACTTTCTCTGTTGTACCCATCCGAAAGTAGTAGAGACTGTACCCATCCGAAATTGCAGAGACTGTACCCATCCGAAATTGCAGAGACTGTATGCAAAGATCTCACTATGTAAATGCGAAGGTATAGGCTCCTTTTTATAGTTGTTGGGTCATACATTTAAGCTGACTTGTCTTTATGAACCGACGTGTCTTTTATGCTGAGAGGACATATCATTTACACACACACACACACACACATATATATGACATTCTCCAAAGGTTGTGTCTCCATTTATTGAAGTCGACATGAAGTTTGAGCATATATATATTCATGTCGTTAGGATGACTGTGCTTGTCTATTCTGGAGGACTCTTACAAGTGTAACAACACTTCATAGACTCTAAATTATATATTTATGACAAGATGACAAATCCCTAAAGACATCAAGAAGAAGTCTTTGACCTATGAAAAACACTTCTTGCTCATGAAATCCATGATGCAAGGAATACAATAAATACATTTGTTTCTTCTTTACATAAAATCATAATTACAAGTTGTTATGAAGACCGAACCTAGTTACACTTTCTTCAATAGGGCCAACTCCTTGTCCATTACTTTTGGAAGTCCTATTCATCATTATGGCACTTATGGACTTCATTAGGCCTCTTAGAGAGCCCAATGACATGTACCATTGATCATTCGACCTCTTGAGAGGCTTGTTATTTTGTTTATGAGCTAGTTTGGTGGGCTTGTCACCAAAAGTTAGTTATTTGCACATTATTTTTATTTTAAGGGCTAATGTAGGCTCAAGTAGCTAAATCGAAATCATTAGGAGTGCATAAATACAAATTATGAGAGTTCATTTCTCATCTTCACTTGGTTTGGACTTGTATCTCTCTTGATATTTTCGCTATTCCTTTTGGGTGGACGAAATTTTGGAGCATGGATGAATTTTGATGTATGGATTATCTTTTTTTATCTTGGAGCTTCTTAATTGGAAATTTTATTGATGGTTGGATATATTCTCTTACATGTAAGTACAAATTTAATGCTATTTATTCTTTTACTTTGTCACATGCATTGATGATGAGATTTTCGCTATACTAGGGCTAATTGTTGCATGCATTTACTGCAAAATTATGGGATTATGTTTCTATATAGCATCTCTTTATGTATGGGTCATGTATGTTGAACGAATTCTCCTAGGGATAATTCTATGATTGAATTTATCTTGACAAGCCATCTTACCTTGCAAAACGAAGTGTAAAAGCTTTTAAGGTCACTCTCCTTTGCCCTAATGACAAGCGAAGTTGTCCTTGAAGCCTCCTTGACCTAGAAACGAAGTCCATTCTCATATTCTTCTTGACTCCAATCTCCCCAAAGGATTAGGCACTGGTCTACCATAAGGTGATCACTTGAAGAATCATTTTTCTTCACTTCTTCTCCTTTATTCTAGGTCTAGCCGCATTAGGGCTCATAGGGAATCGTTTTCTCGACAAACCACCCATAGAAAAATTTCGATCTCTTGGCCTCTACTGCGCTGGTGTGTCTCTTAGGCCTCCTCCAAATTTGACGAAATTCTAACGATGGGCTTGTGAGATATCCCAAGCCTTGGCCTTGAGATTGGTTTTTTCCCTAAGTTTCCCTAGGCTAGTTCCTCATAGGGATCATTTTGCACCTTTAAGTGAAAATCACTTCTTTGATCTACTTCTCCTCCTTGTTTAGGTCAAGTTTATCATTGGTTGCTAAACTCCCTCCTCTTGACCTAACCTGGTCCACTTGGCCCCGTGTGGTCCCATACCTTAAAAAAGTTAATTCTTCAATAACCATTTGGGGAACCAAGTTCCATAAGGATTTTAGGGATTGGGAAGCTCCTTTAGAATTCACACTCCTTAAACCTAGCCCTTAAATCCCCATCCCCTTTTCCTAGAAGACTTTGTACCTTGCTTAAAAGGCAAGCAAGTCCCACTCTTGAGTCTCTCCTAGGAAAGGGTCCCTGAGATCACTTCACATCCATCTTAGTTGATATATCCTCCATAAGTGATTCTCTATATATATCGGGTCTCCTCCCATCGGTGAAAGTCCTTAAAGAGTAGGAAGCTTTAGCTGTGGTGATAGTTGTCTTTAGCTTCATTGTTGCTCTTGACCTAAAAAGTGCCCCTCTAGGACCCCCTGCTAGTTTGAGCGGTAACAGGCTTTAAAGACCTAGCAAAGGCTAAGATTATGGATGTTTAAGTAGAGAAAAAGATAAATATTGTTAGAATTGACTTGTTCAATTATCCTAGAGCTAGAATTGAGCCTAATATCAAACCTAGTTCCCAAGTGGATCCTACTTTCCAGGATTTTGCCTAAAAGTTTGACAAACTTATGAATGAATTAATGCAGGGTCAAAAGATATTGATGAACAAGTTGTCCACAATAGAGAGAGGGGGGATCTCGATCAAACTT
Source organism: Pinus tabuliformis (assembly GCA_031772625.1). Taxonomy (NCBI): domain Eukaryota; kingdom Viridiplantae; phylum Streptophyta; class Pinopsida; order Pinales; family Pinaceae; genus Pinus; species Pinus tabuliformis. Next base: position 346,140,907 of record CM062818.1, on the reverse strand, counting down.
CCCTCCTAAATCACAATTCAGATAGGACAAGTCCTTCAATGAAAAGACCCCTGAGGAAGACGATGCTAACCAACAAAGTATTCCAAACACACTTGCCTCAACCAACCTGGTAGAGCAAGAAGAGCCCCCTTGGTGTCAACCTTGTGAGGAGTATCACTCTAATGAAGAATGTCCTTGCAATCAAGTAGAGGAGGAGGAATATCCTGAGCACTTGAACATAGCAAATGACAATGCTCCCTTAACATCTTGCTTGGTTATACCTACTTCCACCTAGAGCCTGATCAAGTCCATAGTGTAGATGGTAATGATCAAGTTGAGCCGATCATGGTTGTTGAGAATAGTGGAAGGTTTAACGGTCTGCAATATTCTATGAGAAATACTAACCAAGCCCAAGCAAGTTCTGGCTCTAGTAATGCATCCCAAAAGGACAATTCTCAAGCACAAACTCAAAATAAACCTAAGTCAAAACTGGGAATCAATGATATTGCATTGGATGTGGATATGACAATTTTTTGGCTAAGGTTAATGTGCAGGTCCCTCATGTGGAGATGGCAAAGTTTCCTGTCAAAAGGAGGCAAATTAGGAAGGCGTTTGACTTTGAGGATGAGCTTGAGGATCCTTTCGTTATTCTAGAAAACATGTTCTTTGATAAGAAAAATGGAGGTCATGAGCCATTCTTGTTATCTCTAGTGATCAATAATCTTATATTGCATTATTGTATGCTTGATTTAGGTGCTTGAAAAAATGTCATGCCACTGAAGGTAATGCATCAGTTAGAAATGGACATCACTAGACCTTACAAGAATGTATGTTTTTTTTATTCCAAGTCTATCCCTCTCTATGGTCTAATTAAATATGTGAAGGTATCTTTGTTAGCTAACAAGGATAAATCTATTTTGATGGATATTGTTGTCATTCATGTCCCTGATGCCAGGGGTATGCTGTTATTAAGAAAATGGTGTGCTTTGATAGATGGCCAATTACAAATGGATTTATCATATGCCATTATTCCCAATTCTGATTGGATACATTTTGTGTTATATAGGGAACCTCAAATTCTTGATCATATTGAAGACATTGAGCCTTTCCCTACCACTAATCATAGTAAGGCCATAGTTACCAAAAAACAAAGGTTGTGAGTCAAAATCCTTATAATAGGCCCCAGAAGTCAATTAAGCCTCCTAGTTCACAAGAGGTCTGCCATATTAAGACGTCTAACTCAAGGCCAACCATTACCAAAAAGCAATTGGTTCAAAAACCAAAAAGGGAATACCAAATATGTGACCTCGTCTTGGTTGATAAAGACCTTAATCCTGTTAGGATATGTTATCCACAATTTTGTCAACAGTCCGAGAAAGCAAAGCAATGCACAAAGAAGTGGAGAAAACTTTTCAGAGATCAAAGTCATTTTCCAGCATGAAGTTATCATTGTAAACCTAATTTCTGCAAGGTTTATTGTAAATGATGCTAGTATGACCATTTAATTATGTAACAACACCTAGGTAAGCCTCTGATTTTGGCAAAGGATTTCATCCTAGGAAGTTTTTTAACCGCCCTGAATTATGTGTTTGTAAACACGCATAATCGACAGAGTTTTTCTTCCAGCTTAAACCCAAAATCTAGGGTGGAATTCGTTGTGATCAGCCCTGGTATTGCACCAAGGATGTTGCAAGTCCCAAGGGCTTCTCAACTTAAATTATCAACCGGGGTTCATAAAAACATAGAGGTGACAGTGTTATATGCAATGCACAATAGGTTAGGTTCCACTCATGTCACCCTCAGTCATGAGATCAAATCAAGGTGTTCAGAGACCACTCCTTTAGCTAACTACAAAGAGAAAAGCATGTCATAATTGTAAGGAGATGAACATGATTCTAACTACAAAAGTGAAAATGCCATTCATTCAATGTAAATGCTGAATTGAAATTGCATGAAAGGAAAAAACTAGTCTAGTTGCAGAAGTAAACCATGCTATTCTATTTGCATACTTAATCAAATTAACAACCTACTTGCATGAATCATCTATCTATTTGCAACTTGCTTGAAAATGAGAAATTCAACCTTCAACACAATTATGAAAAAAAATGCTAATTCTAATTCTATTTGTTGTCTTATGTTTGTAGTGAGGAGAGGATGGGGTTGGAGTGGTCTTAGAATCTTCCCTGGTCATGAAATCAAGGCTTGTGGGCCATTATTCAACTTCAATACCCAAGGGTTGAAATATGGAGCAAATCTAGTTGAAGAAAACAATGCTACAGGTCTACTACAGAGGCCTTGTTTTGCTATAGGAGGGGGTTTGAGAGATTTTTGAGGATAGGAATGGTGTCTTGAAGGTAGAAGAAGGTGGATGAAGGTAGAAGAAGGTGAATGAAGGGTGTGGGAGCCCCTTAGCCAAGCCTAGTACCCCTCAGAGGTCTATCTTGCACCAAAGTTTGTGCCCATGGTGTCCTCCATTTACCCTAGCAGAGTGATCTCGGTGGCAGAGTTTGGAGGCAATGTGAGGTGTCTAGGAGGGAGATGGAGTGGCCTAGGTGGATGTAGAAATGTGTGCCCACCCCTACAGGTCAACATAATCCCTACAAACTAGTCAAACACATGCATCAAATAATCACTATTACAGCAAAGTAAATTAACATGGAAAGGATGAGTTGAATTTTATTAAAATCTACTCTACCCTACAACACAACTCAAATTGCCAAACCAATGCTGCTAACTTCTAAGTTGCAGAAACTAAACATGCAGAAGGATTGTAGTCCAATACTTAACAATTTCCAAGAAATCATAAACACATATTTTTGGGTTGTTATTGTAGATCTTCCAATCACTCTTCCCACAAGAGAGGTGATAGGAAAACCTGCAACTACAATTTTTTATGATATAATACCTACTGAAACAAAAAGGAATTGCAATGACTTGAACAAGAACAAGGAAGAAATACAAGAGAGGGACTAAAGCCTCTGGGTTGGGCCCAAACCCAAGGGTTTCAGCCCTCCAAAACTAACTCAGATGCAGACCAATAGTGAACTTCTCATTAACAGAAAATAAGAGTCACATACATCATATGAAGGATGAGAATAACAATGTCAAGCACTAGGCTCTCAGTAGCTACTCCTAGCTGCAACAAAAATTCGAATCCTAATGAGCCTTTTGGCTGGTTTATTTATACAAAAAGTAGTTGAGGGGAAGTTCCCTTGAAAAGAGGAGTGATTCCCTCCAAAATCTCGAGATTGTTGGATCTGGTTCCCTTGGATCTTCACATGCACGTGAATTCCTCAGTTGCTAGTGAATTCGAGTTGTTGGTGAAGAATCTTTGATCTAAATCCAAGTTGGGGAGTTAATGCAGTGGACAAGCCCCCCTATATTCTCTCTAGATGTCTTCAATCAGTGCCTACATATTAAATATCTCCAAAAATACTCCTTTTCCTGCATATTAATCACATTAGGCCATGAAATACGACAATCACCCTTTACTCTTCCTACTAGGCATATTATGGTTAAAAATTCAAATTAATGTGAGAAAAGGAGAGTTTTTAGGGCTGGAGGATAGCACAATGGGCCTCAAAATATACTTATTGATGGGACCCATCATCACCCCCTATTAAAGGTGTTCCTCACCCTCTAAGCAACTCAGTCACTGATATGAAGCTCATTCATGGCCTTGGTGATCCAAGTGGATATTTGTGGCCACCCGCCAATTCCACTTGGACCCCCACCATTGTTTCTTTTAGTTTTTCAGTTTCCTTATTTGTAGCACAATTCACTATTTTTGGCAGTTTTGTGGGTCCTGAACTTCCGGAGCCGTTTTGAGGCCCTAAACGACGTTTTTTGGGAAAACTTAGAGCAACATCAGTCCTCGGATAGATCTTTCTAACGAGGTATTGTGCACGTCAAACAGTGATCGTATGCCAAAGTTACGACCTCAGGAAGTTGATGTACCAATTTACCTAAAATGGGGCCCATAGTTTGGCGCTTCATCTCTTAGGGTTAGGGTTTTGGATGTTTAGGGTTTTCCATTGTTTCTCAACAATAAATAGGCCTTCGAGCCTCATTGTAAGACAGTTCAGAGGCATGTAGCCGCCACATCTCTCCTTAGAGATAAGCTACCATCGCCCGAGCTAGTTTATTTCCATTTCTGTTTGTAAGCATATTTCAGTATTTTACATTAATGAAATGAAGTATTATTTCTGCTGTATCTCTGTATTTATGGTTATCTCTGTAATTTGTTGTGTTCCTGTTTAAATTCAGATCACTTGGTGGCCTCTCTGACATCCCAAGGCATCTCAGATGGTGTGCCTTCCTAGGGATAGAAACCTCCATTTTCTTCTATGTCTGTCCATTCCTTTTATTCTTCTGCCTAGTTTCTTCTCTCCTGTAGGCCCAACAGTAAGGGAGGACTGAGTTTGAGTCTTATCCATTGGATCTTCAACCTTTGCATGATTCTCTTGTATAGTGAGGTTCTTTCCAAGGCATTCCTTAGTCTTTTAGGAGAGTGATACTCTTTGATTTGCAAATTGTGAGGCAGGGCATGTCATCTTCTTTGGCAAGCCTGCAAACTTTTTGTCCCCAACATCCTAAAGGTGTCCTCAAAATGGAGGATAGTTTGTTATTGGTATGCCATATACCGTGGTGCAAATTCAGGATCAGTGGAGATGAGGTTGTGGTTACTAATGACAACCTTGGGGCTCACTAATTCTTCTTTGATGTATAAGGGCTCCCTCTCTTCTTTGGCCATCACCCTCTTTACTTCCTCAGCTCTTGTCTCCTCATGAGTCAACCAAGAGGATAATGCCATTAGTTGCATGTCCCCCAATCTTGAGTTGGGGTCCCAAAAGTTCATGTCTGTGAGGATCATATTGTGCATGTAGAACTCAACCAGTTTGGCTCTATCCTCAATACTTTCTTTTTTTGCAAAAGTCAATGAACTTCCTGTAGTCTTGAAAAGGTAGAGAGCCATACCGTGCTCAGGTCTTTATCTGAAATTGTAGCCACTGCTCCTTGAGGAAGATGGCATAGGATTTGGATGGCTCCCTGCATTGTATGGCTTCCATGGATAGTATTTAATTAATGGAAAAACCTGTGAGCAATTTTGAAACCAACGTTTCGGACTAGCTAGGTGAGTCCATCATCAGGGTAATGAGATCTGCATTTTGAGAAAGAGAGAGTCAAGAAAATGAGAACCTATTAATAGAAGGATGGATAGATAACCTAGGTTTGGAGAGGTCGGCTAGATTTCAACACTTTATTAATAAATGGATAAATAAATTTTTAATTTTGATTTTTAAGTTTTAATTTAATTAATAATTTTAACCTATATTAAAAGTAATTTTTTAATAGTAGATTGATTTGATCTAATATTAAAAATAAGATTAATATAAACTGAATAAAATCAATTTAATAAATTAATTTAATTAATTAATTAAATAAATTGGTTTTACATTTAAAAGTATATTAATTAATTAATTAATTTTTAAATTTAGTTTAATTAATAAATTTAATTTTTTTAATAAAATAAATTCACTTAAATTAATTTGGCCTAATTTAAAAATAAAATTAATATAAACTCAATGGATTAAATAAATTTTAATTTTGTTATAAATTTTAATCTAATTAATAAATTTAAAAGTAATTTTTGACCTAAATAAAAATAAATTAATATAAACTAAATTTAACGAAAGATTAATTTAATTAATTAATTAATTAATTAATTAAATTAATTTTAAATTTGGTTTAATTAATCAATTTAAAACTATGTTGATTAATTCATTAATTAATTAATTTTAAATTTTAAATTAATTAATAATGATTTTTTTTTTTTTTTTTTTTTGAATAAAATTAATTCACTTAAATTAATTTGGCCTAAATTAAAATAAACTTAGATTGAACTAAATTTAAAATAAAATCAATTTAAATTAATTAATTAATTAATTAAATTAATTTTAAATTTAGTTAATTTTTTTTTAATTAATTAATTAATAGAATTTGGTTATTAATTTATGCAATTATAATTAAAATTATATATATATATATGTTAGTTGTAATTTATTTATTTATTTGAGTTGTAAATGCTGTATTAAGGGAGAATTTGTATAACTTAAAGTTACTTTATTTTGTTTAACAAGGGTTTCCATGTATTACTTAGTTTAAGACCATCATCCCTATTCATATTATTAGAGGATTTTTCAATTTCTATTGTCTCTTTAATTCTTCTTTTTAAATAGTGGTCTTCCTTGTGGATTAATTTAGCTTGTTCCATGCATATATAGTGTGAGGAGGAACAAGCATGCTCTGCAAGACCTGATTTATCAGACCTATTTCTAGTAATATCACTAATGTGCTCTTTTAATCTTACTCCAAAGGATCTTCCTGTTTCCCCTATGTAAACTTTACCACAAGAACAGGGAATCGAATAAACGCCTTTGTGACATTTTGGGTCAATTGCATCTTTTGCAGATTCAAGCATGTTTTTTATGGTGTTAGGGGGGGTGAAAGCCACCATAATGTTATGCTTAGCGAGAACTTTGGCAATTTTATCAGTGATTCCTTTGATATATGGAAGGGATATTCTAGGGTTATCAAATGATTTCTTTTTGTTTTGTTTATTGGTTAAGGAATTTTTAATAATTTTGCTGATGGTGTGATGTTGATAGCCATTGTTTACAAAAACTTCGTGGAGATGGATAAGTTCTTCCTCTAGATGTTCTGGGTCGGAGATTCTGGAGGCTCTCGTGGTTAGGGTTTTGATGACACCCATTTTTTGCTTAGGATGGTGGTGGGAGTTTGCATGAAGATACTTGTCAGTGTGTGTTTTCTTCCTGAAGACCTGGTGGCTTAACTTGCCTTCTTTCTTGGTGAGGAGGACATCTAAGAAGGGGAGCTGGTTGTCTTGCTCAATTTCAATGGTGAATTTTATGTGTTGGGAGAGGCTATTTATATGGGATAAGAATTCCTTGAGCCTATCTAAGCCATGGCTCCATTTAGCAAAGATATCATCTACAAACCGTTTCCACTCTTCAGGTGTGAAGGGGAAAGACCTAAGAGCCATTTTCTCAAAGTGTTCCATGTAAAGATTGGCAATCAATGGGGATAATGGGGAACCCATTGCAACACCATGGGTTTGCTCATAAATTTTACCTTTAAAACTGAAGTATGAGGATTTAAGGCAAATTCTTATAAGTTCCACAGTTTCTAAGTCAGTAATATTTTTTAGCACTTCTAAGGCTTCATCTACAGGAATCATGGTGTATAGAGATACTACGTCAAAGCTAACCATTAGGTCATTGTCATTAAATTCTAGGTTTTTGATCCATTCTATGAAGGAAGAGGAATCTTTGATATATGAGGGAGTGTTCCCAGCTAAAGGTCTGAGTTTGCTTGCTAGATATTTAGCTAGCCAATAAGTGGGGGATCCTATAGTGTTCACTATAGGTCTTAATGGAACACCAGATTTATGGATTTTTGGCACACCATAAATTCTAGGGATGATGGCACTATTAGGGATTAATTTTTTCTTAATGGAGGTATCAAGGGAGGAGTTTTTAATTTTATCACTAACTTGGCGAAGAATTTTGCTGGTAGGGTCTTTGTTTAGAACTTTATAACAGCCACTGTTTATTAAGTGTTCTTCCATTTTGAGCTCATAGTCAGTCCTATTCATGATTACAGTGGCATTACCCTTGTCCGCTTTTAAGATTATAATGTTTTTGTTATTTTTGATGTTTTTTAGGGCTTTGGCTTCTTCTTTGGATATATTGCTGGGGGGAGGTCTAGCATTTCTAAGAATTCTGGACACATCTTGCCTTATTTCTTCTGCTTTGTTTTGGTCAGTGTTTTTTATACTGACTTCAATGTTACTTATGATGTCATATATAGGAATTTTGGCTGGGGATATTGCAAAGTTTAGGCCTTTTTCAAGAAGAAGTTTTAGATTGTCATCTAACACTAGGTGAGAGAGGTTTACTACAGTAGAGTTATCGCTGAGGAGGTGAGGAGAATTTGAGGAGTTATTACTTTGGTTACAGTCCACTGCTTGAAAGGCTTTCTTATTTAGCTGAGAAGAGTTAATAGAAGGTGCGCTGGAATTATAGTGGTCTGCTACATCTTTTACTGTTTCAACAGATTCTAAAGATTCTTTGTTACGCAGATGTTCATTATTGTGCTGCGAGGAGGCCAACTGTGTTTTGTTCGGTATATGTTCAATATTGCGCTGCGTGGAGGTCAGATCCTTCTGCTTGGAGACTTGTTCATCAATCAACTGCGTGGGAACAGCAACACAGTTAATTTGCGCTAGTTCTTCAGACTTTTTAAACTGTGAAGAAGGTTGACCAGCGTAATATTCCTTAGGGTACGTATCATTCATCTGCGAGGGTGTATTAGGAAGTTTCTGCGTATTATTTATGCTGGGACTCACTTCATTGCTAGATGCGTTAAAATACTCCGGGTTGCTGGATGTGCTTATCTCCTGGTTTGATTTTAGGTGCAGCACTTTATTTCCTTCATGGGTGCGAGAACTGGCAAGGGCGCTAGGTATTTGGTGATATGCGGAATGAACTGAATTGTGAATGGGGTTTAAGTTTTTCAGCGAATTTAGTTTTCTGGTTTTATTGGCTAGAGTAAAATTGAGAAATTTCTCAGCTTTGCCATGAGTGAGGGCGTCTAATTTTTGCCAAAGATCAGAGCTAAGAGATGAAGACAGTAAGAGGTGTAAACCCAGAAGATTTTTAGAGATATTAATTAACTGAAATCTAACAAATTTAATTTCATGCTTTATGAGGCTTTTGCTCAGATTATTAAACAGAGAAATGTTATGACCACGATTAAGAGGATGGCTGCATTTAGCGAACTTCGGAGTGAGGTTTTCATCTCTGCATTGCTTTAGAAATATGAGATTGGATAGGATTCTGGCTCTTGACATTCTCATTTTCTCAAAATTAAGAGCATTGTTCTGCATGTCCCTTCCATGGTGGGACTTAATGGTGTTGAAGAGAGATTCCATACAGGCTGGAAGAGTATTTAATTAATGGAAAAACCTGTGAGCAATTTTGAAACCAATGTTTCGGACTAGCTAGGTGAGTCCATCATCAGGGTAATGAGATCTGCATTTTGAGAAAGAGAGAGTCAAGAAAATGAGAACCTATTAATAGAAGGATGGATAGATAACCTAGGTTTGGAGAGGTCGGCTAGATTTCAACACTTTATTAATAAATGGATAAATAAATTTTTAATTTTGATTTTTAAGTTTTAATTTAATTAATAATTTTAACCTATATTAAAAGTAATTTTTTAATAGTAGATTGATTTGATCTAATATTAAAAATAAGATTAATATAAACTGAATAAAATCAATTTAATAAATTAATTTAATTAATTAATTAAATAAATTGGTTTTACATTTAAAAGTATATTAATTAATTAATTAATTTTTAAATTTAGTTTAATTAATAAATTTAATTTTTTTAATAAAATAAATTCACTTAAATTAATTTGGCCTAATTTAAAAATAAAATTAATATAAACTCAATGGATTAAATAAATTTTAATTTTGTTATAAATTTTAATCTAATTAATAAATTTAAAAGTAATTTTTGACCTAAATAAAAATAAATTAATATAAACTAAATTTAACGAAAGATTAATTTAATTAATTAATTAATTAATTAATTAAATTAATTTTAAATTTGGTTTAATTAATCAATTTAAAACTATGTTGATTAATTCATTAATTAATTAATTTTAAATTTTAAATTAATTAATAATGATTTTTTTTTTTTTTTTTTTTTGAATAAAATTAATTCACTTAAATTAATTTGGCCTAAATTAAAATAAACTTAGATTGAACTAAATTTAAAATAAAATCAATTTAAATTAATTAATTAATTAATTAAATTAATTTTAAATTTAGTTAATTTTTTTTTAATTAATTAATTAATAGAATTTGGTTATTAATTTATGCAATTATAATTAAAATTATATATATATATATGTTAGTTGTAATTTATTTATTTATTTGAGTTGTAAATGCTGTATTAAGGGAGAATTTGTATAACTTAAAGTTACTTTATTTTGTTTAACAAGGGTTTCCATGTATTACTTAGTTTAAGACCATCATCCCTATTCATATTATTAGAGGATTTTTCAATTTCTATTGTCTCTTTAATTCTTCTTTTTAAATAGTGGTCTTCCTTGTGGATTAATTTAGCTTGTTCCATGCATATATAGTGTGAGGAGGAACAAGCATGCTCTGCAAGACCTGATTTATCAGACCTATTTCTAGTAATATCACTAATGTGCTCTTTTAATCTTACTCCAAAGGATCTTCCTGTTTCCCCTATGTAAACTTTACCACAAGAACAGGGAATCGAATAAACGCCTTTGTGACATTTTGGGTCAATTGCATCTTTTGCAGATTCAAGCATGTTTTTTATGGTGTTAGGGGGGGTGAAAGCCACCATAATGTTATGCTTAGCGAGAACTTTGGCAATTTTATCAGTGATTCCTTTGATATATGGAAGGGATATTCTAGGGTTATCAAATGATTTCTTTTTGTTTTGTTTATTGGTTAAGGAATTTTTAATAATTTTGCTGATGGTGTGATGTTGATAGCCATTGTTTACAAAAACTTCGTGGAGATGGATAAGTTCTTCCTCTAGATGTTCTGGGTCGGAGATTCTGGAGGCTCTCGTGGTTAGGGTTTTGATAGACTTGCCATAGTGGTAAGTTGTACCTCTTTTTCTTGCAGCTACTCCTTTAGCCTTATGTTTTTTGTTTGTAGCTGCTCCCTCATGATTGACTCTCTTAACCTTAAGTTGTTTAATTCCTTTCTCATTTCATTTACTTTTTCCTCCATGAGGCATGTTGTCGCACAGAATGTCTAGGCACCGCGACAACGACTCAGATCGAGGGATGTCACACTGATCCCCAATCTCTCCGTTTGAGTTGTCTCCCCATAACAGACTAAAGGGGGTATACCCTATGGAAATGGTATGAGGAAAGATTAGTTGGGAACCAACCAATCTGGGAGACACACAGCAACCAATACTTGTTTGGATTGTGCAAGATTTTGAAGGATTCAATTTGATTTGAGGAAAATGGTACCAGTGCCTTGTGGAGTCAACTATATTGCGAAGGAAATGAAGACCAAGTAATGGATGGGAAACTACTACTAAATGATTCGACTATCTTAAATGCAAACGCAAAACTTAAAACTATGTGAAATGCAAGGACTTGGTTAATTTTAGTTAAATGTCTATTCTAAGTTTTATCCCTCAATGCTTCTATTGACCAAGCTTATGCTTGGAAGTAGAATTTTAATGTGCAAGTACTAGCTTAGTATGCAAATGCACAGTGAAATGATGCGATAGCGAAAGGAGGGCCTAAAATATGAGTTATTTCTTAACTATGTCGTGAGTGTTTTTTAACTTGAGGCTCAGAAAAATGATCTTAATGTGAAAACAAATACTTATACCAACAATGTAAAATATGAAGTCTGCACAAATAATCACTAAAAACACAATAGGAAACCAATGTAAAATGTTGGAAATAAAACACTTTATATTCAAAAATCCATTTGCATGAGGTACTCAATTAGAGATAATTAGATTTATAAGTAAAACTAAATCAATCATTCCTGAATGAGCATGTAAAAACAAATGTACTTCAGAAATTAAATTAAGTGTTTAAACTCAGATCGAAGTCTGAAATATTAGTTCTAGTAATCTGCTCTTAACAAATGATAATGCCAGCAATTTATTTTAAACCACTGGTCCTATTACCATGCAAGATTCATATTTTTTCTATGTGTAACAGCAGAAACTTCAAATGACAAACTGATAACTAATAATTCAGAAAATTTCTGAGTTTAACTATTTCCAATCTAGTGATGCATTTGATCTTAAAACTCAGAAATAAATTACTGAAAAAACAGTGAAATAATATTAAGAAATTTGTCAATTAGCATGCAAAAGTTTTTGGAAATAATTCTATTTCTGAAATGTACTATAGTTCAGGATGCAAACCAAATTTTCTGCTAAACTTTAGTTATATGAAACTCTATGCCATTATTAGTCTTGCTTTCAATCAGATAAATGAAATGGGGTAAGGGTTTAGACGATGTGCACCAGTCAACCCTTAGGGGCTTGAAGATACTTGGAGATAAGCTGCCCAAGTTACTGAGAATCTTCAAATTCAAATGCCAACTCAGAAAAAAAAAAAATTGAGAATTTTTTGTTAAAATATTTAGGGAAATTTTTAGAAAAAAATTAGTGAAAAAATTATGATGGAGTGTGAAGGAGAAGAGGCTTGAGGGTGGAGATGAGGCAATGAAAGGAAGAGAGAGAGGTAGGCTGAGAGGAGGATGGGAGGCCGCGAAGAAGGAGGGGAGGACGAGAAGGGGAGATGGCCAAGAAGGAGAGGAGGCCGTAAGGCTAGAGGTGAGGACCGAGGGTGAGTGAGGAGGGCCGAGAGTGAAGGCCGAGGGTGATGGAGATAGGGAGGCCCAGAAGGGAGGAAGGGAAGGCCGAAAAATAGAGGAGAGGAAGCAGAGGAGAAGGAGGTCGAGAGTTGGAGGGAGAAGGGATGTCAAGAAAGAGAAGAAGGGAGGTGAGGGAGGCCAAGACAGAGAAGAAGGGAGGCCGAGAGGAAGGAGAGGGAGCAGGGGGCTGGAGATGGCCAATGTAGGGCCTTAAGGCCCTAAAAAAATTTGCCCACAATCTTTCTAAAATTTCTCTTCAACCTGCAAATAAAATGGAGATCAGATCTTGCCCTCCAGGGCCTAGATCTGTCTCCAAAATCCACAAAAATTGCCTGCAATCTTCAGATCTGTTCCTGCACAAACAAAAGATAGAAAACCCCAAAACATGTATATACAAAAATATGAAATACCCCAAACCCCAATGAATTAAAAAAATTGAAATTTACAAATCTACAATGATATTCTATAGATCTAGAAAATCTGCAAATCAAAGCTTTCTGTTAGCTAGATCAAAACAATTTTGCACAAATTTATAAAGAAACTAGAAATTTTAAAGAGGCACAAGCCCAAGAACAACCCTGCAAATAAAATATTTTGTAAGATGACTTCAAAAATTAAAAATAGTATGCTCTTTAGATTCTGTAATCTGAGAGTTAGTTAGTCCACTGAGGACTCCCCTAAACGCCCAAATCCTGAATTGTAACTTCTGCAAACTTAGATGTGATCGTTAGATTAATAGAGATTCAAAATAATCATAAAATCATCAAGAAATAAAGATACCTGCTACTTCTATCAAATCAAAATGATATTGTAAAAACCCAGAAATTTGTGTAAGATACTTGTGCACAGATCAATCCTCAAAGGCTATTATCCAGCAAATACAAATAAAAGCAACAAAGTATTAAGAGCAATATTACCACATAAATATGAAAGAGGAACACCGTGGTTTGAAACCCCAAAGTCTTTGCATTTTATTAACTAGAAAAATAGTTACAAGAGCTTTCTCCGAGCAAGTACACGATTCAGAGATTGGATCCAAATAATGGAGAGAGACCTATAATTTATAGATAAATTATCCAACATCTAGATGGATTGATCCTTGTCAAAGAAATCTCAACTGTTGATGAAGATCAAATGATCTTTCAATCGTCACCGTTGAAATTAAGTTACTTTTTGAGGAAATTTGAATTTCACCTTTAATTTCTTTTTACTTAACTCAAAAATGATTATTTTGAGTTAATTGCCTCAAAAAATTGACTTTGACTTAACTACTAAGGCCCAAAGGTCTGAAATATCTTGAAAATTTCAATATTCCCTTAGTCGGGACCTCCAAATTAAAAACTTTAAAACCCACGAATTTTAAATGTTGGAGAATTTAATTTTTCCTAGGACATAAATTAATTAAATTTTTGGCTTAGCATTTTTTATTTATTTTAGCCAGAAAAATTAATTAATTGACTCATGAGGGGATTAATAATTTTTCCAACCCTCTAATATTTAGCCATGGTGTCTAATTATGAAGGACCATGCACTAAATATTTTTTACATCAAGATTTTACAATTTAATACAAGGGGGAACACCCATTCGTTATAAACCCTCAACATTTATCTATTTTTGTGACACAAAATATGATCTAGTAGACTAAGTGTCTTGTAATAAAATAATCTAACCAAATAGCTAGGATTATTCTCAAATCACTTTTACATAGATTCGATAAATAACACTAGGACTCATCTAAGATCTTGATAACAAAATCCACCCTAGCTTTGGGGTGATGTTGGAGGGAAAAACTCTGTTGATCATCCGTGTTTAGAAACACACATGTATCGATGAAACGAAAAACCTCGTAGGATAATCATCAGAAAAATAAATTTATCTAGGTTGTTACATACATTTGTCTTACTAGGATTATTTACATTACAAAATGCAGAATGGGTTTACAAAACTCTAGTTTACATATAGCTGATAATGATGAATCTGTGGATCATTTGAGTGCTCGGACATGATGGAAATCCTTGTGCCAAAAAATGCACAGCTATGGGGTAGTTGACATGGAGTGGTCAACATCTGGCTCTACATGGGGACATGTTTCTTCATCGAAGGAATGTGAGAATACATAATCTGCACCCAAAGAACACAGAGAATGACATAAGTAGCGTCCATCCAAATATAATCCAAAAATCATCATATAACATTATATTTATGAAATCGAAGCTCTGTAACAATTATACAAACATGAAATGTAAACTTAATCTAAGAACATAAATAAAATGCTAAAACGACAAGGTGTAGGGTTAGAAATATGATACAAAGGATGCCCCATGGCATCAGATGATTTCTTTGAAGAACAACTTGAGAATTTGGCTATTTGCATGTAAGTCAAGTCGATCACCTTCCAATGTGCTCAAATGGAATGAATTTTGACCAGCAATGCCTCTGTTATGTAAGGTCCCAGCCACAAATTGTCAAATTTCTTATGCTTTCCTGGTTTTTCATTTTTGCAATCCCATAGTAGAACCATATCTCCAACTTGCAAAGATCTAGACCGAGAAGATTTGTCAAAGCTTTTCTTAATGTTAGACTGATTTTTGCATATACTATCAAAAGCTTTCCTGCACGTTTCATCCAACTCCACGATTCGATCAATCCTGTTTTGGAAAACATCTTTATCACTAGAAAAATGTTGAAGGAGTTGATAAGTTGGTAATTTAAGGTGGACAGGTAACATTACATCCATGCCATAGACAAGTTCAAAGGGACTTTTATCAGTAGCTTTCTTTTTAGTTATCCTATCTGCCCATAAAGCGTACTTGATTTTGTTGTACCAAGATTGCGTGTTATCTCCTACTATCTTCTTCATAATGGTTATAAGATTTTTGTTACTTGATTTAGCTAGGCCATTACCCTAAGGATAGTAGTTAGATGAATGAGATAACAAAATGCCATACTTAAAACAAAAAAATGAGAACTCCATAGAACTAAAAGCCTTGGCATTATCGGTGGTGATTTTAGCTGGGACACCAAATCTAGTAATAATATGATTTTCAATAAAATCCATTATGACCTTTTCAGTGGCATTCTTAGCAGGAATGGCTTCAACCCATTTAGTGAAATAATCGGTAACCGTCAAGATCCATGAGTAGCCATTGCTAGAATTTTCATGGAATTTCCCAAAGAAATCCAGACCCCAATGCTGAAAATATGCCTCAACAACAACAGTTTGTAGGGGCAGGCCAGCTAGCTTCTGCTTCCCACTCAACAGTTGGAAAGCTTGGCAACTTCTAACAAATTTATGAACATCAGAAAAAATTGAAGGCCAATAGTAACTAGCTCTAAGGTTTTGTGGGCAGTAGTTCTAGCAACGTAGCGACCGCCACAAAATCTTGAATGAAACTTGGAAATCAACCTTTTAGACTCTATCTCATCAACACATCTAAGTACAATGCCCTCAGGATTTCTCCATCCACGGCCATCCTTCATAAGGAAATACTTAGTGGCTTTTAATCTAAGATCGCTTCTCCTATGAACAACTAAATGGTTATGACATTTAAGATTTAATAAAGTAATAAATAATATCCTTGTACCATTCATGCTCTCCTAATCTTTGCAGCTCAGGCGAAGATGAATCGTTAAGACAAATCAAACCAAGAGTTGTTTCATTTCCCTCTGTCATCATTTTAGTCAAACCTTGACCTTTGACTAACTTGGTGGGTCTAATCTCTAAATCATATTCTCAAATCTCAGTAATCCACCTAGCACGAGTCCCTAAGCAATCAGTTTGAGTTAATATATCTTTAACAAAAGAGTGTGGGACAAAAGCAATGAACTTGAAATAACCCACATAAGTCCTGAAATGCTTAAGAGATTTAACTAAGGCATAAGCTTGCTTTTCCATGGTAGTATAATTTAATTCAAAATTCTGAAGCGCTCTACTCATGAAAGCTATAGGTTGTTCGTGACTGTCTTTATTATTTTGTAATAGCACACCAATGATGGTATCTTCAGAAGCAAAAGAGAAAATCATTAAGTCATTTGAATAATCGGGACTAACTAAGACAGGAGATTTAGCAATAGCACATGTGATCTCTTGAAAAGCCTTTTTGCCATCGTCTTTCCATAAAAATTTAACATCCTTTTTTAGAAGACTTTGAATAGGCCTAGCTATTTCAGCGTAGTTTGGAATAAATCTTCTGAGGAAATTAGTTTTCCCTAGAAAACACTGAAGGGATTTGAGATTATGAGGGAGAGGAATCTTTTGGATTGCCTCAACCCCCTCAAGGTCAATCTCAATCCCATCCTTGGAAATGAAGTGACCAAGCAACTTCCCTTCTGTTACTCCAAAAACAAACTTAGCAGGATTCAAAGAGATTCCAAATTCTCTGCATCTATTAAAAACTTGCGTAAGATGACCTATATGGCTGATACAATTCTTAGAAAAAACCGTAAGATCATCCTGATAAATTTCAATAATTTTACCGATTAAACCCTTGAAGGCATAGTCCATAGCCCTTTGAAAGGTAGCTCTAGCATTAGTTAATCCAAAAGGCATTCGAATGTATTTGAATGTACCGCATGGTGTGGTGAAAGTAGTTTTTTGTCGATCCTCTTTCTTAACCCAAACTTGATTGTACCCAGAGAAACCATCTAGTAGGGACATCATTCCAAAACCCATTATCCTTTGCAACATAGTCTCCATGTTTGGAAAAGGGTAATTATCCTTCTTACATGCTAGATTAAGGTTTCTGAAATCGACACAAAGTCTGATTGTTCCATTCTTCTTTCTAACAATCACCAGATTGGAACACCATGATGAATGCCTAGTCTGAGCAATGATTCCAGCTGCGAGCATTTTTGCAAGCTCTTTTTGGACTAAGGAGGCCAACCTAGGGTTTATCTACCTAAGCTTCTCACAAAAGGGCTTAGCATTTTCATCCTTTAAAGGGATAGTGTGCTCCATTACATCTTCCCTATAACCTTTTAGCTCATCATAAGAAAATGCTAAGACATCCCAATATTCATGAAGTAAATCAATTATCCTTTTCCTTTCTTCCTTACTAGTACCCTTACCAATTTTAATAATTTCATGGTCACTAGGGGTACCTACACTTACTTCAATAAATTCGCCAAAATCCATCTTATTTTCTTCTCCTTTCCTTGTGGCATCATGCCAATCAAAGTGTTGCTCTAAGGCAACAACATTCCTAGGAGTAGGATTTATAATATCTTCATAGTCATCAAATCCATCGTCACTACGACCTACCAGAAAATTCTCAAACTCATCCAAGTTATTCAAAAAGCTAATAACTTGCTTTTCATCGTCAAAAACTTGCCAATGCTCTAAGTTATATGGAACCGAAGGTCTGAACATAATTTCCATTTTAATCTTATCCTTCACTAATTCATCAGACAACTGTAAGGTAGATGCGGCTACAGCAAGCTCATCGACCAAACTATTTTTCTCTCTTGGGATAGCTTCGAGGTCAACAATGTCAAAATATTCCAAAATATCCCACACTGCATTCCGATAGTTTCTCAATCTCTGATTCTTACAAGTATATTTATCTTTAACTTGCATGATAACCAAATCAGAGTCTCCCTTGATATGAAGAAATTTAACGCTTAAGGCCTTTGCCAACTCAAGGCCCAACAACAAATCTTCTTACTCCGGCCTGTTATTGGTTGCTCCAAATTCTAATCTATATGCAAATTTGAAAATATGCCCTAGGGGAGACTTCAACACAATCCCAACACCTTTACCATGCCTAGATGATGCATCATTGAAATGAATATACCATACTTGACTCTTCAGATCACTTATCTTTTCATCAACCTTAACTTCTAAGGGGATTATGGAATTCGAAGAAAAAAAGCGTAATTCCGCAAGTCAGGTTTATCAATGATTACCTTATTATGGGGTCTCTTAGGATCTTCCACATGGAATCTCCTTTCTAGCTCCCTATTTATTCTAATGAACCTGGAACCTTTAGGAGAAGGAATCATAGCATATGACCAATTCATTTGGATACTTCCTCCTAGATCAGAGGCCGGTTTCCTAGACAATAGCATACCCCAAGCATCAGGAACATTAACTACAACTATGTCCATCACGATCATTATGTCAGGGTAGACAGACAAATGGATTTGTAAATCCTTTTTTAACCCATGAACCTCGATTTTCTTAGAATCCATGGCACATATGTTGTAGTAAGGCCTAGAAATCCTTAAATTTAGTTGTTCCATGACCCTCTTGGTCATAACACAAGCCGAAGCGCCCAAATCTAACATGCAATTGTACAACCTATAACCATTAACCATCAAGGTAATGAAAAAATGTTGATGCTCATTGTTGTCAGAACCCATACTTTGCAAAAACACAAGAGCATCCTGGTAGACAGTCTCAGGATCCTTTTCTTGAGCAACATTAATACAAGTATTCTCAATGGCCTAAGTCACCTGACACGGGGATTCGGGACACGTAGGATTCGAGATTCGTGGTGTCGGATTCGGACATGCTGACCCCCTGGAACAGGACACGTTATATATTATTTTATTAAATATATATATATATATATATATATATATATATATATATTTAAAAAATATACATATATATTAAAAATTAGATATTATCATATTTCTTACACAAATTTTAACTAATGATACAAATTTATTGATTTCAAGCATAGATCTTCATCTATAGCTATTAGCATGCATAGTACATGCAAAATTCAAATAAATGTCAGTGGTACTGGTCACATAAATGATAAATCTATTAAAAATTTAAATCATGATTCATAATTCATAATTGAAAGACAACTTACAACTACAAGATAGTAAGATAAACACACTGACAACTGTAGTTTTCTCATTAAGTCATCAAATCAAAATGTGTTACATAGGTAGTGTTGGTGCAATGCCAATGGCAAATAGAAATAGAAAATATAAAACAACTATAGGTATAAAAGCCTCAAGGCATCAATCAGCATCAGAATCAGCATCACTGTCCCCATCATCATGGTCCCCACTGCTCTCCTCTACATCCTCCTACTCCGTTGTATCCATAGTCGCCTCTGCATCTGCTGGTATGGAGGTTGACCCCTCTAAGTCATCAAATCTAACAGGCTCTAGCACTGGCTCATTAAGATCCATGTTGGCCAATGCCAACTCAACAGTGGTGTCCAGACCCATATCATCAGGAACAGTGTTACTTGGGAGCGGGAGCGAAAGCGGGGAGCGGGAGCGAAAACGGGAGCGGGAGCGACATATTCAGAAGCTCTTGGTTTGGTGCTCTTGATTAAATACGAGTTCCATACCCTAATACATGACAAAATTCAATGGAAACCTTGCAATCCCCCAATCCTAAAATCCTGAAAAACTAATAAGTCTGCTGGATTTTGAATGAAATCTAAAATTCTACTTTCTCCATATGAAATCCAATGAGGTCGGAACCACTCTCAAACATCCTGAGTCATTTCATGGTAATGTTAAAAATTTAAGTAAAAGGATGAAAATGAAGATCAAGGAGAATGTCACTTTTACTTTAAGAATTTAACATTACCATGAATAGCATATCAATACTAGGGCCTAGACTTGATCATGAAGCTGCCAAAATGCTTTACTCCTTGCTCCAACAGCACAAATCACTTGCCAAATGACAATTTTAATGAGCAAACACGCCCTTTTCATTCCCGCGCTGAGCTTAGCGAGTCCTGGAAACCGGACACGTGTCCTAAAATCGCGACACGCTTTTGAAAATCGCGGCACGCCCTCGAACACGACGTGT
The DNA here is from genome assembly GCA_031772625.1 of Pinus tabuliformis. Lineage (NCBI taxonomy): Eukaryota > Viridiplantae > Streptophyta > Pinopsida > Pinales > Pinaceae > Pinus > Pinus tabuliformis. Next base: position 346,120,657 of record CM062818.1, on the reverse strand, counting down.
CCTGTGATTTGGACACGAATCCAGACCGAATCGTGTCGGATTCGCCGGATTCGGGATTCGCAGGGGGTTTAGGACGAATCCGGTGACTTAGTCAATGGCATTTAACAACTTAGCCTTTTGGGAAGGGATTTTCAAAACCTCAGTGACAGGAACCCAGATTTTGGAATTGTTCAACCATCCACCCAAGTCAATATTCATCCCAGAGGAGGGGCTAAAATTTCAAGGGGGAGCATGATTATCACTTTGACCTATATCCCTTCTTTGATAAATTAACCCCTTATCTTTCGCAATTTCTAAAATTTGATCTAGAGAAGGCCTTTCACCAAATAATTTAACCAACATATCATTGTCATGGTCAAAATTATTGATACTATAGGAAGATGCGAAAGGCTTGACATCATGACTATGCTTGTTGGGATAGAGCCCCCTAGGGCCAATTTTGGGGCTAAAAGCCCAAGTTTTGGGGCAGAAAGTCCATGTTTTTGTATGTAAAGTGTAAAGCCTTAGCAATTTGTGGTCGCAGAGCGCGTAGATGTAAAGAGTCTTAAAGGGTTTTACCGTTCCGTTTTATGTAAGTTGTGTCGGCTTTAGAAGATCTACCCATGGTCCGCGGACCATGGGATTGTATAAAAAGGAGAGTCTTAGAAGAGTCTAAGGCAGTAGTATTGATGATGATGAATGTAATGGGTCATTAGCAAAAAGAGTGAAAGGTCTTAGAGTAGAAGAGAGGCTTTGCAACTGTGTGCGCAGAGGCCTAGGGTAGAAGTCCGCAGCTGAGTGCGCAAACCCCTGCAGTTGAGTGCGCAGGGTAGTTTGAGTCTATAAGATCTGAAGCATTAATAAAGAAGATTACTCTAGAAATACCTGTGTTTGATCTATTTACTTCTGTTATGAATGAATGCGATTATGATATGATGAATATTGGGTTTATGATTTAATGTTGTATTGATGTGCGAATCTATATGTTTTACATTGTTGTATGAACACAAGTAATAATATATGTTTATGCGAAGAATATCTTAATGCATGCTAAAGATATTAGATACTTAAGCCGATCTGGATAATAACAGACTTAGGAATAATTACAAAGGCGTGTAAATGGTTGATTCGCCTTTTTAATGTCCGCGAAAGACAGTCATAGACCTTCGCGGAGGTTTAGAGGCTGGTAGGAGGAACTTATATCGATAAGCCTCGAGGGCTTAAGAATCTGCCTGAAGGCAGAAAAAGGGTACAAAAAAACATCATAACCATCTCTAGGTGCGGAAACTTGATTCCAGCATCCCCCATACTGCTTCGGGTGAGACTTCAGTCTACACTTCGCGGATTGATGCCGAAAGGGCCAGTAATGTAGGGATTTGCTTAGCTAACTTAACGCTAAACCTGGGTCACGACCCCCTAAGCCAACAAATGGTTTTGTTGCCAGGACAGGGATCTGCATAAAGAGATGTGTGATGTCGCATCACTGGAATCCAACTAAGAAGGAAATTGAAGATTGGTTGGATAGGAAGATCCATGAATTCGCGGTGCAAGAAAACAGGAACCCGCGATTGATGAAAGAACAGTGGTTGGACAGGTATTTGTACATAGAGATACACGAAATTTTCTTCTGTTCCTTCCCGGTCGAATTATACGAGTGGATCGCTAAATTGGCAGACGGCCAAGGAAGGTGGAGGCTTGACGGTCCGATAGCGTGGACCTGGGAGTTAGTGCAGAGATTGGAAGCCTCTGAAGATAAGATCGCACGCGCTGTCGATCACTGGCTTGATCGTATCATAAGAGGATTTGTGACATAGTTCACGGTCGATATTTCGGTTAGCCACAGCGAAGCAGAGTGATACTTCTTCAAAGGGCCGCGAGGTAAGTACTTAAGGTCTTTGAATACTTGGATTAAAATGCTCTTGTGTGAAAAGTGGGTTATGCAATTACCTTGATGTTTGGAGCTACACGAAGTCGAAAGTTATTCAAGGATAGAAAAGAAATAGAGCCTGAATATAGCCCCCTGATTGTGCCTCCTCTGAGTGACGACGAAGAAGTAGCACAGGCTTCTCCGCAGAGCGTTGTCCAGTTAATAAGGCAAGGGTTCTCGCGAATACCACATCCACCCACACCACCTCCATCTTCACCTCCACTGCATACACCTTTGTGCACACCTCCACCACCTCCACCATCGTTCAATATGGCGAATTAAGTAAAATTGCTTGTTTTCAAGCGCTTGGGGAATGAGGACCCGGACCAGTTTTGGTTCGTCGCGAAGACTATGTGGGAAGCCAAGGGCATTACATATGATAAAATGAAGAAAGCTACATTGGTCACTGCTTTACAAGAATGCATGCTAACATGGTACATTAAATACTACACTGATAACCCGATGGCTACGTTGGTGGACATTCAAACTATGTTGAATAAGGAATTCAGCAGGCCCAAGTCTGAAGTGCAATCGATCGTTGGATTCAAGGAGATCATGATGAAGCCTAGCGAGACACCCTGGGAGCTGGATCAGAGATTGAAGTGCAAGATCCGTGAAGCTAACATGAATCTTACGGATGGGCAGCACCGCGAATGGTTTGTGGCTTCACTCTTGCCGCATCTAAGGGTTGCTTTATCACGGAAAAAGATTGGGACCCAGGCGAAGGCCCTAGAGATGGCGATGAGATTGCACGAGACACCAATTCAAGATGTTGCTTTAGGAGTTCAGTAGATTCACGCGAAGTTGCAGAACCTTTGCCGAAAAATTTGTGTAAGATACTTGTGCACAGATCAATCCTCAAAGGCTGTTATCCAACAAATACAAATAAAAGCAACAGAGTATTAAGAGCAATATTACCACATAAATCTGAAGGAGGAACGTCACACGGTCTGAAACCCCAAAGTCTTTGCGTTTTATTAACCAGGAAAAAAGTTACAAGAGCTTTCTCAGAGCAAGTACACGATTCAAAAATTGGATCCAAATAATGGAGAGATACCTCTAATTTATAGATAAATTATCCAACATCTAGATGGATTGGTCCCCGTCAAAGAAATCTCAACCGTTGATGAAGATCAAATGATCTTTTAATCATCACCATTAAAATTAAGTTACTTTTTGAGGAAATTTGAATGTCACTTTTAATTTCTTTTAATTAACTCAAAAATGATTATTTTGAGTTAATTGCCTCAAAAAATTGACTTTGACTTAACCACTAAGGCCCAAAGGTCCAAAATATCTTGAAAATTTCAATATTCCCTTAGTCGGAACCTCCAAATTAAAAACTTTAAAACCCACGAATTTTAAATGTTGGAGAATTTAATTTTTCCTAGGACCTAAATTAATTAAATTTTTGGCTTCACATTTTTAATTTATTTTAGCCAGAAAATTTAATTAATTGACTCATGAGGGGATTAATAATTTTTCAAACCCTCTAATATTTAGCCATGGTGTCTAATTATGAAGGACCATGCACTAAATATTTTTTACATCAAGATTTTACAATTTAATACATGAAGGGGGAACATCCGTTCGTTATAGACCCTCAACATTTATCCATTTCTGTGACACAAAATATGATCTAGTAGACCAAGAGTCTTGTAATAAAATAATCTAACCAAATAGTTAGGATTATTGCCAAATCATTTTTATAGAGACTCGATAAATAAAACTAGGACTCATCCAAGATCTTGATGACAAAATCCACCCTAGCTTTGGGGTGAGGCTGGAGGGAAAAACTCTGCCAATCATCCGTGTTTAGAAACACACATGAATCGGTGAGACGAAAAACCTCCTAGGATAGAAATCATCATCAGAAAAATAAATTTACCTAGGTTGTTACATACATTTGTCTTACTAGGATAATTTACATTACAAAATGCAGAATGGGTTTACAAAACTCCAGTTTACATATAGCTGATAATGATGAATCTGTGGATCATCTGAGTGCTCGGACATGATGGAAATCCTTGCACCAAAAAATGCACAGCTATGGGGTAGTTGACATGGAGTGGTCAACATCTGGCTCTACTTGGGGACATGTTTCTTCATCGAAGGAATGTGAGAATCCATAATCTGCACCCAAAGAACACATAGAATGACATAAGTAGAGTCCATCCAAATATAATACAAAAATCATCAATAACATTATATTTATGAAATCGAAGCTCTGTAACAATTATACAAACATGAAATGTAAACTTAATCTAAGAACATAAATAAAATGCTAAAATGACAAGGTGTAGGGTTAGAAATATGATACAAAGGATGCCCCATGGCATCAGATGATTTCTTTGAAGAACAACTTGAGAATTTGGCCATTTGCAGGTAAGTCAAGTCAATCACCTTCCAATGTGCTCAAATGGAATGAATTTTGACTAGCAATGCCTCTGATGATGTAAGGTCCCAGCCACAAACTATCAAATTTCTTATGCTTTCCTAGTTTTTCATTTTTGCGATCCCATAGTAGAACCATATCTCCAACTTGCAAATATCTAGACCGAGAAGATTTGTCAAAGCCTTTCTTAATGTTATACTGATTCTTGCATATACTATCAAAATCTTTCCTGCGCGTTTCATCCAACTCCACGATTTGATCAATCCTATTTTGGACAACATCTCTATCTCTAGAAAAATGTTGAAGGAGTTGATAAGCTGGTAATTTAAGGTGGACAGGTAACATTACATCTATGCCATAGACAAGTTCAAATGGACTTTTAACAGTAGCTTTCTTTTTAGTTATCCTATCTGCCCATAAAGCGTACTTGATTTTGTTGTACCAGGATTGCTTGTTATCTCCTACCATCTTCTTCATAATGGTTATAAGATTTTTGTTACTTGATTCAGCCAGGCCATTACCCTAAGGATAGTAGTTAGACGGATGAGATAACACAATGCCATACTTAAAACAAAAAGATGAGAACTCCATGGAACTAAAAGCCTTGGCATTATCAATGGTGATTTTAGCTAGGACACCAAATTTAGTAATAATATGATTTTCAATAAAATCCAATATGACCTTTTCAGTGGCATTCTTAGCAGGAATGGATTCAACCCATTTAGTGAAATAATCGGTAGCCGTCAAGGTCCATGAGTAGCCATTGCTAGAATTTTCATGGAATTTTCCAAAGAAATCCATACCCCAATGCTGAAAATGTGCCTCAACAACAACAGTTTGTAGGGGCAAAGCAGCTAGCTTCTGCTTCCTAGCGAATCGTTGGCAAGCTTGGCAACTTCTAACAAATTTATGAACATCAGATAAAATCAAATGCCAATATTAACTAGGTCTAAGTATTTTGTGGGCGGTAGTTCTAGCAGCGTAATGACCACCAAAAAATCTTGAATGAAACTTGGAAATCAACTTTTTAGACTCTATCTCATCAACACATCTAAGTACAATGCCCTCAGGATTTCTCCATCCAAGGCCATCCTTCATAAGGCAATACTTAGTGGCTTTTAATCTAAGAACCCTTCTCCTATGAACAACTAAATGGTTAGGACATGTAAGATTTAATAAAGTAATAAATAATATCCTTGTACCATTCATGCTCTCCTAATCTTTGCAGCTTAGACGAAGATGATTCATTAAGACAAATCAAACCAAGAGTTGTTTCATTTCCCTTTGTCATCATTTCATCCAAACCTTGACCTTTGACTAAATTGGTGGGTCTAATCTCTAAATCATATTCTCAAATCTTAGTAACCCTCCTAGCATGAGTCCCTAAGTAATCAATTTGAGTTAAGATATCTTTAATAGAAGAATGTAGGACAAAAGCAATGAACTTGGAATAACCCACATAAGTCCTGAAATGCTTAAGAGATTTAACTAAGGCATAGGCTTGCGTTTCCATGGTAGTATAATTTAATTCAGAATTTTGAAGCACTCTACTCATGAAAGCTATAGGCTGTTCGTGGCCATCTTTATTCTTTTGTAATAGGACACCAGCGATGGTATCTTCAGAAGCAAAAGAGAAAATCATGAAGTCCTTTGAATAATCGGGACTAACAAAGAGAGGAGATTTAGCAATAGCACCTTTGATCTCCTGAAAAGCCATTTTGCCATCGTCTTTCCATAAGAATTTAACATCCCTTTTCAGAAGACTTTGAATAGGATTAGCTATTTCAGCGTAGTTTGGAATAAATCTTCTAAGGAAATTAGTTTTCCCAAGAAAAGACTGAAGGGATTTGAGATTATGAGGGAGAGGAATCTTTTGGATTGCCTCAACCCTCTCAGGGTCAATCATGATCCCATCCTTGGAAATGAAGTGATCATTGTCGATCATTGGCTTGATCGTATCATAGGAGGATTTGTGACAGAGTTTGCGGTTGATACTTTGGTTAGTTACAGCGAAGCAGAGCGACGCTTCTTCAAAGGACCGCGAGGTAAGTACTTAAGGTCTTTGAATACTTGGATTAAAATGCTCTTGTGTGAAAAGTGGGTTATGCAATTACCTTGATGTTTGGAGCTACGCGAAGTGGAAAGTTATTCAGGGATAGAAAAGGAACAGGGCCTGAATATAGCCCGCTGATTGAGCCTCCTCTGAGTGACGACGAAGAAGCAGCATAGGCTTCTCCGCAGAGCGTTGTCCAGTTAATAAGGTGAGGGTTCCCGCGAATACCACATCCACCCACACCACCTCCATCTTCACCTCCACTGCATACACCTTCGCCCACACCACCTCCATCTTCACTTCCACCGCATACACCTTCGCCCACACCACCACCACCTCCACCATCATTCAATATGGCGAATTCAGTAAAATTGCCCGTTTTCAAGGGCTTGGGGAATGAGGACTCGAACTAGTTTTGGTTCGTCGCAAAGGCTGTGTGGGAAGCCCAAGGCATGACAAATGATCAGATAAAGAAAGCTACATTGGTCACTGCTTTACAGGAACGCATGCTAACATGGTACATTAAACACTGCACTGATAACCGATGGCTGCGTTGGCGGACATTCAGACTGTGCTGAATAAGGAATTCAGCAAACCCAAGTCTGAAGTGCAATCGATCGTTGGATTCAAGGAGATTATGATGAAGCCTGGCAAGACACCCTGGGAGCTGGATTAGAGACTGAAGTGCAAGATCCGCGAAGCTAACATGAATCTTACGGATGGGCAGCACTGCGAATGGTTTGTGGCTTCGCTCTTGCCGCATCTAAGGGTTGATTTATCACAACAAAATATTGGGACCCAGAGGCCTTGGAGATTGCGGTGAGATCGCACAAGACACCAATTCAAGATGTTGCTTTAGGAGTTCAGTAGATTCACGCGGAGTTGCATAACCTTTGCCCAGAATTTCAAAGTCTGAAGAAGGATAGAGTGGCTCGGCCAGAGATGCGCGAAGAGGTTTGGTGCTTGAAATGTAAGAGTCAAGGGCATGATAAAGATCATTGCCTTGTCTTCGCGAATTATGTTGCAAGAGGAGGGCCGATGCCTCTGAGGCCGAAAGCTCAAGTAGGGCCAAGTGCAGGACCCGCGCTGTGGTGTGCTATCTGTCAGGTAGCTGGAAAACATGCAACAAATAATTGCTACTTGTTGCGGAAATTTGTATAGACACCCAACAACTCTTCTGCAACTTCCTCCAATCAGTGGGCCACAATGAACGCAATTGTTGTAGTTATGAGTTAATGATGGAGAGAATGCCCGCGTATCAAGTGCAGACAGAAGCTCGGCCTCCGGATCAAGGTATTGGGGGGCCGTGAGGAGAATATCAGGGGCACGGACGAGGCCAAGGTGGAGGAGGACCTGCGAGGGGTCGGAGGAAAGTTATTTGCTACAATTGTGGAGGTCCATGACACTACGCGCGAGAATGCACGAACCCGACACATCTATCATGCAGATACTGCACTCAGTTTGACCACGCAATAGAACACTGTCCTGTACTAATAGTTAAGATGCACGAAAAGGGGACACAGCCTACACAGAACTTACAATGATGAAGGTTGAACCTCGAGAAGAGGACCCCAATGTGAATATTGTGTTGCGAAGTGGAATGACAACTGGGGAAGATAAGGGAAAGCAGCCTGAAGAAGGTGAATGGGTCCGCAAAGCTCCAGAGAAGGAGGTTTCCTTTGATTTGGAGCGCGCGAAGGAAACTTTCATGGAAGCAAAGAAAAGCTTCGCTGAGGCCTCTACCTCAAGAAGTGAGGATAAGCAGTCTCAAGAAATAGACCCATCCATGCTTACTACATTTTTAAAGACATGTATGAAGCTGCTACACAATAACAAGGCCGTAAAGGGATTACGGGAGTTGATCAATAAATGTGCTGGTAATACTCCTGAGGGACCGCACGTGGTCAGGAAATTGGTAAACATAAGGCAAGAACAGGGCGTGAGATGAGGCTCACTGCGCAAATATGGGAATATGAAATGGACCAAGTTATTTTGGATCTAGGATCCGACGCAAACTTTTTGCCTAAATAGACATGGGAGAGAATGGGGAAACCTGTGCTGCAGTGGTCTCCTATTCAATTGAGGATGATGAATCAGCAAAAGATTATCCCCATGGGAAGATTACAGGGAGTGACAGTCGATATTGAAGGCGCGAGCGCGTTGGCCAATTTTGAAGTGATAGAGATTATGGATGACAACAATCCCTACCCTGCGCTCCTTGGGATCGACTGGGCTATCGACATGAACGGGGTGATCAATTTGAAGAAGCGGACGATGTCATTTGAAAGAAAATCGCTCCACGTAGTAGTACTGTTGGACCCTACAGAAGGATCGTGCTACACTAAACCAGTCCGCGATTACGAAAGTGACGATGATTTGGACCAGATTTATAAGATAACAGCGCGAGATCAAGATTGGGTGAATCTGACAGCAGATGGACGTATTGCATGGGACCACGAAAGCTCCTGCACATCAAATTCAGACGAGGAATTGGAACACTGGCAAAATAGATTGCACGAAGTGTCTACGCTACGATGTAACATGATGACCAAATCGTTGCGCTGTGTATCGTTGGAGGTAAGAAGTCTGCCTTATTATGATGGTTTAACTGACGTTGATAAATTTCTGGATGCATTTGAAAGGGAAGTGTTGGAGAAGCATTGCTTCCAAGCCTTGGACTTGGCGCTACGCTTGTAAGATGTCGGGGTACGCATAAAGACAACTTCGATGGATGGCGCAAATATAGAAAAATGATGAGGGTGTGGTTTGGTCACCCAAAGGTACGATTGACAAAGAAATACAATGGAAGGAGTGATCCGCGCGATCACTTAGCCAAATGGACCGATGCTTATGGAGCAAAACCGCAACCAGAGTGGGTGCATCTGTTCTGTCACACCTTGGATGTAATACCTATGAATTGGTACTTGGAGACAGAGCTCTGCCATGGCATGGACGAATGGGATATTTTGAGACAAGGATTCTTGATGACATTCAGCTTTGAAGATGGATTTGAGTGCATTGATGAAGCGCTGCAGGAGGTCAAAGCAGCGATCTTCAGAATACCGCAGGATCCCTTGGATTTAATTCAACCAAATTGGACCACCTAGCTGCGCCACGCGCTAGAGTGCTACAATGTGACCGCTGAAGAGGAAGACGAGGATCCGAGGAACATTAATATCCCAAAAACAGAAGGTCACCGCGAAGTGGGGGGACCACAAATAGAGAATCTTGATATCACCGTGTCGCTGAAAACGAGACAAGTGAACATTGGGACAGAGGCGGAGCCGAAGTTTGCGAAGATAAGGGACTACTGGGATGATGCTACGGTAGATAAGGTTGCTGAGTTACTCCGTGGATATCAGGATTTGTTCCCTACAAAATTTTCAGACTTGAAAGGGATTATAGGCGATTTAAAGGTGATGAGAATAAGTCCTATGGTAGTTCAGGAAAAGAAGCAGAAGGATGAAATAAGGATATGCGTAGATCTCAGGAAGATGAATGACGCTTGCGTGCATGATCCTTTTCCGACTTCGTTCACCGATGAAGTGTTGGATAATGTAGGAGGACAGGAAGCATATTCATTCATTGATGGGTTCTCGGGGTACCATCAGATTAAGATTGCGCTGAAAGATAGGAGTAAGACTACCTTCGCGACTGAATGGGGATGCTTCCAGTATACTCTGATGCCTTTTGGACAAAAGAACGTGTTGGCGATCTTTCCATGCGTAGTCATCACAACATTCAAGGACTTCATCCACAAGTTCTTGGAGGTATACTTTGATGATTGGATGGTGTTTGGGCTAGTAAAGCGCCATGTAGCTAGTCTACGCTTGATGCTGGATACATGCCAGAGGTATCAGATCGCACTAAATTTGAAGAAATGTTTGTTTTGTGTTCCTTTCAAAATCTTGTTGGGTCATGTAGCATGCAGACAAGGATTAATGGTGGACCCTACTAAGATCGCGGTCATAATCAATTTGGAGGTGTCAAGAAGTGTCAAACAGCTGCGCACAACGCTGGGGCATACAGGTTATTACCGCAAGTTCATCAAGAGTTATGCCCAAATTACCGCGTCGATGGAAAAACTATTGAAGAAGGATGCTACATTCTATTGGAATGAAGAATGTCAGTGAAGCTTGGATGTGTTAAAAGAAAAGATGGTCACCACGCCGATCCTAGTCTTCCCGGATTGGAAGAATGAATTTCATGTGCATGTGGATGCGTCATGTATTCCACTAGGAGCAGTACTGACACAGGCCGATGAAGGAGAATTAGATCACCCTATAGCGTTTGCAAGTAGGAAGTTGTCTAAGGCTGAGAAGAATTATTCGACGACAGAGCACGAAGGTTTGGCTATGGTGTACGTGCTCCAGAAGTTCAGACACTACTTGCTAGGTGGACACTTTAAGATGTATACAAACCATTCTGCATTAAAGTACCTAGTCAACAAGCCTGTGTTGGGGGGGGAATATGCAAATGGCTACTGTTGTTTCAGGAATATGATTTCGAAGTCATTGTGAAGCCAGGGAAATTGAATGCAGGACCAGATCATCTGTCACACATTGAAACAGGTGAGGAGCCCACTAATTTGGAGGAAGGACTGCCTGACACGCAGCTCTTTGCAGTGTGTGTAGCAGATAATCATTTTGCAGACATCATACACTTTCTGACTACCGGAATGGCTCTAGAAGGGTACACCAGCCAACAAAAGAAGGAATTGGTGGTGCACGCGGCAGATTTTTCTCTTATTACAGGCCACTTGTATAAGATGGGCATGGATGAGATATTGCAACGTTATGTGCTTGAGTTCGAACGAAGCAGCATGCTAGCCGAAGCCCATGGTGGGGCTGCAAGAGGCCATCATGCAAGCAAAGCAACAACGCAAAAGATTTTATGCGTTGGGTTGTGGTGGCTAACACTGCATAAGGATTCCAAAGCTTATTGTAGGGCATGCGATGCATGTCAGAGGACGGGCAGGCCATCGCGGAGGGATGAGCTACCTCTGAATCTGCAAGTGTCGTTGCAGCCATTTGAAAAATGGGCAATTGATTTTGTAGGACCGATTCAACCTCCAGGAAAGAAGACGGGTGCGCAGTATATCATCACAGCAACTAAGTATTTGATCAGACGAGCAGAGGCGCAGCCTGTAAAGGATTGTACAGGGGCAACAACAGCAAAGTTCCTATTTGAATATGTGCTGACTAGGTTTGGTTGCCCGAAGATTTTGATGAACGATCGTGGTACACATTTCCTTAATGAAACGATCAGCATGCTAACGGAGGAATTCAAAGTTTATCATCAAAAGAGCACACCATATCACCCGCAGTCTAATGAGACGGTTGAAGCATTTAATAAGATATTGTAGAACGCGCTGACAAAAGTTTGCAATGCGCAGAGGAATGATTGGGACATGTGAGTACCCGCGGTGCTATAACATTTCAGGCTGGTCTATGGCATAGAAGTTGTGATGCCGATGGTGTACATTGTGCCTAGTCTACGCATAGCGGCGTTCATAGGAATGGCAGATCGCGGAGCCTTGGAAGAGAGACTTGCGCAGCTGACAAAGCTTGAAGAAGACAGATTTTTGGCTGGATTCCATCAGTAAGTTCAGAAGGAGCGCGAAAAGGCATGGCACAATCGGCACATCAAACTGCGCACCTTCAAGGTAAACGATTTGGTTTAATTATATGACAGCAAGTTTGATAAATTTCCAGGAAAATTTCAGATGCATTGGCTGGGGCCATATGTCATCAAAGAGATTACCGATGGTGGAGCAGTTCGGCTTGTGAAATTGACTGGAGATCCACTTCTCGGAAAGGTAAATGGCAGCCGATTGAGCCATACACCGGGATCCGGCCAAATGATTATATGACGGTAGCACAATCTTAGCGCTCTAGGCAGCTGAAAGGAGGTGCGAGACTATAAACTACACTGTCTGGGTTGTAGAGCTGCGCAACTAGGGGACTGTGCGAGATGGAAGAATGTCACAGCATCAGCAAAAGCGCAAAGGGAGTTGCGGTATAAAAGGAGAGACCGCGCAAGGAAACCAGAAAATGATCGTTACTGTCACTATTCATGATTTGATAGTGAGAAAACGGCTAAGAGGAGCGGGGAGCAGCATTTAAGGCTGAATTTAAGAGTGAGATCTTTGAAAATCTGCTGCCAATCTAGCATTTATGAGCAAAGTTTGGGGGGGAAGTCGGATTTGAATTTGAATTTGCCTATAAATTACAGATGGTTGCCCAACGAAAAACACTTTGCATTTTGAGAGTTTATGTGTCATGCTATCAGTTGCACATGAACCCTGCATTTTTTGAGGATTTGGTGGCCAGTTTAGTGTTTGACAAGTTACCTAAGGAAACCCAGGAGCTCCTTAATAGCCTCATGTCTGCACCCATAGAAACCACAAGCACGGAAGGCGTTATGGCCTCTGAGGGAGCTGCCCCTAAGGTCGTAAGTATGGAGGTGCCCGCAGCAGTGCCAAAATCACCGAGGTCACCTAGGCCGAAGCCTACGCCGACAGGAGAGGCTTCCAAGACGAAGAAGGATAAACAAAAGGCAACACAGTTGGTGCATGAGTCGCCAAGAAAGCATTAGAGAAAAGAGAAGCCCATCGCGTAAGAGAAAGGCAAGGTGGTAGACCTAGAGGCCGACGAGGGCGCAGAGGAAACTGATATGGGCGCAGAGGACATTGATATTGAGGGAGTAGACCCTATCTCAAAGATGCCAGAATACATCCCTCCATGCCAAGGCAAGGTAAAGGTCCCGAAGGACCCTGATGAGGGAAAGTTTCTCCTTAACACACCCTTGCTGCTAGAAAACATAACATTTGAAGGTCTGTGCTTGGCGCGCATCCCACATCTGAAATTAGAGGATTGGGACTTGGGGGACATTGAGCGGTTCCCCCACCTGGCTACTGATAATTTCATGCAGAGAGTATTCTACAAGGACTCGGGTGTCACCGCGTTGGAGCCGGTGAAGTGGATTCGTGGGGTGGAAAAGGCAGGATTGTTGAATCTGCTATGGGTGCCGCATTACCACCGCGCTCCCATAAATTTGATAGTTATCAAACAGTTGTTGTGCCTGGTGCATGACGGGTGCCTGTGGTTGGGAGAGTTGATCCCTATAACTGATATGTTGATCCATAGGATCACCCTACTACCCCATTCAGGGTTGAATCCGGCCAAGGCATTTGGTAGAAAGATGGGCGAGCGCGACCTCGCCGAAAGGATGAAGGACAAGTTTAAACTTGTCAAGAAGTCGCGTGGATATTCAATTTCGAGTATTACGGACCCTGCGGTGAAGGTGGCCACCCAGATCTTGGTTGGCAAGGTGATGAGGAAGTGTCGCGCAAACAAGGTACCGACACTAGTGGTTTCATTAGTGGCCCAATGCGCAGAGGGAGTACAATTCAACTGAGCATGCTACCTGTGCAGCGAGTTCCTCGCGAACTGCAGGGAGGCACAAGACCACAGCAAAATGTTCCACTACTCATGGTTGTTACTGTCAATTGTGTTGATCGCGTGGGAACTACCAGAGGATAGCCAATTTCCTCCGATTGTGAAAGAACTGTCAGAAGCAGCAAATTTTGCTTGGCTATGGGCCCTAAAGGACGCTAGTCGGGTCCGGGAGAGTAAAATATTTTGGGTGCTAATGGAGTCAAGTGCCTGCATAGCCATCAACCGCAAGCCACGGTTGTCACCAATTGTCTTTGAGCAGCTGTCAGGATACGCGGAGTTCAAAGCGGACTTCCACTATATCTCCATCCGAGCATGAAAGGACCCAGATCAAAAGTGGTATGATTTACCATACCTAGCGACAGATGATGCCATCGCAACGATCCTCGATTGTTGGCCACAGATTGGCGCACCGCGTCCGACTTGTCCGTCGGGTCTAGTAAGTCTGCAGGAAAGCAAAAGAAGGAAGACGGTCGAAGATTCAGCAGTTGGTTGAAAACAGAAAGAAGGAGACTAAGGAGAAGGCACGTGCAAAAGCGGAGCGCACTGCCAAGGAACAAGCAAAGCAGGAAGAGCACGGCTCTGACAGGAGCCAGAAATCCCCTTCTCCATAGACAGAAGAAGAAGAGCAATCAAAATAGGGCAGTGAAGACCTGGAAAGCACTCCCTTCCGGGTGAAGTGGAACAGGGGACAGGAAAAAAAGGGACCGCAGAAAAAGACCAAGGCCACTAAGTTGTCCATCGACCCGATCACCTTGACAAAAGGCGACTTAGATAACATTGGGGATAAGGTCATGGATACGACAGCGAAACTGCTGCAGCGGTTTGAGTAGCAGCAGAAGCAAGCTTTGGTCGCCATACAAATGGGTCTGCGCGAGCTGCAGATCCAAACTACTCGACTACATGCCAATGTAGGACAGAGCAGCGCGGCGTCGACCAGCTTAGCACTAGGAACAACTGAAGCAACGGAGTTGGTTCGATCTTTGGATCCCCGGGCCATCGTGTTGCCAGATGGAGCTCTAGCGCAAAGGCAGAAGTTGACAAGGCTACAGTTAGCGCTCTAAAGAATATTGGTTTGAACTTGGCCGCTCTCCCAAGTGAAGTCTTTCACATGCTGCAAGCAAGTGTGATCACAGAACTTAGGGCCCGAGAGCAGCGCGCGCTGAGCGAGCAGAAGGTTAACAACGAACAAATGTTCGTTGAGAAAACGACAGCGATAGACACCTGGAAGAAGGTTCAGGAGAAGAATGAGCGAACCACAACAGTAGTAGCAGAAGCCTGCAGAACCATTCTGGAACTGCACATCCCGGAAGAGGCGTCGTTGGAGGCCAAGATTCGGAAGTTGGCTGCAAGTGTGCGCGATGCTAGGATCGAGATGGCCAAGGTTCAGTTTGAGTTGAACCTAAAGATTACAGAGCTCGAGTTGAGGGCACAACCTTCAACTCCGCCACAGGTCAGATAACAGCGCGAGGCAGCTATCAAGGATGGAGTCGCTACAGTAGATGCCGCGGTGGCCAAATGCAATGCGCTCTTCAAGCAATCGATGGAGGTCCTTACGAGTCTGCAAGAAGATCCCAACCTGCAGAGGTTAAATATCGAGGCAAGGGAATTGCAGCAGCAGTACGACTAAGTCAAAGCGATAACGCCAACTATAACTATCACGCAGAGATTGGCAAAGTTGCAGGAGGCAAAGCTACTGAAAGAGCATGTGGAAGTAGCGCAGCGAAAAGAGGTTGTCCTCAAGGCCAGATTAGAGCCTTGGCTGGATGAGGCCTATGTGTTCTCTGCCACCATTGGGGAGAAGTTGTAATATTCCTAATTAGCCCCAACTAATTGGAATATTCGATTTTCCCAAATTTTGCCTTCTATAGTTATTTTGTAAATAAAAAAGTGAGAAAGGGGGACATAACTCACTTTTAGAATAAAAGTCACTTCATAGTAGCACAACGTTGTGACTTAAAGGGAGAGCCAAGGGGGCCAAAAGGGGGACGCAGAAATGGAGCCCAAGCAGACACATGGGGGGACTGTGCAAGAGGGAAGGAACACATGGCAAAAGGGCAATCACGCAAGAGAAGGTGAGCATTGGGATTGAGAGAGGCAGAAGCTATAAAAGAGAGAGGAGCCCCCTCATTTTGATCATTCGGTTATGTGCATTTGTGATAGTCGTTTTGGCTTTAGAGCACGCTAGCAGTTTAGCTAGTCTGCAACACTGTTTAGTGCATTGAGTGTCTCCGTTCGGAGATCTCACCCTTAGCCCCGGGGGACTTCGAGTGCCTACTCGAGCAAGGTATTTTCATTGGCATTTCAGCAATAGTATCTTCAACATTTCAGCAGTGATTTTATCAGTGTTCTAGAGGACTGCGCAGCACTGGGAGAGGGATGCAGTTCTTTTTGGGAGCAGTTTGGATTGAGGGTTTGTGGAGGATTTGAGCCGAGGGATTGAGCAAGAGATCAGCTCTTGCATATTGGAGGAGTTTGGCAGAGTTTTGGGCTAAGTTTCAGAGGGTTCTATTCAGTGGCAGCGCAGAGCAGTGAGGAACTACGCAGAACCCCAAGGGGGTGATTTTCGGGGTTTGGCCATTCCAGGAAAGCTTTCTGGGTTCTTCTGGGTTTCTTGAGTAGAGTCCGATTCCAGAGTTTCAGCTTTTTCTGAGGAGGGGGGCAACCCCAAATCCTCGTTTGATTTCTAGCAGCAACAGTAGCGCAGCAGTTTTCCCAACAGCTTGGACGCAGATCAGAGAGGAGCCATTCCTTTGTTATTCTGAGTGTATTTCTTCACTTGCCTTGTGCAAGTAGAGGTGCCATCTTCCTGATCACCTCCTGTAGTCATTTTATTACTCAGTATAATAAAATGGCTTAGCATTCTCTCTGCATTTCTTGTGTATCTATTTATGGTTTATTTGATATATATAGTATCATTGTTACTTGTATCTCCGTGAGCATTCTCGGCTATTATACCACTTGTTTTTTTCTATTATACTCTTAGACAGAGTCTGGAAAGGGCCAAGTAACCTCCGGACCTTGTCCTCTTTTTAGAGGCGACATATCTGGTAAATGCCCTCCCAGTCCATCTCTGGTTGGAGTTTGCTTGTGTTTGGGGTATATTCCTGATATGGGATATTACAGTGGTATCAGAGCATAGATCTGGCTCAGCCTGTGGAGCTAGCAATCTATGACACCGGGGGAGAAACCCTATATCTGTTATAGAGGTCGGAGATACAGAGACGCTGGGCGTAGGTTGGAGAATACCTACGGAGAGGGAGACTGTGTTCTGGTGGTGGACGCAGAACAGGAGGAGCCTGTGGTGGACGCAGAACAGAGGGAGCCAGTGGTGGACGCAGAGCAGGAGGCTCCAATGGCAGATGATGACGGGAAGAGATTTGTGGATATGCTCCTCAAATCAGTGCAGGATCTGTCGAGGCAGATTGAGGTGATGGGGCAGAGATTCACAGCAGTAGAGGCCAGACAGCATGAGAGCCCACGGGTTTTCCAGGTTGGTGAGGGATCAGGTGCATCCCACCATTTGCCAGAGCAGCGTGATACTGCGCAGCAGGTGGCCTCACATGCCCCTACACGCTCTACCATGCCCACTTTCTTAGGAGCAGACACGGGGGTCGTAGCCCAGCAGGAGGCAGAGCCTGGACACATGGGTGATTATTTTGCAGAGTACCAGGCCTATGGGTAGGAGTTCAGGGAAGCCCTCTCATTCTGTGATTTTGTTCAGCTCTAGCGGGATAGTAGACCCCGCGACCATCACCGAGGGTACCGACATTATCATGATGGTGACACCCACCATGCAGCAAGTAGATTCCACTTGCCTACGTTTGATGGCTCATCAAACTATTCGACAAGGTCTTGGGTGGAGAAGCTGGACATTTATTTCCAGCTTAACTAGATGTCGGAGACAGAGGCCATCAAGGTGGCGACATTGCATTTGGGTGGTGAGGCCCAGGATTGGTGGTTTCATGGGATGGTTACACTAGGACACTCCATGGTGACGATGTACGCTGAGTTCACCAGGAGATTGATGGAGTGATTTGATCGAAAGGATCCAGAGCAGCATTTTGTTGAGCTAACGAGGCTCAAACAGACAGGGAGCCCAGAGACCTACATTGCAGATTTCTTGAGGGTCTCAGTGATAGTGCCAGATCTATCCATGGCACGGAGGATCTATATGTATGTTGATGGGTTAGCAAAGCCACTTCGGGTTCTAGTCAGATCCGCTAGACCGACCACCCTTCAGGATGCTATTAGCAAGACCTGGTACCTACATGATGTCTCACCCAGGACCCGGACACGTTACCCCCAGAGACAGACTTTCCAGTATAAGGGGAAGGATGTGAGGATTCCACCTCCAAAGGGGAATCGAGGACGAGTGCAGATTGACGATGATGTCAAGAGGGAGCTAAAGAAGAAGCGGTTGTGCTTCACATGTCAGGAGCCATGGGCACCAGGACATAGATGTGCTGTTGGCAAGGCACATTTCATTGAGGTTTTCTTCGAGAGCAGTGGAGAAGAGGATGACGTGGATGGTGTGGAGGCAGGAGATAGCCATGATGGACAGGTTGCATATGAGTTGGAGCTGCCCCAAGGCAGCAAGATTCATAACATTTTTCATGTATCATGCACGAAAAAGGCATTAGGGCAGCAGGTAACAGTGACAGATGAGCTACCACCTATGGATGATGAGGGGCATTTGGTATTGCAACCGGAGGCTATCATTGATACTAGGGAGAGGCAACTGCGGAGCAAGACGGTCCGAGAATTCTTGGTGAGGTGGAAGAATTTGCCGGATGAGGATGCCACTTGGGAGAATGAGAAGATATTACTGCATCCATCACTTCAGTTGCTTGAGGACAAGCAACATTTTGCCGGGGGAGACTGTGATATTCCTAATTAGCCCCAGCTAATTGGAATATTCGATTTTGCCAAATTTTGCCTTCTATAGTTATTTTGTAAATAAAAAAGTGAGAAAGGGGGACATAACTCACTTTTAGAATAAAAGTCACTTCCTAGTAGCACAACGTTGTGAATTAAAGGGAGAGCCAAGGGGGCCAAAAGGGGGACGCAGAAATGGAGCCCATGCAGACACATGGAGGGACTGCGTAGGAGGGAAGGAACACGTGGCAAAAGGGGAATCACGTAGGAGAAGGTGAGCATTGGGATTGAGAGAAAAGAGAGAGGAGTCCCCTCATTTTGATCATTCGGTTATGTGCATTTGTGATAGTCATTTTGGCTTAGAGCACGCTGGCTATTTAGCTAATTTGCAACACTGTTTAGTGCATTGAGTGTCTCCGTTCGGAGATCTCACCCCTAGCCCCGGGGGACTTCGAGTGCCTGCTCGGGCAAGGTATTTTCATTGGCATTTCAGCAGTAGTATCTTCAACATTTCAGCAGTGGTTTTATCAGTGTTCTGGAGGACTGCGCAGCATTGGGAGAGGGATGCAGTTCTTTTTGGGAGCAGTCTGGATTGAGGGATTGTGGAGGCTTTGAGCCGAGGGATTGAGCAAGAGATCAGCTCTTGCATATTGGAGGAGTTTGGCAGAGTTCTGGGCTAAGTTTCAGAGGGTTCTATTCAGTGGCGGTGCAGAGCAGTGAGGAACTGCACAGAACCCCAAGGGGGTGATTTTCGGGGTTTGGCCATTCCATGAAAGCTTTCTGGGTTTCTCTGGGTTTCTTGAGTAGAGTCCGATTCCAGAGTTTCATCTTTTTTTGAGGAGGGGAGTAGTCCCAAATCCTCGTTTGATTTCTAGCAGCAACAGCAGCGCAACAGTTTTCCCAGCAGCTTGGACGCAGATCAAAGAGGAGCCATTCCTTTGCTATTCTAAGTGTATTTCTTCACTTGCCTTGTGCAAGTAGAGGTGCCATCTTCCTGATCACCTCCTGTACTCATTTTATTACTCAGTATAATAAATTGGCTTAGCATTCTCTCTGCATTTCTTGTGTTTCTATTTATGGTTTATTTGATATATATAGTATCATTGTTACTTGTATCTACGTGAGCATTCTTGGCTATTATACCACTTGTTTGTTTCTATTATACTCTTAGACAGAGTCTGGAAAGGGCCGGGTAGCCTCCGGATCTCGTCCTCTTTTTAGAGGCGACATATCTAGTAAATGCCCTCCCAGTGCATCTCTGGTTGGAGTTTTCTTGTGTTTGGGGTATATTACTGATATGGGATATTACAGAAGTTGGCCAGCCTGCAAAATACACAGCAGAAGATCCAGGCAGATAGCGCAGGACCAACAACAAAGCAGCTAGTGGAGCAGGTCAAGCAGGCAGCTACGCAGTGTACAGCTGAAGTTGCAGTGGTGCAAGTGGAGTTGGGAGGTCTTCGCACTAAGATCTTCGCACCAACAGAGTGACTCGGGGTGAGTCACCATATTTGTGTTGGGGGCCTGTCTGGACAGAGTCCCCTAGGGTCAATTTTTGGGCAGAAAGCCTAAGTTTTTGTATGTAAAGTGTAAAGTCTCCGCAATTTGTGGTCGCAAAGCGTGTAGATGTAAAGAGTCATAAAGGGTTTTACCCTTTTGTTTTATGTAAGTTGTGTTGGCTTTAGAAGATCTACCCATGGTCCGCGGACCATGGGATTGTATAAAAATGAGAGTCTTAGAAGAGTCTAAGGCAGTAGTATTGATGATGATGAATGTAATGGGTCATTAGCAAAAAGAGCGAAAGGTCTTAGAGTAGAAGAGAGGCTCTGCAGCTGTGTACACAGAGGCCTAGGGTAGAGGTCTGTAGCTGAGTGCGCGGACCCCTGCAGTTGAGTGCACAGGGTAGTTTGAGTCTGTAAGAAGATCTGAAGCATTAATAAAGAGATTACTTTGGGAATACCTGTGTTTGATCTATTTACTTTTGTTATGAATGAATGCAATTATGATATGATGAATATTGGGTTTATGATTTAATGATGTATTGATGCGCGAATCTATATGTTTTACATTGTTGTATGAACGCAAGTAATATCTGTTTATGTGAAGAATATCTTAATGCATGCTAAAGATATCAAACACTTAAGTTGATCTAGATAATAACAGACTTAGGAACAATTACAGAGGCGCGTAAATGGTTGATTCGCTTGTTTAAGGTCCACGAAAGACAGTCGTAGACCTTTGCGAAGGTCTAGAGGCTGGTAGGAGGAACTTATATCAATAAGCCTCGAGGGCTTATCGATCTGCGCGAAGGCGGAAAAAGGGGTACAAAAAGATATCATAACCATCTTTGGGTGCGGAAACTTGGTTCCAGCATCCCCCCATACTGCTTCGGGTGAGACTTCAGTCTGCGCTCCATGGATTGATGCCGAAAGGGCCAGTAGTGTAGGGATTTGCTTGGCTAACTTAGCACTGAAACTGGGTCAGGATCCCCTAAGCCAACAATGCTCCTTAACCCTTTCCCAATTTTCATTTGATAGGTGATATTCCCTACCAACGACATTAATCTGGTTACTTTCCCCAAAGATCCTACTTTCCACCTCTCTTAATAGTGGGGCAAGTAGCTTCTTCATGCAAGGCATCACAAGCCCTACAATATGGAGGAGCATCCTCAACAAGGTTGGTAGATTCAAGGGGAATTGGCAGTCAATGTAAACTAGATTGCCCATTCTTCTGCCAAGCACTATTATTTCTATTGTTATTCTTTCTAGGCTGGGAACTTTGAGCTTGTGACCTTTCCATTTGGACCAACATAGATTGCAGACTACTTATCTCTTTTGCATGGTTAGAGATTAATTTTGCTTGGTTAATCTCCATGCTTTCAAGCTTTTGAAGTAACTTTTGCATAGGATCATCCTCAGATTCCTTAACTTCTTTACCCTTAGGCTCTTTTAGCTTTGTGGAAGCTCTATCAAAACCTGGAATCTTAGAGTTTCCAGATGTCTTCTTATCCTTCTCAAGCTCTTCGACTAAAGTTTAACACTCCTTATAATCAGGAAGTTTAACACGTCTTAATTCATAAGAGGTATCAACGTTAAAAGCATCAATGTAGAAGTCCCAAAGAGATTTATAGGAGGTTTATAATCTTGAGGTAATCCCTTAACAATACCATTAAACCTTCTATTAAATTCCTCAACAGTTTCATTTTTTTTCTTTATGATACGTAGGGCTTTAACCAGATGCCTTTCTTCCCTCTTATCTCCAAACTTATCCTTAAAGGCATTAGTAAGAGCTTGTAATGAATTGAAGGAATGATCTGGCCTTTCGGTGAACCAATCTAAAGCATCCTCTTCCAAAGAGAGCACAAAGAGCTTCATCTTCACATCCTCATGAGCAGCATTAGCACCACCCCATTTGTTAATGAAATGCCTAAAGCGATTAAGATGATCTTTAGCGGTTACCACATTATTGCCTTGGAAAGAAGGCAATTTATCCATACCTGCATTACGAAGGTCATGCGGGTAACCCTGAATGTTAGCGAAATTGCAAGGAAGATACAAGTCATCCATGATGTCTTGCTGAATGGGATCTGAAAAAAGCGAATGGATGTCAAAGAGAGCTTTCTGTCCAAGATTATCAAGGTGTGCACGAGAAGAGAGCCTATTTAATCGAACTCTAAAACCATTTTTAGGATCCGGAGTGGGATTAATCAGGGTACTTGAATTCCTTCTAATGCAAACCCTTGAAGGAAGTGAATAAAGTGGAGTCACCACTTGGAAAAAAATCTAACTCAAACACTTGAGATGAAAGATGAAGGATAGAAGATGAAAGATGAGAATTGTCGTAAAGCCAAGGTCCAATAAATTGGTCCCCGACAACGGCGCCAAAAAATGTTGGCATTGTCGGAAAAAATGATAAAGATGATATGAGGAGAATGAAGATAAAATGTCGTTGAAGTGTCGAGAATAAAATATTCCCGGCAACAGCACCAAAAAATATTGTTGCACAGAATGTCTAGGCACTGCGACAACGACTCAGATCAGGAGTTGTCACACTGATCGCAATCTCTCCGTTTGAGTTGTCTCCCAATAGCAAACTAAGGGGGGTATACCCTATGGAAATGGAATGAGGGAAGATTAGTTGGGAGCCAACCAATATGGGAGACACAACTAAGAAACCAATACTTGTTTAGATTGCACAAGATTTTGAAGGATTCAATTTGATTTGAGGAAAATGATACCAGTGCCTTGTGGAGTCAACTATCTTGTGAAGGAAATGAAGACCAAGTAACGGATGGGAAACTGCTGCTAAATGATTCAACTATCTTATATGCAAATACAAAACTTAAAACTATGTGAAATGCAGGGACTTGGTTAATTTTAGTTAAATGTCTGTTCTAAGTTTTATCCCTCAATGCTTCTATCGACCAAGCTTATGTTTGGAAGTAAAGTTATAATGTGCAAGTACTAGCTTAGTATGCAAATGCAAAGTGAAATGATGTGATGGCAAAAGGAGGCCCTAAAATATGAGTTATTTCTTAAATATGTTGTGAGTGCTTTTTAACTTGAGGCTCAGAAAAATGATCTTAATGTGAAAAAAAATACTTATACCAGCAATGTCAAATATGAAGTCTGCACAAATAATTACTAAAAACCCAATAGGAAACCAATGTAAAATGTTGGAAATAAAACACTTTATATTCAGTAATCCATTTGCATGAGGTACTCAATCAGAGATCATTAGATGCATAAGTAAAACTAAATTAATCCTTCCTGAATGAGCATGTAAAAACAAATGTACTTCAGAAATTAAATTAAGCGTTTAAACTTAGATCAAAGTCTAAAATATCAGTTCTAGTAATCTGCTCTTAAAACAAATGATAATGCCAACAATTTATTTTAAACCAATGGTGCAAGAGTCAGATTTTTTCTATGTGTAACAGCAGAAACTTCAAATGACAAACTGATAACTAATAATTCAGAAAAAATTATGAGTTTAACTATTTCCAATCTAGTGATGCATTTGATCTTAAATCTCAGAAATAAATCACTGAAAAAGTAATGCAATAATATTCAGAAATTTGTCAATTATCATGCAAAAGTTTCTGGAAATAGTTTTATTTCTTAAATGTACTGCAGTAAAAGATGCAAAGCAAATTTGCTGCTAAACTTTAGTTAATTGAAACTCTATGCCAGTATTAGTCTTGCTTTCAATCAAATAAATGAAATGGAGTAAGGGTTTAGAGGATGTGCACCAGTCAGCCCTTAGGGGCTTGAAGTTACTAAGAGATAAGTTGGCCAAGTTACTAAGAATCTTCAAATTCAAATGTCAACCCAGAATTTTTTAGAGAAATTTTTGTTAAAATTTTTAGGGAAAGTTTTAGAAAAAAATTAGCGAAAAAGTTATGCTAAAGGAGGGTGGAGATGAGGCAGAGAACGGAAGAGAGAGAGGTAGGCTGAGAGGAAGGACGAAAGGCCGAGAAGAAGGGGAGATGGCTAAGAAGGAGGGGAGGCCGTAAGGCTGGAGGTGAGGGCCGAGGGTGAGGGAGATAGGGAGGCTGTAAGGCTGGAGGTGAGGGCCGAGGGTGAGGGAGATAGGGAGGCCGTAAGGCTAGAGGTGAGGGCCGAGGGTGAGGGAGATAGGGAGGTCGAGAAGGGAGGAAGGGAAGGCCGAAAATAGAGGAGAGGAAGAGGAGGAGAAGGAGGTCGAGAGTTGGAGGGATAAGGGATGCCAAGAAAGAGAAGAAGGGAGGCCGAGAGGAAGGAGAGGGAGTAGGGGGCTGGAGATGGCCAGTGTAGGGCCTCAAGGCCCTAAAAAAATTTCCCACAATCTTTCTGAAATTTCTCTTCAACCGGCAAATAAAATGGAGATCAGATCTTGCCCTCGAGGGCTTAGATCTGTCTCCAAAATCCACAAAAATTGCGTGTAATCTTCAAATATGTTCCTGCACAAACAAAAGATAGAAAACCCCAAAACATGTATATACAAAAATATGAAATACCCAAAACCCCAATGAATTAAAAAATTTGAAATTTACAAATCTACAATGATATTCTACATATCTAGCAGATCTGCAGATCAGAGCTCTCTGTTAGCCAGATCTAAACAATTTTGCACAAATTTATAAAGAAACTAGAAATTTTAAAGAGGCACAAGCCCAAGAACAACCCTGCAAATAAAATATTTTGTAAGATGACTTCACAAATTAAAAAAAGTGGGCTCTTTAGATTCTGTAATCTGAGAGTCAGTTAGTCGAGCTGAGGACTTCCCAAACGCCCAAATCCTGAATAGTAACTTTTGCAAACTTAGTTCTGATCGTTGGATTAATAGAGATTCAAAATAATCATAAAACCATCAAGAAATAGAGATATCTACTAGTTCTATCAAATCAAAATGATATTTTAAAAACCTAGAAATTTGTGCAAGACACTTGTGCATAGATCAATCCTCAAAAGCTATTATCTAGCAAATACAAATAAAAGCAGCGGAGTATTAAGCGCAATATTACCACATAAATCTGAAAGAGGAACACCATGGTCTGAAACCCCAAAGTTTTTGTGTTTTATTAACCAAAAAAGAAGTTACAAGAGCTTTCTCAGAGCAAGTACAGGATTCAAAGATCGGATCCAAATAATGGAGAGAGACCTCTAATTTATAGATAAATTCTTCAACAGTTAGATGACTTGATCCCCATCAAAGCAATCTCAATCGTTGATGAAGATCAAATGGTCTTTAAATTATCACCATTGAAATTAAGTTAATTTTTGAGGAAATTCGAATTTCGCTTTTAATTTCTTTTTAATTAACTCAAACATAATTATTTTGAGTTAATTGTCTCAAAAATTTGACTTTGACATAACTACTAAGGCCCAAAGGTCCAAAATATCTTGAAATTTTCAATATTCCCTTGGCCATGGACCTCCAAAAATTAAAAACTTTAAAACCCACGAATTTCAAATGTTGGAGAATTTAATGTTTCCTCAGACCTAAATTAATTAAATTTCTAGCTTATCATTTTTAATTTATTTTATCCAGAAAATTTAATTAATTGACTCATGAGGGGATTAATAATTTTTCCAACCCTCTAATATTTAGCCATAGTGTCCAATTATGAGGAACCATGCACTAAATATTTTTTACATCAAGATTTTACAATTTAATACATGAAAGGGGAACACCGTTCGTTATAGACCCTCAACATTTACCCATTTATGTGACACAAAATATGATATGGTAGACTAAGTGACTTGTAATAAAATAATCTAACCAAATAGCTAGGATTATTCCCAAATCACTTTTACAGAGACTCGATAAATAGCACTAGGACTCATCTAAAATCCTGATGACAAAATCCACCCTAGCTTTAGGGTGAGGCTGGAGGGAAAAACTCTGTCGATCATCCGTGTTTAGAAAAACACATGAATCGGTGAAACGAAAAGCCTCCTAGGATGGAAATCATCATCAGAAAAAATAAATTTACCTAGGTTGTTACATACATTTGTCTTACTAGGATCACTTACATTACAAAATGCAGAATGGGTTTACAAAACTCCAGTGTACATATAGCTGATAATGATGAATTTGTGGATCATTTGAGTGCTCGGACATGATGGAAATACTTGCGCCAAAAAATGCACAGCTATTACCTTTCTGGATTTTGCAATTTGCATCCATCTATGTGTTCTGCCTCTTTCCTTCTCCAACTCGAAGAAGAGTGGTATCGCTAATTTCCCAAGTCTAATCCTACCTCCCTCAACAAATTTGTAGTAGGATTCTAGATTGGGTTGTGGATTAGGCTCCTGGAGTTCTTGGAGACCTTTTTCCTCTTCTTTTGGTGTGGTTGCCTCTTCCTTTAGCATCTCCTGTTGCTCCTGTAGCAACCCCTGTTTCTCCTGTAGCATCCCCTATTTCTCCTGTAGCTCTTTTGTTTCCTCTTGTAATAGGGCAGTTTGTGTCTTGAGCCTCTTAAATGTGACTGCTCTAGTGGTGGGCCTCCCTATGGGTTGCACAGGTTGCTTAGTCTTGGCCTTAGGAGAGGTAACTTCTTCAATCTTTCCCTCACTAGGTCCCACTTCTTCCCTTTTGCTTGTTGATTCATCAATGGTGATAGGGATTTTTGAAGGAGGCTGAGGTTTCCCTTGCCTTATCCTAGTGCTCTTCCTTGTTTTAAAGTACAAGGGGCCTTGTCTTGGCTTCCTCCTTTTGGGCTTGACTGGTGTGCCCAATGTGGCAGCCACCTCTTGCTCTGTGTTTCCTGGTGAGAGGCTCATTTGTTCCCCTTGTCTCTTTGTCCCTTGAGGTTTGGAGGGCTCCTCAAGGTCCTCTTCCTCTACTTTTTGTTCCTCTTCCTCTTTTTCCTTTGTTTCTGCTTCCTCCTTCTCTTCTTCCTTTTCTTATTCCTTCTCTTCCCTACCCCCAGTACTAGAGGCTAGTGTTTCTTCTTGTTGTGTGGAGGTGAGGGCTTGTGTTTCAATGAAAATCTCCTTGTCCATGTCTATGAAGTCAGTCCACAACACAGGGTTCCTTAGGTGGCTCAAGGCATCCATGACAATTAGCTTGATGAGGCCATGATGGGCAATGTGTTGGTGCTTCCCTTCCCTCACTTTTTGGCTCATTTCAATGATGGACTATAAGAGGAAATGTGGGATACTGAGTTTGTTTGGAATGGGTAACTCTATTTGGAACCTTAGCTCATAGAGAAGCCTAAATTGATAGGCATACACAATGCTCAACCTCCCCTCACAGAATATGTATTTGAGGATGTGATAGGCCACTTCATCCCAAGGGTAAGGGAGGTTCTCTCTTCTTACTCCATTTTTGTCTTCCATAGGCTTCTCTCTACAGAGGAAGAAGTTTTTCCTAGCTGTAACACTTACTGCCTTATATTCCTTGCTCCATCAAACTCTTAAGGGTATGGTCGTCACTCTACCTATAAATTTCGTGCTCAAATGGATTGAAAGTCCTCTAACAACAGTAGTGGCACTATTTTCTCCATGAGAGTTGAGGGCCATGGCAAATTCTTGAGTTATATCATCATCATATTCCTTTAATTGCTCAAAGAATCCCATCCACTAATGTCTCAGGAAAATGTCCAGGATTCTTATTCATCATTATGGCACTTATGGACTTCATCCGGCTTCTTAGAGGGTCCAATGGCATGTATTATTGATTATTCGACCTCTTTAGAGGCTTGTTATTTTGTTTATGAGCTAGTTTGGTGGGTTTGTCACTGAAAGTTAGTTATTTGCACATTATTTTTATTTTAGGGGCTAATGTAGGCCCAAGTAGCTAAATTGAACTCATTATGAGTGTATAAATACAAATTATGAGAGTTCATTTCTCATCATCATTTGTTTTGGACTTGTATCTCTCTAGAGATTTTCTATATTCTGTCTTGGTGGAGGAAATTTTGGAGCATGGATGAATTTTGATGTGTGGATTATCTTTTCTTATCTTGGAGCTTCTTGATTGGAAAGTTTATTCATGGTTAGATATATTGTCTTACATGTAAGTACAAATTTAATTTTATTCCTTCTTTTACTTTGTCACATGCATTGATGATGAGATTTCCGCTATACTAGGGCTAATTGTTGCATGCATTTACTGCGAAATTGTGGAATTTTGTTTCTATAGAGCATCTCTCTGCATATGGGCCATGTATGTTGAACGGACTCTCCTAGGGATAATTCTATGGTTGAATTTATCTTGACGAGCCATCTTATCTTGCAAAACAAAGTGTAAAAGCTTTTAAGGTCACTCTCCTTTGCCCTATTGACAAGTGAAGTTGTCCTTGAAGCCTCTTTAACTTAGAAATGAAATCCATTCTCATATTCTTCTTGATTCCAATCTCCCCAAAGGATTAAGCACTAGTCTACCATAAGGTGATCACTTAAAGAATCATTTTTCTTCACCTCTCCTTCTTTATTCTAGGTCTAGCCACATTAGGGCTCCTAGGGCATCATTTTCCTAACAAACCACCCATAGAAAAACTTTGATCCCTTGGCCTCTACTGCACAGGTGTGTCTCCTAGGCCTCCAAATTTGAGGGAATTCTGACGGTGGAGTTGTGAGATATCCTAAGCCCTAGCCTCGAGATTGGTTTTTGCCCGAAGTTTCCCTAGGCTAGTTCCTCATAGGGATCATTTTTCACCTTTAAGTGAAAAGCATTTCTTCAGACCCCTTCTCCTTGTTTAGGTCAATTTCATCATTGATTGCTAAAATCCCTCCTCTTGACCTGGCCTGGGTCCACTTGGTCCCATGTGGTCCCATACCTTATCAAAGTTTGGGAAACCAAGTTCCATAAAGATTTCAGGGATTGGGAAGCTCCTTTACAATTCACATTCCTTAAACCTACCCCTTAAATCCTCATCCCCTTTCTTAGAAAACTTTGTACCTTGCTTAAGAAGCAAGTCCCATTCTTGAGTCTGCCTTAGGAAAGGGTCCTCGAGATCACTTCACATCCATCTTAGTTGATCTATCCTTCATAAGTGATTCTCTCTATATTGGGACTCCTCCCATTGATGAAAGTCCGTAAAGAGTAGGAAACTTTAGCTATGGTACCAGTGAGCTTTAGCTTCATTACTGCTCTTGACCTAGCAAGTGCCCCTCTAGGACCCCCTGTTAGTTTGAGCGGTAACAAGCTTAAGTTGGCCACAATTTTTCTTTTTAGATGGATTGGTTGTGAATCACATTCACATTTAAATTGACTATATACTTTGGACAATGAGGTGTGCTTGGACTCGAAGAGAGTGTAACACCCCCACCTATGTCTAAGACTCTTCACAACATTCTAGATCCAAATAGGAGTGGCCTCTAGCAAGACAACTCTAATCTTTAGGTCAATTGTGTAGCAAGATAGATCTTTACCCGGTTGATGCTATCCCCTATAAGGATTGGTCCAACTTCCAGTTCCAATCCACTCCAACATACAATAAGAGGAATAAAAAAGACTGGCACCTTGTTTACCCTCTCCAAGTGACTATGTAACCCCTTAATGTATTGTCCCTCCAAAACTTGTGTAATCCTTACTAATTATGAATTATCTTATTAACCCCTTTACAACATGTACCAACAAAACGTGAAATAAAAAAATCCAACCGACACAATAGAGGCAAAGTGTTTGCAAAATAAAAGTTCTAAATTATGGCATGTATTGATCCCACAATTCAACAACAACTTCAACTAGAGGGGGGACTAGCCTTTTATAATTGTTCTTTAAATTGATAGTTAATGGCTAATTCAACCTCTCTCTAGGAAAATAACATTATTTGTAATCCACATGTGGAAAACTAAGTAAAATATAATAAAAATATTTCATTACATTTCTTTTTCCAACTTAGGGAGTTTGATTCGTTTCACTTAGAATTCCAATGCTCTACTTGCATTGACACTATAAGATGAAGAAGAAGAAAGATGGTCCTTAGATGCTCAACATTCCACTCTAGATGCTCCAACCGCTAACTTGGGTAGTTTGACTTGCTTGCTTGAGGCTCAACTTGGTCCATAGTAGGTTTGATTTGCTTGCTTGGATGATTCTTTGGCTTTGCAATGGCTACTTTTGTATCCACAAGGTACCAACGGTCCTTTTGACCCCCAACATTCAACTTTTGACCTCCAACATTCCTCCAACAATTACCTCTTTGACTATAATGGTTATTTTGAAGGTCGACTTAGCCATCTTTGAGAGGTATTCAATGCCCTTGAGTACTTTGCCTTGAATTTTTCTTAATTTGCTGATTTCTTGCCTTTATTTCCTATGCCAATAGCCCCATTGGCTAGAGAAATCCCTAAGCTACCACATCATTACCTACACGTGCCACAATGATGCCATCACCATGCCAAAATTAAGGATCTCTAATGCCCTAGAGAATCTGGGAACTCTGCCACTTGGGGTTTGTTTTGCTAATTTTGTAGACTATTTTTGATGTATTGCATGCATTATATCAAGTGCTTGCCTATTTTGCCACCTGGAATCCTCACATACCACTAGACCAACTTTGACTTCCTATTTTTGATCAATTCCTTCACATTTTGCAAAAAATTCAATGTTGTGTGTCATCTTCATTTTATTCTGAGCATTTTGAGACCAAGTTGACTCTTTGACTTTTGAGACCATATGCACCAAGAAACATGAGCTTCCTCGGGAAATGTGAACTACTGCGATTGTGAAACTACCATGTTGAGAACTATTCTAGTAATGTTGCAACAAGGCCAAGGACATATACAGACTCAATGACACACATAATCATGCAGTAAGACATAGGTGCACCCTAATGCAAGTTGGACTGACCCATACACTAGTGATCACCCCTACATAGCCAAGAATTTCATAAACCGTGAGTCCCAATGAGATCCATCCAAAGTCCTCCAATCCTATCCAAGATGAAAGGAACTAGGAACGTCACCCAAAGGGACTGGACATGGGCAACCATCACAAGGCCTAGGACACCTAAATGCTGTTGAAGTTTCTAAGTCTACTTAGTTAGAAACCCTCCATGCACTTTATTTGATTTATTCCTACCTACTTGTTATGTTACTTAACAAGTTATTTACAATGTAAATACTGAAAATAAACACTAGTGCATGCTCAACATACTACAGATCAACAACTGAAGATAACAGAAACAATCACACCATGTGACACCATTATTTTTGGACCAATGTCCCTAGAAAAACCCAATGTGGGAAAACCGGTTCAGCTATCTGAGGGTTTTCTTATTAAGCAATATCAGAGTACAATTTGGGTGTCGAAACTGACCTACCGAACAGAGAATTTCCTTGGCAGTAATACCTCTCAATTTGAGACAAATCTCCTGGCTGAAACCCCGGATAATCTTTTCGGTAGCTCCTCAGCACCAATCTGCCCCAGAAACTCCAGCGTCGGCCTTTTTTGGATTGTGTAAGC
The DNA here is from genome assembly GCA_031772625.1 of Pinus tabuliformis. Classification (NCBI taxonomy): domain Eukaryota; kingdom Viridiplantae; phylum Streptophyta; class Pinopsida; order Pinales; family Pinaceae; genus Pinus; species Pinus tabuliformis. The sequence continues at coordinate 346,089,071 of CM062818.1, read as the reverse complement.
CCCTCTCTGCCCAACGTTGGCCCTGCGTCACCCCGGATGGGTCTGTGTCAGCCTTCTGGCCCTTTGCATCAGCAACGCTGGCCTCTCTGAGGCTCTGTGTGGCCCTGCGTGAGCCCTGGCTGGCTCTGTGTCACTCTCCTCGGCTACTGCGTTGCTCTCCTGGCACTATCTCTGTGTCTCTGTCTCTTTGTACTCAATACCCCTGAGCTGCAACTCCGATCACTAATTCTATCTCTCTTAGCAAACCCAGCTCTAGAGAATAGAATGACTGGTCACTTTGGTGTTCTCTCCAAGTGACCCTCAAGCCTCCTCTTATACTTTTCTTGTTGACATATCGACGACCGAGATTAAGTCCCTAACCAATGACTAATATTAGATCTGGCTTGATCCATGTCTTTTTGGACCATTCTAACACAATTTCATATTAATACACATTAATATTTTATTTTGCCTAAGTTTAGACTTAGGGACTCCATTAAAAATATTAATTATTTTAATATCTCCTGAACTGTTTGGAATCTGCCCAAACCCTTTCTGGGTATTGGAGATCTCATGTGCCCCAACCTCTCCACCAAATTTCGTGGCTAGAGCACATCCGATGCTACCCCAAATCAACACTCCCTCTTAGCGAGGACTGTGCTCTAGCAATACTCCTCACTGAGTATTACTCTAATCATCCGGCATCGGTCCCTATGCTGATGCTAAGCCTGCTGCCCACCATCCTCTGCACTGCTGTATCCTATACTTCTACCCATGGTTATGCCACTTCCACTGCTGCATCTGTATGACAGCTCCCTCTGCATTTGTGCTCCTGTTGGTCCTTTCTCCCAACACTGCATCCGCACTGCACGTCCTCCCATCATGTTGCATCGTGCTGCCCATTGCTGCACTACAACTCAGTTACTGAGAAGTAAGTAACTGATCTCCCAACCTAACCTCCCTGTTGGGCTAGAGACACCCACTGATGCTGAAGCCCCCTCTGTCGCTGACAAGTGCTCCCTTTATGACCTCTGCGATGCTGCAACAACTCCCTGCATCTCGCACCGTTGCACACCTCTCCGTGCCATCCTGCACTAGTGCAACACTCCTGTGCCTCTCGCACTGCTGCAGCCTGCTAGCCTCACGCTGTCTCGGGACTCCTGCACTGTAGCTCTCTCTACCGCTCCATCTGCATCCGTCTCTACCTAACTTAGCCAGTCCTGCTACTCCTCTTCGGGGTTCCCGTAGCAAGGTCTAATCCAAGAGGTAGGGTACCTCAAGGATCCTGCCCCTCATCGCCTGTAGTCCAGCTGACTATAGCTCGATGTCTCCCCACTTCTGCTCAAGTAGTGCATGTGCACTCATGGCACAGTCATTGTTTGTCAAAACTTCCTTCTCTGCCCTTGCTAGTGCTGCCTTAGTCTCGGAAGACTCTCCCTTACTCTTTTTCCTTGGACACTGGGTCACATAATGACCCAGCTCCCCACAGTGGAAGCACTTGATCTTGGAGAGATCCTTCTTCTTCCTCTTTTCCTGCTTTCCCTCAGATGCTAGGGCAACATCTTCCTCCTCCTGCTTGACTTTGATCCCCTTGCTGCTGCTACCTGTCTTCGACTGCCGTCTAATCTCTTCTTGGCGAAGAGTAGCCCACATCTCATCCCAAGGTGGAAGTGTCCCTCTGCCTAGTATACTCTGGACAAATACTTCCCAGTCTTCTGAGACTGTATTCAGGGCTGTCCTCACCATCAATTCTTGATCCGGCATGGCTTCTATAGCAGTCAACTGATCTCGGATCTCATTCAGTCCTTCGAGGAAGGTGTCAATCGGTTCTCCCTTCTTCATCTGATACGACCTCAACTAATTTTCAAGTAACATTCTTCTCTACACAGAAGTATGTTGGTACAATTTCTTGAGGGCCTCCCACATCTCATATGTTGTTTCCTTCTCGGCAATGTGTGGTACTACATGGTCCTTAACCCCGTCAAGAATGATGCTCTCGGCCCTCGCCATTGCCTCCTCGTACTTATCATTATCATTGGGGTTGACTGGGATAGCTATAACATTCAAGGCGAAGTTCTTGACACGATTTCTATCAAGTACGAATAAGATTCTGGCCTTCCAGACTGCGAAGTTCGACACTCCATCCAGTCTATCCTGGTCTCTTACTCCATGTAGTGCCATGATGCTCTTCTACTTCCCTCCTGGAAGTTCTCTGTTCAACTCCTCCGAGTCTCTACTTCTCGTCTGGAAGTTCTCTTCTGGACTCCCTCTGAGTCCCGATTTCCCTCCTGGAAATCCTTCTGCCACTGTCGAGATGCCCCCTACTCTGATCGTCTTGTGCAACCGCACCACTGATCTGGGTTCCTCAGCTAGAAACCCTCAGTAGCAACTCCCTCCTCTTGGCCTTGCTCTGTCAGGTATTGTTTTGACTACAGTACCTCACCAGCTCCACTCTGCAATATTCCCACAGCCTTCTAAACCCCAGCAACCTGAAGGTGAGAGCTCCTAGGCTCTGCGCAATCCCAGCACCAGCAACCCAGCCTCCTCAGCCAACTGCGTCAGCCCTCCCAGCTTCTGCGTGGCTCTGCGTGAGGCTCCCTTTTCCTTCCTTAGCCTCTGCGCTGCCTCTTCCCAACTCACCCTTGATGATGCAGGCACTGCATCACCCTTCCCTTGTTGCTGCTCTGCTAGAAACAACTTCTGTCACCTCGATACAGCTGTTTTCGGCTGCTATTGCTTCGCTCGGCTAATGTCCTTAGTCCTCCTGTGGTTTGCAATCACGCTCGGATACCATGTTGAAGTTTCTAAGTCTACTTAGTTAGAAACCCTCCATGCACTTTATCTGATTTATTCCTACCTACTTGTTATGTTACTTAACAAGTTATTTACAATGTAAATGCTAAAAATAAACACTAGTGCATGCTCAACATATTACAAATCAACAACTGAAGATAACAGAAACAATCACACCATGTGACACCATTATTTTTGGACCAATGTCCCCGGAAAAACCCAATGTGGGAAAACTGGTGCAGCTATCTAAGGGTTTTCTTATTAAGCAATATCATAGTACAATCTGGGTGCCGAAACTGGCCTACCCAACAGAGAATTTCCTTGGCAGTAATACCTCTCAGTTTGAGACAAATCTCCTGGCTGAAACCCCGGATAATCCTTTCGGCAGCTCCTGAGCACCAATTTTCCCCAAAAACCCCAACGTCAGCCTTTTCTGGACTGCGTCAGCCCCTCTCTGCCCAGCGCTAGCCTTGCGTCACCCCAGATGGGTCTGCGTCAACCTTAGGAGGCCCTGCGTTAGCCTTCTGGCCCTCTGCGTCAGCAACGCTGGCCTCTCTGAGGCTCTGCGCAGCTCCCAGCTACCTCTACGTGGCCCTACATGAGCCCTGGATAGCTTTGCGTCACTCTCCTTGGCTACTGCACTGCGCTCCTGACACTATCTCTACCTCTCTGTCTCTCTGTACTCAATGCCCCTCAGCTGCAACTCTGATCACTGATTCTACCTCTCTTAGCAAACCCCGCTCTAGATAATAGAATGACTGATCACTCTGGTGTTCTCTCCAAGTGATCCTCAAGCCCCCTCTTATGCTTTTCTTGTTGACATATCAATGACTGAGATTAAGTCCCTAATCAACGGCTAAGATTAGATCTGGCTTGATGCATGTCTTTTGGACCATTCTAACACCATTTCATATTAAGACACATTAATATTAGAATCTGCCCAAACCCTTTCTGGGTATTGGAGATCTCATGTGCCCCAACCTCTCCACCAAATTTCGGGGCTAGAGCACATCCGATGCTACCCCAAATCAACAAATACAAAGAATCACATGGTTTTCTACAAGGCTTTGACTTGTATCCTTGGACTTACAATGGCGATAATGAAAAATGAAAAAATGTATGTACCCCTGCTGAATGAGGGGTAACAGGGTCATAGACCAACAAATGGAAACTCTAGATCCCATCGAATTCACACATTTCATTAGTTATTTCTATTTTCCTTGTTGAAATGGTTCTTCTTTGTATTATTTAGTTGTCAGTTTGCAACATGGTATTTCACAGTGACACCAAATAAATAGATAAGCATCTGTAATTGTGTTAGGGCTAGTACATCTTAATAGAACAAAGCTGACAGAATTCATGTGGGAAAAAGGAGCATATTCAACAACTTCCAAATTCCAGATGGAATTAGCTTATAAAATACATTGAAATGAAAGGGTATGCATTGCAAAATAAAATAAACAGACATGCACATAACCTGCCTGCTTATATCATAAGTACATGTGCTGGGAAAATAAAAGCATACCTCAGAATATGGAATTAGTGTTTCAGAACACAGACTTTGAATGGAAGGCTTGATAATTGAAGGAAGTGCCTTGCTTAAAATAGAAGATGATATATTTCCCAACAGGAAAAATGGTAAAAGCCACTGTGCTTGTGGAAATGCATGCTCTGATAAGTATGCAGCTGCATGGTCTTCCTTAACCTGCTTTTGAGAATATTTCTCTATGGCATCTGCAATCTCTCTCTCCTGTAGCATTTTACCAAGAACCAAAACATCCTGTATGGTGAATAATAAACTGTTAAAATGTCACTGATGAATATGTAAAACTGGAAATCCTTCTTTGAAAGGGTAATTTTTTTTATCTAATAATATGTTAATTTGATGTAATATAGAAACCAACTAAATAACCTGCAAAGACGAATTACAGCCTTGGCCAAGGGCATTTGACATAGCATGTGCAGCATCACCTACTAGGACAGCTTTACCATTAGCATCATGAAATCTGCTACACTTCACCTGAAAAACAAAAGCTCTCAAATAAACATTAAGGACACATCCATGAGCCCACTCTTTTATATCTTCTTCACACCACCTTACCCAACCAAAAGGGACAAAACATTTCAAATGATCTACAAATATGTTCCCTTCTAAATTGATTTGCATTCCCTTCGCATGTTCCATCCCCTTTTTATGGTCCTTGTTGGCCCCTAATTTCCAAGTTACTCTTATGATTTCAAGTATGCTGTATTACAGTCATGGTTGGAGTTTGATCTTCATGATCAGTGCTGGTTTTCTCTTTTTTGTTTTTAGAAACAGATTCGTAAACAATTCCCAACAATTGGAACTAGGGAAAATCCTTATGTTCCAAAGGCAATGCATATGAATTTGAATATGAGGTAGGCTTCATTTGGAAGTGCTTACATAGTAACTTATTTTAACTCATTTAGAAACAAAATGTGTTTTTGAAAAGGATGTGAATTGACAAGAGATTATGCATGATACAAACTGCAAATAATTTAAACTGCAGAATCAGACATGTTGATTTTTGGTAGCATCGGATGTGCTCTAGCTTTGAAATTTGGAGGAGAGGCTAAGGCACATGAGATCTCCAAGACCCAGAAATCGTTTTGAGAAATTCCACATGGATGAGGAGTTATTAAAATAATTAATATTTTTAATGGGTTCCTAAGTCTAAACTTAGAAAAATAAAAATATTAATGGATATTAATAAAGATAAGGGTGAGAAGCTTCTAAGAGACGAGGATCAAGTTTGTTTTAATATTAGCCTTTGATTAGAGACTTAATCTCGGCCATTGATTCATCAACAGGAAAAGTATAAGAGAAGACTTGAGAATCATTTGGAGACACACCGGCAGATACTCAGTATCTCAAGGAAAATCGATTCTTAAGAGAGGAGATCGATTTCAGAGGGAGATTTGCAAGGTGGAGGAAGAGGAGGGCATCAGTAGCAGACAATCACTGAGGAGGAGGTGACGTAGGGACAGTGGGAGACAGCACAGAGAGAGACGCAGTCCAGAGGAGAGACGCAACCCTCACGCAGAGTGATGCAGAGCCACTCAGAGCCACGCTAAGCCACGCAGAGTGACACAGAGCCACTCAAAGCCACGCTGAGCCACGCAGAGTGATGCAGAGGTGATGCTGGAGTGGGAGCAGGGTCTCCAAAGTGTCAGAAAGTCTCAAAGGGAAAGTCTCAGGTGTTTTCTTTCAATTTCTCTGTAAAATCATTCCTTGTAAAAGCAATTTCTGCTAAAGATTAATAAAGCCCTCATCTGCTGCACCGGTTTTCCCACATTGGGTTTTTCCGGGGACAATTGTCCAAAAACAACTATGTTGATGTGATTGGTTTTTGTGCATGTATTTTTCTCTAGGTAATTGTGTGATAACTGCAGTAGAATTTATTTTAATATTTGTTGAAGGGATTTTGTAAATAACTTATTGTGAATAATAAGTAGGTGAAATAAATCAGTTGTTGCAATAGAATTTCAGTTTAGAAATTTTCACATGGTATCAGAGCTAGGTTTGTGGCTAAGGGGTATGCTCAGAAGGAAGGGATAGACTACGAAGAAACCTTCGCCCCAGTAGCCAGGTATACTTCTATTAGAACCGTGATATCTCTTGCAACACAGATGGGGTGGGAGATTCATCAGATGGATGTCAAGACGACATTCTTGAATGGGGTAATAGAATAGGAAGTATACATTGAACAGCCAGAAGGTTTTGAGACACATGAAAAGAAATCTCATGCATGCAGATTAAATAAAGTCGTGTATGGGCTTAAACAGGCACCTAGAGCATGGTACGGTCGAATTGATGGCTACTTGCAGAAGATGGGGTTCATCAAGAGTGACGCAGACCCTAATCTCTACTATCTTGTCGTAGAGAATGAGCCTCTAATCCTAGTGTTATATGTGGATGATCTCTTCCTGACAAGATCATCCAGGCTCATCAAAGACTGCAAGAAGAACCTAGCCACAAAATTCGACATGAAGGATTTGGGACAGATGCATTATTTCCTGGGGTTGGAAGTTTGGCAGCAGAAGGGTGAGATCTTCCTTGGACAAGGGAGATATGCTACAAAAATCTTGAAGAGATTCAGGATGCAGGACTGTAGACCTATGGCTACTCCAATGATCACCAACTGGAAGAAGATTGATGCATCAGAAGATAAAGATGTTGATCCCACCTTGTACAGGCAGCTTATAGGGTCCCTGATGTATCTGGTCAATACCAAATCAAACATTTGTTATGCTGTCAACACCCTCAGTCAGTTCATGGTGGAACCTAAGAGGGTGCGTTGGGCAACAACCAAACATGTTCTCAGGTATATACAAGGAACAGTCGAGCATGGACTATTGTACACTAGAGGCAATGACATCAGGCTTAGTGCATTCACTGATGTAGATTGGGTTGGAAGTTTAGTAGATCAGAAAAGTACAATTGGGTATTGTTTCAACATTGGATCAGGAATGACCTCCTGGTGTAGTAGGAAACAGAAATTTGTGGCTCTGAGCTCAACTGAAGCATAATATATGGAAGCTAGCACAGCTTCGTGCAAAGCCATATGGCTTAGGAAACTACTTGTGAATTTATTTAGGAGAAGGATGGAAGCAACCAGGATCATGTGTGATAATCAGAGTTGCAACAACTCTCTGAGAATCCAGTATTTCATGATCGGTCGAAGCAAATTGATATTTGGTGTCACTTTGTCAGAGACTGTGTCCAACGAGGAGCAGTACAGTTGAGGTACACTCCTACAGGAGAACAGGTGGTAGACATCCTCGCCAAGGCTCTAGGAAGAACAAAGTTTGTTTATTTTAGAGAGAAGATGGGCATGGTAAAGAATCCATTTCAGTAGTAGAAATGGATAAGTGTTTGAAGTTGCAGTGCAACAGTTAGCAATGGTACTGCTATGGGCAGCATGATGCAGCATGTTGAGAGGGAGTTGCAGTACAGATGTAGCAGTGGCAGTGGCAATGTCATGGGCAGCATTACAGGAAGCAACAGTGCAGGGAATGTGAGGCACCAGGCCAAGCATCAGCACAGGTACCAATGCGGAAGATAAGTGTGATGTTTCTATAGTGAAGCATTGTCAGAGCACATTCCTCGCAAAAAGGGAGTGTTGATTTTTGGTAGCATCGAATGTGCTCTAGCCTTGAAATTTGGAGGAGGGGCTAAGGCACATGAGATCTCCAAGACCCAGAAACCGTTTTGAGAAATTCCACCTGGATGAGGAGTTATTAAAATAATTAATATTTTTAATGGGTTCCTAAGTCTAAACTTAGGAAAATAAAAATATTAATGGGTATTAATAAATATAAGGGTGAGAAGCTTCTAAGAGACGAGGATCAAGTTTGTTTTAATCTTAGCCATTGATTAGAGACTTAATCTCGGTCGTTGATTCATCAACAGGAAAAGTATAAGAGAAGACTTGAGGATTATTTGGAGACACACTGGTGGATACTCAGTATCTCAAGGAAAAACGATTCTCAAGGGAGGAGATCAATTTCAGAGGTGACGCTAGAGTGAGAGCAGGGTTTCCAAAATGTCAGAGAGTATCAAAGGGAAAGTCTCAGGTGTTTTCTTTTAGTTTCTCCGTAAAATCATTCCTTGTAAAAGCAATTGCTGCTAAAGATTAATAAAGCCCTCATCTATTGCACCAGTTTTCCCACATTGGGTTTTTCCAGGGACAATTGTCCAAAAACAACTGTGTTGATGTGATTGGTTCTTGTGCATGTATTTTTCTCTGGGTAATTGTGTGATAACTGCAGTGGAATTTATTTTAATATTTGCTGAAGGGATTTCATAAATAACTTATTGTGAATAATAAGTAGGTGAAATAAATCAGTTGCTGCAGTAGAATTTCAGTTTAGAAATTTTCACAAGACACTACTCCACCAAATGAACACTGAAAAAGTATTTGAAGAAATTAAAGTTAGAAAATAAAAGAATTTCTAAACTTGAGACCCAAGATGTGGACCCTCACAACTGCAAATGTTTGTTTCATCTTTCATAATGGTATAAAAACAAGCTCCATGGACTTAGCATTTAAGCTAACTATAAAATTGTGCATTAAAAAGGTTGATATGTCAAGAAAGTGTTATCATGATATACCAAGAAAACTTATTTCAGATGTTATATTTTGCATAGAGAATACTTTAAAGACTAATTAAATAATAATGAACTCAAAACTCTGCAAAACCCAAAACAAATAGAACAAAAAAGGAATAAACTACAAGATAGGACAGCAGCAGAGCATTCTTTGAGAAATGAGTTCCACATTTAAGTCCAACAGAGAGAACATAACAATTGGAAATGCATCCAAAATCTGGAAGATAGAGATGAACATAATACCTTCATGGAAGTTGTTGGTCGCTTCTTAATGAAAGCTTCTGCTGCCTCCAAAGAAACTTTCAAGGGTGGCATGTACTTCTCAATGAATTCTTTAAGCTGGATCCAAAAAAAGTAATTTTACAGAAAAGGAATAACGTTAAGTGCCCATTGTTACTGAAGAGCATGAAAAGTGTGTTTTTGTATGACTAAAAATGCACATAAAATCCACCCAAACAAGAGAGTTAAAGAAACCAAGTTCTTTTACAATTAGACAAAAATGTACGAATCACGACAGCCTTGTATAAAATGAAAAGGGGTATAAGATAGGTATAAAAAAATGCAAACTTAATACCAGATCCTACTTGATTATTAAGGATAACATATGATGAACAGAGCATGTCATATGTATCGGTGGTATGGATAATCTGACTAGTCTCTCAATGTTGCTATTATTATAGAAAAACAGTGTAAGGTTGATGGGATAGATTTCAATTATGTGGAATCAATCTCCAGAGTAATTTTAAACATGCCTTTGAATGTAATACCTTACAATCTTTAAGACCACTGGATTCCAGGTGATATGTGATTTCCTTAAGTAAATTGCAACATTAATAAGTGACATAAAAATAGGGAAAATCAGAGTCTATACTATCTTGTGCAATGTCATAACCAGTTAAAATCCTAGATTATTTGGTTAATCAGTTGATATCCATCTGAAGTTTCAATACTTCCCTTAGAAGTATTTAACAAAGGATAAAAAGGACAAGTGAATATTTTGATTTACATGCAGATCAAGAATCTAAGAACGAGAAAGTTTGGAAACAATCTAAGGAATTTTCAAAAATACCATATGTTCTAGGTATCCAGTTTGTGTGTTTCAATCTTGAACAAGCTTGATTACTACCTGAGTCTTCATGTTAAAGACACTAGAAATTAATTGATTTCTGGGTTGCATAGCCCTTTATATGCTGCAATACTAAATATAGAAATAAACAGCAACATGAAAGGACTCTAAATAACTACAAATGGAAACTTATAGGTTGTGAACTATATAGAAAGCATTGAGGTAGTTCTCTTCCATTTTTATATATGTTAAAACTATAGATGTAAATCTACTATACTGAACAAAGGTTAATCTTCGAGTGAGTGCAATGAAAGAACCTCTGTTGGAGAAGTTATTTTTAACAAATCATCAGGAGTTGAAGATGGTGTCCACTCGATCAGCACAGACATCTCATCACCTGGTGCAGGAAAACAACCATATCTAATAGATGAACCCTTAGCACGACCCAATAAATTAAGAAAATTGAACCAGCTCTGTTGTCCCTCCACTTCATTTTTTGACCGTCTGAAGGTGTGTACTGCATTTGGAGTCAAAACTGGAGGCTTTGACACATGAAGAACTTTGAATGTGTAAGGCATGTTGATTTGTTGATAGTTGAAACCCTGCTGCTTGATGAATTCCTGTCGAACAGTAGATCTGACTCCATCAGCTCCAACAAGCAGATTGTATTGGACAGGCTCTTCATTTCTTCTGCCAAATGTCACAGTATGGGCATCGAAATCTGCCCAAACACAATGCTTCTCAAAGTGAATCTGTCAAAGATATAGAAGCTTTTGTCACCTGGGTAGGCCTCTAAAAGCTGCAAAGAGGAACCATACTGAACTGTAGTTACTTTGTTATGGCACAAGTTACAGTTGAATCAGAGAGCATATAATCTAGTGAAATTGTAAGTTAATAAATGATCTGAATAAAGATATTTGATTACCTCTAACTGATCCTTTGGATAGCGGTTCCTCAATTCAGAGATAAGAGTACTGGCAAGTGCTCTCTGGCTTATCAGGAGAGATGGTTTATCAGGATTGCGCTTCACGGCAATGTTTTGAGAACCAGTATGCACAACAAATTGAGATGTAAGAATCCCTTTTTCCTTCACAGCCTCCCATAGACCATCTACATGACTGATAGCATGGCCTCCCCTTGCACTTAAACCCACAGAATACTGCCTTGTCTTATACCTGCATTATATGCCATGGGGACCCACTTCTATAGTTTATCATAATTGCAAGTGCTACAGCCCAAATCATAAAAATTAAGCTATTATACAACTGTTTCATTTTTTGTTACAAAGATTGCGAGGATTCTACAAACACAAGCAAGCCTCACATACAGAAGGAACATTTTGTCTCTTGCTAAGTCATGTGATGGCCAAGCAAGCTTTAAATGGTGCTACTGTGTGTATGCAGTCAGATGGCTACTATTCGTATGACACCATATTTAATGTTGACTTACGTATATCTAAATTTGGGTTTTAAGTGTGCTGAACTCCACATTCTTTAAGTGCGCGTTTTAAGTTTCTTTCATGCACATGCGTTTTAAGTTTTAAATTTGGGTTGTCGAAGCAAGTCAGAAAAACACAATAGAAAACATATTGCTGATTTTTACATGTCTTATCTTGAACGGATTACATAGAAGTTTCCAAACTTCACTTTGTCACACTCTGCAGTTGATTTTGTTTACGTTATAAAGCAGGATTTCACACAGCTTCCACTAAATTTTGGATGTATTGAAGCACCCTATGGAGACAAACCAAAAGCAGAACTAGACAAAGATGATTTGAGTTTTGAATTCACTCCGAGAGGCATCTGCAACCAGCATTTTGTATGTGCGAAGATTTTACTTTCAGCCTGAGCACATATTTTGTATTGATTGCAATTTTCTCTATATGCAAATATAATATGGTACACGTAGCTGAAGCCTGAAACCACTCATCAATTAGAAATATAAAAGAAAACGTATGAATATCAAATACAGTTTGTAAGTTCTTCTATTTCCTTTGCAAGGGGCTGCTAGACAACAGTATTCCTAACTCAACTACATCACCAGAAACCCCATTGTCATGATAGTTATGAACTCACATCAGTAATCTTACTCGTAAGCTAGTGTAATTCAAATAGTAAATTGCTTACAAAAGCTTATAAACTAATGACTTCGAATCAAAATTTCAAGAATCAATATTCATTTCTTTTCCTAGGCACTAACCTCCTTTTTCCTTTCCTTCGTTGGTGGAAACTAAGCACAAGATTAACCAAGATCGCTGTATCTATTGGCTTATGAATCATGACATTCTTCTAGACAGCAGCTTCGTTAGTAAGAAGAAATGTAAGATAATATTAAATAGGCATTGCCCACAGGCTTTTGCCAAGATTCGTGGATGCACCAGAAGCAAGCTATCATGAGGTATTCTAGCAGATTGAATCTTGAAGGTACATCATACACTGAAAATCCATAGAGTTATCGCTGATATTTTCAGTACGTGGGCCTAAATATTAGATGAAAGGAGGACTACTGTCGGAGACAATGATGAGCACTTGACACAAATACTCTTCTGGATCTGATAGTTATGGTATATAAATTGAAGGACAAAATTTACTAGGTCTTAGGTGAATGTGTAATTATGAATGATACATGGAATGCCATTGCTAGCCTTAATGTACTATTTACTGTTTTTCTTAAAGTAACAGTTATATTGTATTAAGAAAGAGGGAGGCTGCGGCCAAACCTGGACAGTCGAGTGATACAACATATCGGGCAGGGGGAGGACATGATGTCCTCAAGGCTTTCTCATATCCAAGCATAACACAAAAGGGATTTTCTATTCCCCAATTTCCTACTGTAACTTACACATCCATTGGGATAAGGGAATTTCGAGGTTTAAAATGACCTTCGTAAAGAAAATAATAAAATGATAGTTAAAATAATAAAATAAAAGTTACTAATTTTTAAATAAAAAGAAAGGAAACTATTTTTTTAATTGTATTTTTGGCTTATCTCCTTATAGCTTTATTCAAATATCAAACATAGACACCTATTGGATGCGAAATTAAATTCTACATCCAACGAATACCAACTTTGCATACTTTTGAGCAGACCCACATAAAATAAAAAATTGAAAATACATGAAAAAAATGTACCCACGTTTTTTCATGTATTTTCATTTTTTTAGATGTGGATCTACTCAAAAATATGCATAGCGGGTACTCATTGGATGTGGAATTTAATTCTGCATCCAACAGGTGTCTACACTTGAGATTTGTGTAAACCTATAAAGAGATAAGTAAAAAATACAATTAAAAAAAATAGTTTTATTCTTTTCCCTCCAAAATATTTATCCCTGGGGATGACATTATCACGCTGAATCATATTGGTTATTTTAAAGTTAATTTTGTTAGTACATTTTTTGTCTTGAGGCCCATTTTTTACCTCAAAATTCCCCTAATGTATGCTGCTGGTTTCTTCTTAGAAAAATATAGTGAAAGAACACTTGGCTTTGAGATGAACCTTTAAGCAAATAACCAAATTTGGACAATGAATAATGTGATCCCATCACTTTGTTGTGCTCATCTTCCCTTTTTCTCACTTTTTTCGCCATCTTCCTTCTTCAAGTTGCAAAAACGGTTTTGAGAGTCCACTTAAGGACCCCAACATACATGGGGGTTCAAGGGTCAATGTTTGGCTCCTCCTAAGTCTAGGGATTCTTCACGTCATCTTGATCTTTGTCTTCATTTCCTTTTGGCCTTGCCTTCTTGAGAGCATCCTCTTCCATACACCCTACCTTCTCTAGATCCTAAGCATCCTCATTTAACACCTCAAACAGATTAACCAAGGCTTAATAGAAGGGAAAGAGGTACAATTAGTCTTGGGTTGAGGAGGATATAGGTATTGCTATTTTCCCCTTGTAATGCCTAAGCGGCGTAGGGGTGTAGCTCTGGGGTGTAGCTCTGTCATTGCAGTCATTGATCAAGTGGCTAGACTCATGTTAGAAAATGTACTTCAAGGAAAGTTGCACATGATTCGACTCTTGGATGTAATACTATTCATCAACATTCAATTGGATTGCTTCCAAGGCCCCTTTGAGAGGTCCTCCTCCATACAAATTATCACACAAGAATATTGGCTTGCTTCTAGGACCACTCATCTAGAACTTCTCTATGTTGTTGTCAATGTATTGAAAATTCAGGTTGTCCCAGAAGGTTAACGAAACATGTGCCGAAACTAGAACTACCCTTGCAATGTCTTCTTGAAGATGATTAACAGGTATCATCTAATGAGACCATTGTGATAAGTCGAACGATGGATGTCCTGCACCGGGAGGTGTTTGGAAACTAATATAGGGGCCCTACCTAGGTTCAAAACTTAATTTACCTATCTAGCAAGGCTTGTGGGCAGTTGCGCTAAGCTCAGGTGTATAGTGGCAATCCAACTAACTCAATCCCAGGTCTCCTTGGTAACAGGCAACAAGTCTATCAATTCTCCTGATAAAAAGAAGAAGAAAAACATCTATCATCCAATGATTTAAATAAATCCCTTTGGACCCCAAAAAGTATGGGCCACTTCAAAATATTAAGTCATGGTATTTCTTGAGTTGGAAGAGGAAGATAATATAACATCATTCGTACAAGGAGAAGTTGAGGGATCCTTGGATTGATAGATGCCAATTTACTTCTAGCTAGACTCTATAACCCTTTGAAAGGCCTTGCATTTGGGTGATATGATTGAGTTTTTCAATATCAATATTTATGAATATTTTTTCACAAAAATTGAATTTGTAGAGTTCAGGAGAGGTCCATTCTTTGTCACCTCAACAATGAGTGATTGGAACTTTTCTATTTCACTTGCCAATATCATGTCCAAATTTGGGTGCTTCATAGGGAAGTCTTAGGAAAAATCCATTAATGCACTTCTTCATGCGTAGACCAAATCTCTCAACCCTAGACACAAGCAAATGAGCCAAGCTCCATCCTAGAGGTCTGATCTATGAACGAAGAAATCTCTACATATTCTTGTGGAGATGGCGCCATCCTTTGAACACATGTGAAGAATCCCTCCATAACCTCAACATTAAATCTAAAACCACAAAAGTAAAAGAATGCAAGATTGACATAGACCCGTACTACATGAATGGGGAAATAGAGTGTATTGTTCCACTATTCATCAATCAAGGAAAAGCAAGTAAAAGTATTTATTACCAAGGGTTGTAGGACGAATAAAACCTTGACAAGCCTAGACAACAAGGTTCCCATTATACAATCTAACTCTGCTAGATGGAATAGGTACAATCATGATCTAGCAAAGCAAACTCCACTATCACGGGTACTCTATGCTAGCTATCAACCTCCCTCTCTCAGGAAAGAATAAGCAATATCTCCAGAAAGAATAAGCAATAGAGAAAAGGGAAGAAAGGTCACAAGCTCTTGTGCTTAACAACCCCAAAGAATAACTATATATTCCTTCTCCATACTTTATTCAATATATCGAAGAATGAGAGAATACAAATCGGGAAGATAGTAAATAGAAGGGAAGTAAAAATAGTAGTCTGCAAAAATAGTGCTACTTTTTTTAATAATGAAAATAGCATGTGTGTGAAGAAACTACTCCTCCAAGAGATCACTCTCCTTCCATAGTAACCACCTACAAGAGAAGCTACACTTATATATGGCTAATTTCTTCTTTTAATGCACTTTTTTTAATCGACCTTACGAATTCCATATGAAGAAAATCCCCTAAAATCAAGCCTTAAATAATGGCATAAGTGAGAATCAATAGTAGTATAATGAGCTAGTCTAATTTTAAGAAGAAGAAACTTTAAAAATAGGAATGTAAGCTCCTCTAGGGAAAGCACCTCAGCCAAGGTCACACGTAAGGACCCTCTTGACTATGCCAAATGGCAACCAGTCCCTAAAACTTGAAAGTGTTTAAAATGGCCTGAAATCGAATACTAATGCCACTCACTATATTGGGTACTCAAAGGTCTAGCACCCTGCTAAAAAAAGACCACCTTGAAATCAGTTGAAACTTGAACAATAAGAAAATCTCCCAACCGAGTCCTCGAATATGTAATTTTTTTGTCAATTGGAACACTCTTAAAAGCTGCTAAAAATAACAGCCACTGAAAATAGAAATTACTAAACATAGCAAGTTGCCATATTTCCTGAAACTAAAACCTGATGTACATCTCCTCAAACGGTGTCCAAACCTATGATCAGATCCTGAAAAATATAAGTTTGCAAGAACCAACCTGACCATAACTTTTGGGGATGTTCAACCTTCCATACTTGCACTAAACCTGAAAGTATGGGACACATACTCTACTGAATCATCTGTCCTCCTGCATCTATGATATATCCTTTGATTGTATCTATATATGAATAACATGTCCAAGACCTGTCAAATGATCTATCCATGAGTAACAAAGACATGCAACCATGTGCCAAGTCTGGACTCTGAACAGTACTTCATGAACTGTCGATTGCATCAATGAACCAACTGACCAATCCATTCTGTAATATACTCACTAACCATCGATGTTGAACGGTGAGCTCTATAACAATGTAATATACTCACTAACCATTGATGTTGAATAGTGAACTCTATAACAATGAACTCAGCCGAAATGATGTCCATGAACATGTATTGAAGATTAACAGTCAGATTTCAAAGGGTAAATTTGGTGAGTCCTATTACAAGGATAAAGTGTCATATTAACGCTCATTTAGAGTAATTTGATCTATGAAACATTTGTAAAGCCTTTTGACGATGAAGGGAAACCAACTCTAGAAGAACAAACACCTTCCCTCACACAAGAAATCTACACCCACTGTTGTTTGAACCTGTGCTGCTGGCATGGCACCATCCTTTCTCAACCACTAAACCACAACCCAAGCACCTAGCACCTGTTAAAAAGTGATAAATCGAGACCAACACAATCCAGGAAGATGAAGAAAGAAAAAATTAGATGGATTTATCCCAGAAATGAAGCTCCGTACAATGTACAAGAGATTAGTCAAGCAAAATACGAACATAGAATACTAAAGAAAGGACTTGGCCTCTTTTGTAAGAATTGTCCCAATGAAAGCTATGGATGGAGGACCATATGCTGTAAGCTTTATTAAACCAAGGGAATCTCACTGAAAGCCCAAGAGATAGAGATCACAAGGTATAAATTGTGAGGTTTAGATGGGTTGCAGCCTATTGGGCCAGATGGATTTAACTACTCACAAATACCAAGAAGGTTTCAATACCAAAAAAACTCTGAGATTGATAGCTTTCCGAGCAGTGATTATTATTTTCAGAGTACATTATGTTTTCTCTGTTTCCCATCTCAGGCATCCATGATGATGAAGGTTTTTGGCCATGATGTAGGCGTGTAACGGTGTTTGCCTGTTTGGCAATTCTGGCAAGCAATAGGATCATTTCCCAAGAAGAACAAGGCAAAGATAACAAGCTATGGTTAGCAACCCATTGTATGATATTTATAACTCAAATCTGTGATGTATTTTTGTCAAAACCATCATCAGATGTGTACTTGAAAAAGTTGTTGACACTTTAAGACAGACTTTCCTCACAAATAAAAGTTCAGCCCAACTGTTAGAACTGTTGGTTTCTTTCAATGCCCGAATGCAATTACACGATGAGATATTGAATGGTGCCAGTTGGTTCTTTGTTTTCATTTCAACATTATCATGAATTAAAATTGGTATTTGTAGGAATTAAATGAAATGTGAATGGATGGATTGCTGAATTTACGTGGGTATTGGAATTGATGGATCGCCCCGCGATTCGAAAATGCGTACTGGCAGAAACTCAGGCCGAGGATTCGATAAAAGCAGGTGGGCGAGCAGCAGCCCTGAGGGACCTCCTCCCACTATCACAACACCTCCACCGCTCTCCATATTTGCATTCACAGCCACAAGCTTTGGATTACATATCATATGACATATAGTCTTTCATGATATAGTTTACTGTGCTTTTGAGATTACGTGACCGTGCATGTTCTTGGTTCATAATAGAAAATTTATTGGTTTATATTTTCAAAGATGAGTGTTTATATAAGTGGTTTAGAGGGTTTAATGAAAGATGAGTGTTTATCTAGTGTAATGTTGATTTTGTACTGTTTTATTGAAAGTTGTATATGTAATATTTATCTAGTATATATTTTTTTTTTCATTCTTTTTTCACTAATTCCGGCCTTTGGAGTTTTGGTGTTTGGAATTGATTTGCAATAGTCCCACTCATACTCGAATTTCAGGAGGTGTCACCCATACACCAGTGATGTAGGAGGATACAAGCAATATGAAAGCAAGTCCCATCACCCACTCTAACCTCTAGAGTTTTGGTGTTTGGAATTGATTTGCAATAATTTCACCCGTGTTTAAATCTCTTGAGGCGTCACCCATATGCCCGTAGTGTAGGAGGATACAAGCAATATGAAAGCAAGTCCCATCACCAACTCAGCCTCTGGAGTTTTGGTGTTTGGAATTGATTTGCAATAGTCCCACCGAGTTCAAATCTTTGGAGGCGTCACCCATACGCCCATAGTGTAGGAGGATACAAGTAATATGAAAGCAAGTCCCGTCACCAACTCCAGCCTCTGGAGTTTTGGTGTTTGGAATCAATTTGCAATAATCCCACCCATGTTCAAATTTCTGGAGGCATAACCCATACGCCTGTAGTGTAGAAGGATACAAACAATATGAAAACAAGTCTCATCACCAACTCCGGCCTCTAGAGTTAATGTACGAGGATACAAGCAATATGAAAGCAAGTCCCATCACCGACTCTAGCCTCTAAGTTTGGAATCGATTGCAATAATCCCAGAGTGTTGTGTTCTTCATTCTCTTATGAATAATATGAAGAAGAAAATCTTAAATCATATATATACACACGCCAAAAAGAAAAGTTGATTTTTAATTTCATGTTTAATAAAATTATTTATAATAATATTTTTTCCCATATAAATTTAAATTTAAAATTTTTTTTTGGGTAGTAAGATACAGACTTTTCTTCGACATATTCTTTCCCATATGAATATAAAAAAAAAATACCAAATCTAAAGATGGACATATATTATATATTTTAATTTTGTATATATAAATTATGTAAAATATTTTGAATTCACTTAGATAAATCAAATTAATCCGGATGGGGTGGATGGACATTCTCACGACGAGCATCATGAGATTACACATGTTCTATATGGAGGACAGCTTGATGTTTAGTAATCTGGGGAATTCAGTCGAGGTTATGTATTTGGAGGGGCATTTTGAAAGACAAGTGAACATCCCTCTGGCTTTAATGGTGGTTATGTTTTCAATTGCTATTTGGGTGTGCAGGTAGTATTTGAGCGCTACTATGTAGGAGCTAGTGGTAGTGTGGTGTGGCGTTAATTGTTGTCTTAGTTACTTGCTTCAGTGGTTGTTTATTTGGACTAATTTGAATCTTTGGTTTCCTTCATAGCAAAGTAAGGTCTGGATTATTGCGGTTGTCAAGACCGTATCTATATAATATGATTTTGAGAGACAATATAATTAACTTATAAAAGAAAAAGATAAATTAAAATAGGGGACAAATATAAATGTCATACATAATTTAAGTGAGTTGATTAAAATAATTATTTTTTTGGAAAATAAACTATATTAAAAATATGGAATTGGATAAATATTAAAGTAAGTTAAATTTTATCCCTTAAAACTAAATCAATATTAAAAAAAAATGATAAATCAAATTAAAATTTTAAAAGTGAATATTGGAAAAATATAGATGTCATTCAGAATTTAAGTAAGCTCACCACTTACTTGATTAAAAAAATAAGTGAAAAATAAATTATATTAAAAATATGAAATTTTATAAATATCAACCTAAGTTTTAAATTTTATTACTTAAAACTAAATCAATATTTACCTAAAATTTAAAATATTATATTTATTTATTTTACAAAGAAATTTATATTAATTAATTTTATATTTTGGATTAATTAATTTTAAAATTTATATATTAACTTAAGAATTTATACTTTTGAGTCAAATAATATGTCACAAAATTATGGTTAAAATTCCATTTATTATGAAAATTAAAGCTTAAATGTAATTATTCATAAATAAATAGTAAATATATATTAATTTTGTTTCAATATTTATAATTTTTAATTTTAGAATAAAGTATTATATTTTTTTATCCTGCATTGGGTGATATGAACATATCATAGTCATCCCATAACATCACTCACTATTTATAATAACCAACACTTGGGAGTGGATAATGACATGAGGACTCTATATGCAAATGAAGATTATCATACAACTTGTTTCCTACTTAATGCTTGCCTTTAGGAACTTGATGAGAGGTGGAGAGCAATGAATGACTACCTTGGCTCACCAATCACCAAAAATAAAGGGACAAGGACACAAGCATATGTGAGCATGCATCTTGTTGGTTATGAGTAGAAGGATATTCAACGAGGCACCTCTTCCAATAAATAGATTTTTTATGGTGTAGGTAGGACGACTTTTATGATGACCTCCTAGCTATGTAATAAACAAAGGGAAGGAGACATAGAGAAGGGCTCCAAATAGTCGAGAAAAATGGACCTAGGAGTGCCCATCCTAAAGTATGTTTCACCTCCAAACTCAATTGTAATGCTCCCTCCCACCCCCTTAGGGTACTTGTTGACGGTGCTAGACCTACCAACATTCAAGGGGTCTCCTTGATATGTGGTTCCAATTAGACCTCACACTATTTGGGATAGGAGCCCCATCCAGAATATGGCTTGGTTGTTGGTTTCTTAAAGATTTACCTTGGCTATAACTATTAGGGAGAGAGAGGAATTCAAATGTGCCTTCAAAAAGCGAGTGTGTCTGGTGAGCATTCGGTTGTAAGTGTTTCAAGGTTCTTCTAGTGTGGAGGGAGAAAAGAAAGTGAGCCTATAAGAGAGAGTTAATAGTACCACCCTAGTAGAGACACACGTAACCAAGAAGGATCCGTCTAACATCCAACGGAATAGTCTAAAAAGATGCAACAGTCATTACAACCAATCAACAAAAAATATTTGTCTAATATCTAGCAGAATAATCCACAAGGATGTGACAGAAATAGTAACCATTACAACACATTCTCAATATGATAAGTACTAAAATAACCGAAATAGTTCAACTATTTTAGCACAGATGAAAGAAAACATGAATTACAAACATCCACAGAACAGTCTTACAAATATTTATAATCCATGCATGAAGAACGTGATGGTCATGAGGCTTATGATATTAAGTAAAATTTCCAAGACACATGTATACAATGAACACCACTAGCTCCAATAGTGGAGCATTGGAGCCACTCCTTGCTCCCCAAAAGAACTAGCTTGTCTCTCTAATGCCTTGCAAGAGGAGCCAAGGTGAAAAGTTCTTTGCTCATACAATGAGAGTGTATATATAACCAATATGGTGATGCTTCACTTCACTTGTGACTCTTCGACTACCCTCATGATTGTTTGACTTCTATGACTTTTCAACTTTACATGACTCTTCATCTTCTGTACATGTCCTTTGGACTTCCACTTTACAATACATTTTCGAATAAGAAATTACATGATCCACAATAATGATGTGGCATATGAAAACTCATGACATGACATTGTTGACATGGACTGCTTGATGATATGGCAATGTCAAACCACTTTTGTTGTTGCTTGCTATAGATCTTCTTGAGGATGCTCTTTTATCCACCTCCTTATGGCTTAGAGGTTAGGAGTCTTCAATGATATCAAGTCTTGAGTTGTGGTCGCAAACTAGTGTTCCTTTGTCTTCTTTTAATTGATTTGCTTGCATAATCAACTACAAAGATGTCTTTTAGCATGTTTCCCTTCTCCATCTCCTTCTCCATCATCATGTCATGGTGTGATAGAGTACCTGCATCTGCAATTCACTCATGATGATATGGCATCTGTCTAATAAACCCCTAGTCTAAGATGGTGCATGTTGATCCACTCACTAAGCTGGAACCGAGTGACAAGATGAGGGAGAGGCTTAGTGACTGTGCAATTTCGCATCTTAGGTAGTCAGGGGTGAATCTTAAGCCTTGAGACTGTGCAATGTGCAGTTCAGGCTAGACTGGGCAAGCAAATTGCACAGTTCAGGGGCTCTATGAGTCGGGCTAAGGGGTTTTGCATTGTTTCATCCAACTATGCATTTTTGGGAGGCAGAGCAGACCAACTGATTGCGCAAATGTGTAGCTCAGGAGCTCAAGGGCTAAACTTGAGCTCAGAGACTATGCAATGTGCAGTTGAGGACAGGCTGGAGGGATGGATTGCACAATTCTAGGGGCAAAGGTTCAGGCTTGAGCACTGGAACTGCGTAGTGCACAGTTTTGGGAGGCAGGAACTACGCATTGCACAGTGTCATGGGGCAAGGTTGCAACTTGAGGTTTGGAACTGCGCAATGCACAGTTGAGGAAGGTCGGAT
The DNA here is from genome assembly GCA_031772625.1 of Pinus tabuliformis. Taxonomy (NCBI): domain Eukaryota; kingdom Viridiplantae; phylum Streptophyta; class Pinopsida; order Pinales; family Pinaceae; genus Pinus; species Pinus tabuliformis. Next base: position 346,066,651 of record CM062818.1, on the reverse strand, counting down.
GAGGCTAACTTGCTGGGGAACTTCTGAAATTTGGCTAAGTGTGGGATCAGTAAACTGATGTGATCAGTGACATGACTTAACTATGACCACACACTTAGAACACTTGATGACACAACAACATAGATCATCCATGACACATGAACCACACATTTCCCTCAGTGCGACAACATTTGCGATGACTTAACAACAAGTGCCACTCAAAAGATACACTTTGCGACGACAATGATGACACTTGTGCGACAATGCTTAAAACTTTAGGAATTAGTGCGACGGATGTTTACATGGTTAGATCAACTCATTTGCACAAAGATAGCCCCTTAAAGCCACTAAAACAAGCTTATATACATTATGTGATTACTAACATGCGAAAAGACGACACGTTTCCTTTTTTGCAAAAGGGACCAAAACACTTAAAGAAAACACATAAAATGGATTTCAATGTTTGCAACGACAATATACAATACCAAGGTAGGCTCCGAAATTTGGTGCAGGCCAAAATTTTTAAGTCTTGGCCATTAACGGGAAGAGAGTCAATCCTCCCGTCTAGTGATTGCAAACGATATGTTTGTTGGCCAATATTTTTCGTGTATGGTGAATGGTCTGATCCACAGGGATTGGAACTTAGTGTGTCTGCCTTTTTCCTCATGGGATTTTTCCCACTTCAAGACTAATTCACCCACATTGAATTCATTCTTCCCAGCATACTTCTTTTCGAACCACCTCTTGATATGACTCTAGTGAAGTGAAATTTTTTCTTTTGCTTTTTACCTTTCTTCCTGTAGCTTGTGAAGGGTACCTATCCTACATTGAACCAATAAGCAAGGCTTGCCCTGGGATTCCTGTGAAATTTGAAGGGAAGGAAGGTAGATGTTCGAGGGTAGGATGGCTTCTTTTATGTACACTAGGAAGTAAGGAGACGTATTTAGATAGGGTTTTGGTGTGACTCGGTCAGCCCATAAGGCATTCACCAAAACAAAGTTCCAATTCCTTTTTGCAGAGGAAATGGTATTTTTGATAATGCAGATGAGATTCATATTTGTAGACTCAGCAAGACCATTTTCATGTGGATAATAATTAGTTGATGTTTCAATACGATTCCATTTTCCAATGCAAAATCATATAATTTTAATGATGAAAAATACGTTGCTTGTAAAAAACAAGTGAAGTCGTAATGCAAAACTTGGAAAAGATATTATGCTTAAGGAAGTTGACGATTTCCTGACCATTCACCTATTTGAGTTGAATTGATTTTGTCCACCATGTGAAGTAATTTGTAGCAGTAAGGATATAGTAGTGTTGCTTTGACGAGTGTGGAAAAATTGCACCAATCGCATCGAAGCCCCATTGTTGAAATGGTTCTTCCACTGCAATAGGCTTCAATGGGGTGGATGACTTCTTTCCTTTGCTGGCACACCTTTGACAGATCGGACACTTGCGGGCCTAAGAATGAGCATCTCTAAATAATGTGGGCCAATAGAAACTGGCCTGCATAACCTTGTGTGTAGTTGTGTCGCCCGCAAAGTGTCCCCCCGCTGGTCCGTCGTGGATATCATGCAATACTCTCTCTGAATCGTGTGATTCCAAGCACCTGAGCAGAATTCTATTATGGTGTTTTTTTGAAAAGCACTCCATGCACCAACTAGTAAGATAATTCTTTGAACCTGAGTGCCCTCTTTTTCCTTGCGGATAAGTGAGAGGGAAAGGTGCCATGCTCAAGATATTGGTGCACATACACATACCAAGAGTTTCTGATGGTAGTGGGGGAAGCTCACTCAACATTGTACATTTCAATTTCATGCTCCCACCCAGATGGATCTTCTCCGTTTGCATTTATTGCTAGCTGACATAGACCATGGCCCTTGATCATGTGAACTGGCTTGAACTCTAAGTCACACTCCTACAAACCATTCATCCAGTTCACTCTTCTTTCACCCAAATCTTGTTGAACAAATAATGATCTGATTATTGGGTGCAGAACAAAGATAATACAATGATTTTTGAAGAGATAGGGCTTGCAGTGCTTCACCGCATTGTAAACTACATAAGCTTGTTTGTCGATGGCGGGGTAGTTGATTTTGGGTCCTTGAAGACCGAAACTCATGAAATATATTGGCCACTCATTATTCTGATCATCCTTTTGTGTAAGCACAACCATGAGAGAAGTTTCAGAAGCGAAAGTGTAGAGAAATTTTTTTTGTTGAAATTTGGGTTGTACAAAGCAGGTGAGTCTGCAATAGCATGCTTGATACTAGAAAACACGTCCTTTTCACTCTTATCCCCCTTATATATTTCATCCTTACCATCTCCTATATGGGTTTCACAATCTGAGCATAATCGAAGATGAATTTGCAGAGAAAATTTATGTTTCCCATGTAGGACTACATGACTTTCTTGTTCACCGGGTAGGGAATCTGCATTGTATATTTGACTCTTTCTGGGTCTACCTTAATACCAATCTCTGCGATACTATGCCCCAAGAGATTACCCTCAGACAATGCAAAAATACTCTTCTTGGGATTAATGGATATCCCATATTTGTGACATCGCTGGAAAATTTTCTTGAGATTGCGTAGGTGGTCAAATATTCTCTTGAAAAACACTGTGACATCGTCCATATATACCACTATGCCCTGCATGATCAGTCTGTGAAATGTAATTTCCATTGCATGTTTGATTGTTACACCAACATACAGTAGCCCAAAAGGCATTCTTCTAAATGTGAACGTTTCCCACTTCATGCAGGATGTTGTCTTAATTTTGTCAAGCTCTTAGACCAAAACCTGGTTGTAACCAGAATACCCATCTAGCAAAGAAAACATTTATGACCCTCATATTTCCTGCAGTATCTACTCCATAGACGACATGGGGTAGTTATCTTTGTCTGAGGCGCGATTTTAAGTTGCATAAATCAACACACAAGCGGATTTCCTTGGATTTCTTTTTTACTGGGACCAGATTTGATACCCAAGTCAAATTTCTCACTTTATATATGATCTTAGCATCCAACAATTTCCTTAACTCCTTCTGAATCAAAGGCTCAAGTGTCGGATTTACCTTTCGCAACTTCCTATTGGAAAGGATTGACCCCTTCTTTAATTGGAATTATGTGTTGGATTATTCACGTGCTATAAGTTGTGAGCTCATGATACGTCCACACGAAAACATCTCGGTATTGCTTGCCATAAGCAGATGAAAGCTTTGTTGGGTGTGGAGCCTGATTATCTTCTATATTCAAAGGTATCGCCACATAGGACCCCAGTTCAAAATGGGGGCGGCAACGCCGCCCGTAAAATATTCGCTGCAGGGGGGGTCCAGGGGGGGGCGGCTGCGACCTTTGGGAGCCCCCCCTGGCGGGGGGTTTCGGTGGCAGCGCCCCCAAAGCTAAAAACAGCTGTAAAATTGCCTTGTAAAAGTATAGTAATTTCTAGTCAATCTGGGCCGTTCATTAGGCGGATGATCTGACGGTAGAACTTATGTTTAGTTTAGGGTTTTTTGCCCTAGAAGGCAACCCCTCTCTTTGTATGAGGGTATTGTATTTGAGGCTGTGATATAGATGTGTATTCTATGAGCGAGAAATAGAGAGGTGAGACTGTGAGAGAAAACAGAGGATATTACAGCGGATTTGCTGTAGGTTGTGTCTCTTCATTTTGCTGGATAATAAAAAGGAAGGACTGGCTGTTCGGGGTGGACGTAGCCCAAACTGGGTGAACCACGTATATCTGTGTCTCTCTTGTTTTGTGCGTTTTCTGTGTTTATATTTCTGCAATATTTTATGTGTTCCATTGCTCCGTAATATATAATTTTCTAACAAGCTTGCCTCTCCTGTGGTGTGCAACAAGTACTAAGATTAACAAACTTCATATCTTTTCCTGTTCCAAGATTTATTTGTTTGTGCGACAACGTTGAACTATGGGTTGTTGCGTTAGCTGGCCCCCTGAAGCAGCTTTACAAGTCATACAATGTTTACAATGATACCACGCCTTTTGACATGTGGTTCCCTTTTTTGCATGAGCTGCACCTTGCAATGCTCTCTCATGCTCATCTTCATTGATAGTTGCATCCTTGAATACATCAACGTTCTCCATAAAGTGTAGTATCTATTGGTCATCATTGAAAAAGCGTAAATTAGTAATATTGTCAGGGAAAGGAGGCTTATAAAGGATTTCTACTGAAAAATTGTCCCTAAGCGATGATAATATATCAGCAACGTTTTCTAATGCATCCGCAATCACGTTAAGCATCCTAGGAAAAGAAACGATATTGAAAGCTTGGAAATGAGAAATAAAATGCCATACCTCTTGTTGATAACCCTTTAGATGAGGTGACACACAATGTATAGTATCACGTACCTATCATATGACAATTTCTAAGTCACCTATTGCTTTGATAATTCTAACATTGAGGTCAAGGGCCCTTTGTAAGCCCAAGATGAGTTCTTCATATTTCGCGGTGTTGTTCGTGCACTCGAATTCCAAGAAGTTGGAGATTAGATGTTTTCTCTGTCACGGGTTTATTAAAACACAACCATCTCTAGATCCCTCCTGTGTCTTCGAACCATCAAAATACAATGTCCAATCATCATATGTACAATGACTATGTACTGCACTAGTACTACTACTACTATTACTACTTACTGTACAAATCCATATTTTCGCTAGTTGAACTAGGAAGGAGTTGAAATTATGTGTCAGGTGGGACTGGGGATGGCTGAGCAAGATAACACCCCATATCATTTTTTAATAAGAAATTTCCAAAGATAATATTTGCAAAGGCAATTGGCTCATTTTTACCTTCGAAGGGAGTGATAGTATCTTTCATGTAAGACACTGAGTTAACCTGGATTTGAATGTTTCTGCCCTTGTACGGAAGCCATCAATGCGACCAGTCCATAGAAAAATACCATTGTAATTTGTTGGACCAATCTCTACTCAACAATACACCGTATGCTTCTGGAATGTCCATAATTACTATATTTATACATTGGTGAACTCATTGGTCGGATGATAAGCGTATAATCACATTTATGAGTTCCCTAATAGTGTGGAAAAGAGTCTTATCCAGCTGAATGATCTGTGCATCTATTTTATCCCATTTTGCATTGATTTTCTTTGCTACAGATAAAGGAATTATGTTTAAAATGCACTAGAATCGACTAAGAAAATTTGCACATTATAATTGAAAATTTCAAACGTTAACAAAAATGGAGGGAAGAGTGTATTAGCATCTAATGTTAAAGTGTTAAGTACAAATTCCAAGGAACCAAAGGACTTACCAAATCCCTTCTACGAAGAAGCATCATTATCTGAAGTGGATTATTCGAGTGCGCGAACAAGCAATTCCGCTAGCTCACGATCTTTTTCAATTCAAAGAGTGAGATATTCGGGCGAGCTTTCTTCATATCTTCAACTATGTTGTAATCCAGGGTAGGAGACATTGTTGAAGTGTCTGGCGGAGGTGCTTTATTTGCTACTTCCAGAATGATGGGCTTACTTTTGTTATTCACGGAAGTACTTTTCGTTGTAGCAGCATTGCCAAACTTTATCTAAGTGTTCTAGGATGAGTTGATGGGTGATGTGATCTTCCTCAACAAATACTCTTTCAATTTATACTTTGTCAACTCTTGTGCGTAGGCTGGCCCTTGGCTTATCAAGTTGTATCGAGCATTCTGCTATTGAGTTGGGGCTTTACTCAGTGGTTGTTCTTCAACGCTCTTCTTCTTAGCTGGAAAAACACAACTGAGTGTATTCACTGCATGTCTGACATTCACAGTTTCTTTGGCAGCAACATTCTATTCCTTCTCTTCCATTAGCTTAGTCTAGTCATATGAAAGTACTATATCAATAAAATGTGCAGCAACAGCTTTCATGTTGTGGTTCCATTGCGGGCATGTTTTTTCTGAATGAAACTCTTGATGAAAAGTACAATATTGGTCCATGCCCATACTCTCAACATTCAACACAACATTCAAGCTCTATGCAGACTTGGTTAGCTGGTTGTTGCTACTGCCAGAGTTGGCAAATCTTCTCAGAAAGCTGAATTTCAAAGGCTTATTTCTCACGGTGGTCTTGCTTGACCTTTGTTTTAACTTTGGGAATTCATTGGACATATACTTGATGGTGCGGGTCAAGATTTCAAGATCGATTGCTTCTTTCTCCTTGACCTTACTTATGGAGGCCTGAGACCTTTTACCCGTGTCTTTGGATTCCTTTGTTGTTTTGTCATCTGTGATGACTCCAATCACGCACAATTCCTTTTCAATTGTGATCACTTCTTCGTAATTTTCATTTATTGTTGGCTTCTCAGTTCTTCTAATGAACTACACAATGCTTGTTGGTAAGGAAAATTTATAATAATTAATAGTGATGGAGTCATGAGGTTTTGTGTCTGTGGGAAATCTATTCAATATACAATTAAATCTCTGATTAAAACTTTCACTTTCTCTTTCTTCTCCATCTTAAGACTGCACATCTCTCTTAAAAGTATGGCGGGGGTTTTATCATCAAAAAACTTCTCAAGAAATAGTTTTTTAAAACTCCTCAAATTTCGGATTGAGTTCAGAGGAAGGTTGTGATACCATATAGCTGCTCTTCCATCTAAGGTACATGGAAAAAGTCTACATGCAACATCATTGTAATGTACCTCAAGCATTTCTAGATGCAGGTAAAAGTTGTCTAGGTGGTCCTCCGCCTTCACTACTTTGTCAGTGTCATACTTTGTTAACAGTTTCTCCAGGTGCCTCAACATCTTGTGTAACACATTCGACAGTGCAACTGGGACCTGAGTCATCCAATCCAGATCTTGGTCCACCATGTATTCGTCATTGTTCTCCTTCTCTTCGTCAGAATTTGATGGATCTTCTTCTTCTTCTTCTCTGCCTAACCCACAGAAAGTATCGTTTGAGAGTACAACGTTGTCGTCGTCACCACTGTTAAAGGATGGAAGTTGCTCTGGTTTATCTACATTTTCTGCAGTGTCTGCCAACTGTTCAAGGGTGAAGAGAACCAAATCTTCAATTGTTTAAACCACTATCCCAGTAAGGTTGGTCACGTTCTTCTTTGGAAAATACGGAAGATTATGTACTTTGGGTATCAATCCAATAGCTCTTGCAAACTTACGGGTGATAGGGTGGATGGCCCAGATCTAGTCGTAAGAGATTTCATAAGTCTGTCTGAGACCGGGTTGAGAAGAATCACCAAATTCAGGAATATGAGCATGGGATGTGCTTAGAATATTATTGCCTTGACGGAAATAAGTAGGATTTGGGTGGGTGAGGTTATCAGCTATAAAAATATGGCTTCCCTCCTAGCACTAGAAATGTTGACGGTGTTGGACCCACCAACATTCAAAGGGTCTCCCCGATATGTGGTCCAATTAGGCCTCACACTATTTGGGATAGGATCCCCATCCAGAATATGGCTCAATTTCTAGTTTCTTAAATATTTTCCATGGCTCTAACTGTTAGTGAGTGAGAGGAATGCAAATGTTCCTTCAAAAAGAAAGTGAGTGTGCTTGGTGAGTGTTCAGTTGTAAGTGTGTCAAGGTTCTTCTACCGTGGAGATAGAAAAGAAAGTGAACCTCTAAGGGAGAGGTAATAGTACTACCCTATAGAGACACATGTAACCAAGAAGGATTTGTCTAACATTCAGCGGAATAGACCACAAAGATGCGACAACCATTACAACCAATCAACAAAAAAAAAATTGTCAAATATCCAACGGAATAGTCCACAAGGATGTGACAACAATAGTAACCATTACAACACATTTTTAATATGATAAGTACTAAAATAACCGAATTAGTTCAACTACTTTAGCACAGATGAAAGCAAAAATGAATTACAAACATCCACAAAATAGTCTTACTAATATTTATAATCCATGCATTAAGAACATGTTGGCCATGATGCTTCTGATATTAAGTAAAAGTTCCAAGTCACATGTATACAATTAACACCATTAGCTCCAATAGTGGAGCATTGGAGCCACTCCTTGCTCCCCAAAAGAACTAGCTTGTCTCTCTAATGCCTTGCAGGAGGAGCCAGGGTGAAAAGTCCTTTGTTCATACAATGAGTGTGTATATATAACCAATGGGGTGATGCTTCACCTCCCTTGTGACTCTTTGACTACCCTAATGACTGTTTGACTTCCAATGAATTTTTTACTTTACATGACTCTTCATCTTTTGTACATGTCCTTTGGACTTCCACTTTACAATACATTTTCTAATAAGAAATTACATGATCCACAATAATGATGTGGCATATGACAACTCATGACATGACTGACATGACATTGTTGACATGGACTGCTTGATGATATGGCAATGTCAAACCACTTTTGTTGCTTCTTGCTATGGGTCTTCTTGAGTATGCTCTTATATCTACCTCCTTATGTCTTAGAGGTGAGGATTCTTCAATGATATCAAGTCTTGAGTTGTGGTCGCAAACTAGTGTCCTTTTTTTTTCTCTTTATTGATCAACTCGTATAATCAACTACAAAGATGTCTTTTAGCATGTTTCCCTCCTCCATCTCCTTATTCTTCACCCTATCATGGTGTGATAGAGTACCTGCATCTACAATTCACTCATGACTAGACATCATCAGTCTGATAAACCCCTAGTCTAATATGGTGCATGTTGATCCACTGACTGAGCTAGAACCGGGTGACAGGCTGAGGGAGAGGCTTAATGACTCCACAATTATGCAACTTAGTAAGTCAGGGATGAAGCTTGAGCCTTGATATTGTGCAATGCATAGTTCAGGCTGGACTGGACAGGAAGATTGTGCAGTTCTGGGATTTAGTGAGTCGGGCTGAGGGGTTTTACATTATTTCAGCTAACTGCACAGTTCTCGGAGGCATATCAAACCTAGTTATTGCAAAATTGTGCAATTCAAGAGCTTAAGGGTTGAGCTTGAGCTCGAAGACTGTGCAATGCCCTGTTGAGGCCAGGTTGGAGGTATGGATTACACAATTCTGGGGGCAAAGGTCGGGGTTTAAACATTAGAACTGCGCAGTGCACAGTCCTGAGAGGCAGGAATTGTGCATTACATAGTGTCACGGGGCAAGGTTGTAGCTCAAGGGTTGGAACTGTGCAATGCATAGTTGAGGAGGCTGGATGAGGCTAAGTTGTTGGGGAATTTATGAAATTTGACAAAGTGTGGGATCAGTGAACTGATGTGATCAGTGACATGACTTGATTTTGTGACTGCAAACTTAGAAAACTTGACGACACAACAACATAGATCATCCATGACACATGAACCACACATTTCCCTTAGTGTGACAACATTTGCGCTAACTTACGACAAGTGCGACACCAAAGATACACATTGTGACGATTGTGATGACACTTGTGTGACAATGCTTAAAAATTTGGGAATGAGTGTCAAGGATATTTACATGGTTATATCAACTCATTTTCACAAAGATAACCCCTTGAAACCACCAAAACAAGCTTATATACATTGTGCGAAAACTAACATGCGAAAATGACAACATTTTTCCTTTCTTGCAAAAGGGACCAAAACACTTAAAGAAAACACATAGAATGGATTTCAATGTTTGTAATGACAATATACAGACAAGGTAGGCTCCAAAATTTGGTGCAGGCCAAAATTTCAGAGGGTGTTGTAGCAGTGACAACAAACCTTGGATTATGGGAGGTGTTACATATTGCTCTAACCCAACCCCCAAGGTTAGTTATGGACATGGGGTTACAAAGAACTCTTTTTTCAAGTTTGTGGAATTAGATTTGACCTCACCATCATACCTAGTTCATCGATATCTTTCCAGTGATATAATTTTTATCTTAATTCGACTCCTGGATTGATAATTATGCTCATCTAAAGTTTAGCCTATCATATGAGGCCACATCGACATTGAGCTTCCATGTAGCATCCACATGCGGTCCACATGGTACTTCCACACCAACACAACACAAGTCCACAACATCATTGGATTTCTATGAGGCCTCCACCTGGAATTTTCAGGCTCACATGGCACCGCTGCATCAATATAGGGCATAGGGCCCACCTGGCCCTTCCCATCGTGTTATGAAATGTTTCCCTAATATATCTATTTTGTGGCTTATTCATAATTACAACATGGTGACACCATTTCACAATATCTAAGACATCATTCTTTGCAAGGATGAGGTCAATCCTTGTTTTTTGAGCCCTAAAATTTGTAGCTCCTTCGAACTTGTTCTCTGAATTCATTGAGGAACCCATGATCATAGATAAGTAATTAGATTGTAGATGTAGGTATTCTTTAAGAGTGATCCTTTACCAAAGTTTATTCAAGACTGATATCAATGTCCTTTGCTTCACCAAACCTCTAATACCATGTTTATTTTTCAAGTGAAATAGATATAAGCACTAATTTATGAAAAACTGATAATTACTTCTAATGATGTAGATATTCTTTTAACACTTCCAAATTATCGTTAAGCAATTTCACTTCAGAAATTCAACCATAAATTCATAAGGACAATAGACTTCTTAATGCACAAAGACAACACAAGATTTACCCTATGAAAACCCACTTGGGGGAAAAACCTAGCAACCTTTTCCTTAGAGAAATTCTTCAGTCCAACTAGAGATACACCTAATTCTGCAAGTCAATATGATGATCAAACTGATCAACAATACAATGGTCAAACCTTTTCAAACTTCCCTTTAGTCAATCCAAACAAATTCGACTCTATCTAATCTGCCTAGGATGAATTTCGACCTCCCAGAATCTACCAGAAACTCGGCCCTGCTGCCCATAATATGCCTTGAAAAACATAAGTGTGAAGTCAAAGAGAAAGAAATGATAGAGATGAATTCGTCCTTCTTCTTCTTCACTTGGATGCCCAAAATATATCTTGTCTTGTATGAGATTGAAATGTGTCTTGTGGAGGAGGTTAGATGCCTTATTTTATAGTGTTATTCCTGGCTTGAATGGGTGTCTCTCCATTGGGGTCATCTTGACAAGTTTGGAGCCAAAAATTCAAAATTTTCTCTTATTAAACTGACATGAAGAATATATCTTATATTAATAATTTGGAGGCATAATAATAAAATGAAATGAAGAACATGTCTTACAATTTTATTATATATTTCAAGGGCTAAAATATTAATTATTAATATTGACCATAACTACAAAATTCAATAGATTAGTCAAGCCAAATCAAGTCAACTATCAATTTTGACTAATTTTTCCCGAAGATTGGTAATATTACTAAAAATATATGAATTCATGGTTTGATGAATTTTTTTTAAATTGTTATATGTGCACATCAAGGTATACACCATCAACTCCACTCACTATAGTTAATAACCATGTTGATCAGCATTTGAATCCCATGCTTTAGTCAACAATTAGTTTTGAATGTAGCTCTCTTCAAATTTTGTATGTCGCCTCTTTATCAAGACTTGAGTGCATTGCATATTTTCACCAATGATGCCTTTGAATCAGATCTTACAAGGTTACATTATTCATAGGTACAAATAAAAATCGATGGAATGAGTTGAGGGTGTGGGTGTGGCAACCATTGTGAATTTAGGAATCAAGGATGTGATACTCTAAAAATTTTCTACATATATTAAAGACTTCTTAGATGATGTAGGGTATGTGATACTCTAAATTTTTCTACAGATATTAAAGACTTCTTAGATGATGTAGGGTGCACTATAGACATTAATTTTATCGGGTTAGTTATCATCCTCCTCCTTAATGCAAATAGAATTTCTTTTAGCAAGGAGTGCTTTTAACCTTGAAAATCAACTTAAAATACTTACAGAATTTTACACTAGCTTTGAGATTTCTATGAACCACATCATTAGGATTTGGTCGACATTTCGAACCAATTAATGTGGTTCATCCTCCAGACAAGGTGAAAAAAATCGATCAACCTTTAAGAATAAATAGTAGGGATGCATCATAGCCCAAGGTCAATCATTGAAAAACTAACCATTGAAAACTAGCCATTGGAGAATAGTTGACTAGGTAAAAAGAAATTCAAAGAAGTTAGAATGGAATTATTTGATATTCTAATTACAACTATAAATTATTTAATATTCTAATTTAAGTTATGAATTATTAATATTTTAGTTATTGTAAATTAGTAATAATAGTAATAAGTTGTTAAGAAAGTTAAAAAAAAAGAAGAGGATGGGAGATTATATAATAATAAGATAAAAATAGTTGTTATATATAATTAATAATCGGGTCTTAACCTTAAAACCCGATTATTAATTATATATAACAACTATTTTTATCTTATTATTATATAATCTCCCATCCTTTTTTTTAACTTTCTTAACAACTTTTTACTATTATAGCTAATTTACAATAACTAAAATATTAATAATTCATAACTTAAATTAGAATATTAAATAATTTATAACTATAATTAGAATATCAAATAAGTCCATTCTAACTTCTTTGAATTTCTTTTTACCTAGTCAACTATTCTCCAACGGCTAGTTTTTCAATCACTGGCCCTGGGCTATGATGCATCCCTACTATTTATTCTTAAAGCTTGATTGATTTTTTTCACGTTGTCTTGAGGATGAACCACATTAGTTGGTTCGAAAGGTTGACCAAATCCTAATGATGTGATTAATCTGAAAGACTTTCATTCTATAATATGGATAACAAAAATCTCAGATCGAACATCTATATGAAGATTGAGATAAATAATGACCATTAACTTTAGGCATATAGAATCCCTTATTTTGTTTATGATAGCCACATTTTGAACAAATTCCTTTCTATAAATGTCTTGGAATTCACATCCATCGTGAGTTAAATTTGAATTGTAGTGCTAAAAAAATGATTACTAGAGGTTGGAAAGCATACTTTGATCTTGGAAAAGATAGAAAATGGTTGGGTTTTGAATATGGGCGGGAAAAAAGTCTCTTTAAGATGCTTGTTATCCTTGTTATTTGATATAGTTGTAAAGTTTGAGGGTGTAGCAATGTATCTAGGTTCACATTAAGGAATATTGAGCAAACATTAGCCTTTTATAATAAACATTATAGTTAAAAGGAATACATCCTACCTTATCATTCATTCAGATGACGGGCTCCCACTAGACAAGGAAAGTAAGATTGTGATAGGGTACTTATTGAACAAGCATAAGTTGGCTAACATGAAGAAAGAAAGGCTTCCTCTCACAACCACAACATTATTGAAAAGAACTAAAGGCTCAAGAGAGGATGGACTAAGGATGCTACCTCTAGGCTTCACCTTTGGGGAATAGTGGAAGAGGATGTCATTCAAAATATAAACACCATCAATAGTGCTAACACAACCAACTTTATAGAGAAATTATGGTGTTGCATTGAGATTGAAAATCATAAAACATTGATTTATGACAAGGAGACCATTAACCTTAAGAGAAGAGACCAAGCATATCTTTATATCATTGAAATCTTTAAGAATAAAATAAATATTGCTAAAATAAGAACAATTTGCATGAGTTTCATAGTGAAATTTGATGGGACTTAAGCACCCTAGGAGAAAGGACTTTGTAAATTTTGCAATTCTAAAAAGGTTGAAGCCACTTTTTTTAAATCTTAGAGTGCCCATTATACACAAATATTAAATCCATTTTAAAAAACGTTTATTATGTAGAGAATTTATGATATGTTAAACCATAAAAAGCGAAGTGAACTGAGTACTCTCATTACCAAGTTATTATTCCCTGCCGCAACAGGGTAATAACGTATTCAAAATGCTTTTGATTGTGACATTAAATCTCAATGGACTAAAAATTAAAATAGGTTTTCTAATGTAAATATTAGAAAAAAATAATTTATTTCTTTAAAATTTTAAAATTTATTTTTTCTCAATTTTGATTGGGTAATTTTCCTAAGCTCTTATTTTGCCATCATTATATGTACTTTGCAACACAGTACTCTTTTGTTAAAAACATAATACAAATCATTAAAAATACTTTGAAGAATTCAATTTTGTAGACTCCAAGTGCATTTTCAAACCAGAGAAAAAAATAAAAAAAAAAATCCACGCCTCGTGTGAATGACTAGACAAAGGTACAAAGTCGTCAGTTCATCAATTCTGAAATGCGTACTGACATTTAATGCTCTTTAAATGAGTAAATACATTAACTTCAATCTATCGCGCAGGCCCCAAGGTCTTCATCGGGATTGTAATTCGTCAGATGCAGGGAGTTGGTGCCTTTAGACGTTAATTTATCATACAGGCATCGAGTTAATTTAAATTTAATTAACACGACCTTCATAATAACTCAACATGATTGCTTTAATCTCCGCTTTCAATTAACCATTTTTTATATGGACGGATGAGGTTCCGCACTTCAGGTGGGACAATTTCATCAATTTAAGAGAAAGTGTGCAACACGTTTAACAAGATATACGTCAATTAAAAATAGTTGAAACAACATTCATAATGGCTCAAATTGATTGAAAGTTGAATAAAATGTAATGGTTTACTCTGCGCGGATTTATTTTGATTGATATCAAATTATTCCTGCCCTATGAGATTGATATGATATATATTTGCATTATGTCTTGCGAGAGATTTCAACAATTTTGGGAGATTTTGGTGGCATGTGAGACTGATATATTTGCATTAGGTCCAATGCGCGTACTAAAAGTTGACAGAAGATTCCAACAAGGATCGGATCAGAAGTTGGTGTTTTGTTCCGAAACAAACAGATTTGGATCACTGTCAGGGTTACCGGGTTTGATTCATATTTCGCCAAGCCATGTAGTTAATCATAATTAAATTATATTTTTAAATTCTAAGATAATAATAAATACAAATTAATTATATTCTAATATAATAATAAGTACAAAATCAAGTAATTTAATTAGAGGATTAATAATAATCTAATTTCAATGACATAGTCAAGTTTTAGAGACTAAACTATTAAAAATTTATAATTTTATCTTTTTTTAGATAATAAAAAAAAATTGTTTTCTTTAACTACAATATTCTTATAATCATTTAATTTTGCAAAACAATTTAATAAGGTATAGAAAATAATATATTTTTAAAAAACAACTATAGCTATTGAAAATGTCCATGGAAATAGATTTTTATATTATGTGAGGGACTAATAAGACTATTGTTGTGGTTGAGTAGGATTAGATTCTCCACTGTCACAATGAAGTATTACAATTAACAAAATATCTCAATTTACCAATTAGTAAAGGCCTAGTCTAACTTATAGATGAAATGACTTTTTTTTTTACGATGGTTAATTTTAATCAAAATCCGACAATTTTTTTTTTAACTTGAGTTTAAATTGTTTAATCTACATAATTGGAGTGCCCCGGGTTTTCAGGGTGCTGAATCGATTTATGCATTCAAAAATGTATTTTAAAAAACAACAAATCTTGAAATTGTATTGCTGGATTTTGGTGAATTCCGGTGAAAAAGGTTTTTTCGTCTATAAGTTAGACTAAGCCATTAGTAAAACCTAAATTGACTAAATTCTAAATTTTAACACTAACATGAATTCAGTGTTTTTACTTTAATTTAGCTAAGCCATTAGTAAAACCTAAATTGACTAAATTCTAAATTTTAACACTAACATGAATTCAGTGTTTTTACTTTAATTTAGTTATATTTAAACTAAGCAATGAGTACTAGCTACTATATAACATTTGTTTTAATTAAATTTCAAGTAAATTTTAGCTTGTAACTTTTCAATAAGCATCAAATTATAAAACAATTATGAGTATAGTATTAAAAAAATACATTGATGTGCTTCTTTTTAACAAAGAATCATCAAATACAAATTTCCAATTATATTTGCAAATAAATAATAAAGTTGCACATGGGAGAACATGCTAAGCATATATAAATTTACATTAATGATGAAGAACATGAAATAATACTTGGTTCATATCTTTCAAAATTCAATAATTAAACTAAGCGGCAGGGAACGCTAGCTATGCGACCTAGTTTGATCATTGCAACAACATAATTTAATAAGAATTAACTTTTCTTTGTAAAATTCCAACATATCAATGTAATCTGAGTTGATAATAACATCATCATCACTACCATATATTTAAATATAAATGAATTAGAAATTTAAGGAAAATAATTTAAAAATTGATTTCACATTTAAAACTTTTACAGAGCACGCCTCATCACATGCCATTGCAAACTATACAAAGTGAGAAATGTAACAGCCCCTCATTAAAAGTTCATGTAATAAAAGTTAATAAAGGCAAAATAAGACCATGGTTAAGGGACACTTACCAAGCTGAGTGTTGGGCAAAGATATCCTAGTGGGACATCACTGGATGTGTTTATGGCTAAGGGAAATTGGCAAAGGCAATGTCTAAGGCATTAAAAAGGCAAAAAGGTATTTTGGCACATTTATTTGTTAAAATAAAGGAAAAGAGGAGAAAAGAAAGGTGAAAGGTCACAGGTTGCATGTGAGGAGGAAATTGAAGAAAAAAAAATGGAAAATGAAGAAAAGATATGCCTCATTGATAAAAAGACTTCTGAGGACCAGTTTGTAACATTTTGTCAGTGCAAGCTTTTGGTCAGTTCAATTTTGGAGCTCTCCCATTATTCTCTCTCTCACACTCTTAGACACAGAGTATTCTTGGAGCATTCTAGCTTTGGAGCAAGGAAGGGAAAAACAAGCAAAGGAAGTACAAGGCAAGGAAAGGAAAGGAAAGATCAAGCAAGGAGGAATATGATCAAGCAGCTTCAGAAGGAATACTTGCAAGTAACATATTGCATGCATGATATCCTAGCTGGTTTTTACATGCATGGCTTTGCATGTTGGTATATGGTTCTCTTGTTGTCGGTGGCATGGTTTTGTTGGGTTATGATGGTGGTTTTCAGCCTTGCCTTGCCTTTTTCTAGATATACATGGTGTGATGGGATTTTTTTCTCAATTTTGAGCTTTGGAATTTCCGGATGGTTTCGGAATCCGGGGCAGAGGTGGTCTCAGGAAAATTACCAAAGGCCTAGGAATCCCTTGACTGGTTTTGGTGAGATACATGGTAAATCCTGAGGGTGGAGTCTCGGTTTAGGGCCTAGTGATCCGGTGTGGATTGCGGTAAAGCCTGAGAGACAAGGAGATGGAAAATTCCTCAAGGATAGTGATGGAGTCCAGAAGCATTCCAAGCTCGGTTTGGTTTTGTGATCTCAGTGTCGGTTTTGGTGAGGTTGGAGTTGGTTTAACCTATGGATTCCCTTGGTTGTTTTTGGATTGGTTTATCCATGAGATCTCACATTCATGCTTGAAATATGGCACGAGAGTGACTGGAAAAAAGAAAGATTTGGTTCAGCCATGTCTATGGTCGGGTGGTACGTGGAAGTCCCAAACCTGGTCGGCTCTTGCCTATGTTTAATAAAAGCTAAGTTCTCTTGCTTTGTACTTGGTAAAATGTGGTTTTAATGGTTTTTATTTCATTATTATTTACATGGTTTAATGTTCGATATAAGCTTGGTTATATGACTGGTTAAAGTCATGGTTATTTCATGTATTTACTTGTAACTGAAAGCATAATGGATGCATGACCTAATTGATGTCAAAACAGTTAAGGGAAGAGGGAGGTGATCCTTCTTGTCAAGTCTCATATGAGTTATCTGTCATTTATGCTATGCCTTGTACTCATTTCCATGTAGATTACATTGATTCCAAGTGTTTGACAGAATGTTAGTCCCAGTTGGGGATGGTCAGGTCTAGTCTTGGAGTTAGTTTTTGATTTGTAATCCTTGTGGTCATGTAATTTATGGATTATGAAAGCTACAGGGGTTTTTCAGCAGTGACCTGGATTCTGGGCCTGAAAATTGGAACAAATCCCGGAGTCTCAGGCACAGGTCTGAGGATAAAATTCCCCAGATGTATGCATACCCGTGCTATGCGTGTGCCCGTAGGTCTTCAGACGTACCCTTGTCCATATCAAGGGAGCATCCAGAGGTTTAGTGGTCTCAAAGCTCAATGGGACCCAGGGGTTGGTCAGGGGAACGACTGTGATGCATTATGGGAGTCCTGTAGCAAGTACATAAGGTCTGGTATGGTGTGTTTCTGTCAATTCCACTTCCTTAATTGACACATAGGGAGTCAAATCATATCATAGTAACTTATCGTCACATGTTTACCCTGGTTGGTCGACTACTTTGGTAGATGTGGGAGGAGGGCTTTATAGAGTGGTATCAGAGCATGGTTCACCCCTCAGATTGGGTGGGTTGTGTGTTGGTCATGCATTCATGTCAGTTGCATATGTGTTTCTTATGTTGTAAGACCATGTGCTTGTTGCATTTGCATGGTGTTGATCATGGTTGTAGTGAGGTCGCCATGAGAAGTTGATGGTGTTGTTGTGGAGTGTGTCGTCATGAGTGTATGGTTGATTATGCATTGTTTTTGCACGTTGGTATTCACATGTGGTCAAGTGTACATTGATGTGGTGGTTTTTGTCATGCATGGTCATGGTATGTGTAGTTGATATGGTCATGCAGTGATGACTGGACTCTAGTTGGAATGATGGTTATATGCTTCTACGATTATGTGTTATATTCCTATATGTTGTCATGATTATGTTATACATGTATTATGTTGATTTGTTGATCCTGTAGACAAGGTATCCTCCCTGAGTTATGTTGAGGTAGATTGGTTTATTGTGATTTGGTTTAGATGACATGATATACCTTGTAGGAAGAATATCAAAGATGACTAGCAAGACAGTAGACTACAGTTCCCGAGACTTTCCTTATGGATTAGATGAGAAACGTGGTGTTGGGAATTATTATGATTTGGGAGTCACACTGAAAAGTTTAAAGGAAAAAATAAGGAGTTGTAAGGCAGACAATGACAGAATCATACAAGCACAGGAGAAACAAGCAAAGGAAAATGTAGTGATACTTCATAGTTTGTCAAAATTGCAACGACAAGGACCACCTCAGATCAGCCATGAGCAGGAGGACAAAACTAATAGGGCATATGGCAGCAGGTCTCATGGTGAGTATAGGTTGGATGGATAGGACACGACCAAAGATGGTAGGTCCTTGGATACTTCAGATAGGGTGATTGATAGGCACAGGTACTATTCTAGTTCTGGTTCTGACAGGAATTATGATCGTCATCGTTGTCATCCTTACATGAGGAGTGACATAGGATATTTGTCGGATGAGTTTAAGAAAGAAAAGCCACCTACATTCGATGGAGAGATGAAGAAATCACATGATGCAGAGGCATGGTTGCTTGGTATGAGGAAGTTCTTCCGATTGCATGATTATTCAGAGAACATGAAAGCAAAGATAGCCACTTTAAGTCTTAAAGGGAATGCTGATATTTGGTGGGAGGATGTGAAGAATGTTAAAGGTATTAGGGAGGATGACTTGACTTAGAATGAGTTTGAGAGGATATTCAAGGAGAAGTATTTGTCGGAAAGGTACTATGATGACAGAGCTAAGGAGTTTTATGAATTGCAGATGGGTTACATGACAGATGATGAGTCTACTAGCAAGTTCTTGGACATGTTGAGGTATGTGCCTTACCTCAAGGAGGAGAAGTCCAAGGTTCAGAGATTCATAAGTGGACTACTAGTAGCATATAGAGATCAAATTGAGTTTGATGCACCTAGATCGTTGGAGGAGGCCATCTGAAAGATGAAACCTTGTTATGAGCAGTCGAAGCGAAAAGTTGAGCCTAAGAGTGATTTGAAAGGAAATGAGAAAGTTAAAGTAAAATGGCCACCAAAGCGAGGAATACCTCAAGATGCAGGAGAGGAAGAAAATGTGGTCCTTTACAAGAAGTTCAATACAGTTGAGAAGGGATATGGAGAGCATCAGACTAGAGGCAATGGTAGAGAACCATTGCAGTGTTGGATATGTGGCAAGGATCATCGTAAGAGGGATTGTTCGCAGTATAAGAGTGGTAGACCCAAAATCTATAGTGCTCAGGAGGCACATACAGTTTGGGATGTTGGTCATAGAATTCCTCGGAATTATGTAGTTGTGGAAAACAGACAGGAAGACCATCAGGAAGTTATAATTGAGATGGACGGTAAGCTTTGTAATCAAGTTGTTTCTAGTTTGATTGATCCTAGATCTAATTATAGTTATATTAATCCTAACCTGGTGGATAGGTTTGGTTTGAGAAAAGAAGTGCATGCATAATCTTGGTTGGTACAATTGGCTACAGGTACAAAGAAGAGAGTTCACCATTGGGTAAGATCTTGTGCATTTGAGCTAAATGGTATGCCTACTGTAACAGCCCTTGTGAAAATTCCATGTAAAAATATATAAATACCACGGATGATGGGACATGTATTCCAAGCTGAATGGTGGGCAAGACATCCTAGGGGATGTTCATTTGGTTGTTTATGGCTAAGGAAGTTGGCAAAGGCAATGGCTAAGGCATTAAAGAGGCAAAATGGCATTGTTGGGACATTTATTTATGGAAATAATGGAAATTAGGAGAAAAGGAAGGTGAAAGGTCACATGTTGCATGTGAGGAGGAAATTGAAGGAAAATAATGGAAAATGAAGAAAATAGAGGCCTCATTAATAAAAAGGTTTCAAAAGATCAGTGGGCAAGACTTGGTTAGTTCAGTTTTGGAGCTCTCCCATTATTCTCTCTCTCTCTCTCATACTCTTGGACACTTAGAGTTTTCTTGGAGTACTTTGGCATTGGAGCAAGAAAAGCAAAGAAGGAAAGAGGAAGCAAGGATCAAGCAGCTACAATAGGCTTCATTGCAGGTATCAACTTACATGTGTATTTTCCTTGCTAGATTTGGCATGCATGGGATTGCATGTGTTTCTTTTCTACCATGGCATGGGTTTTTCCAGGTGTGACAGTATTTTCAACCTAGCCTTGCCATTTCTTGATAGCTTTGATGAGATGGGTTCTCTCATGCGTTTTGTGGGGGATGGCTTGATTGGATTCGAAGTTGAGTGGGGTGGATCTCCGAATTGACAAAAACATGGTGGTAGTGGTCCCTGAACCAAACTAAGGATGCACGAAGCCACTGGCCTAGTGACCCCTGAACTGGACTGTGGGTTGCAGTAAAGCTAGATTGTGTGCCTCGGTGGGCCTAGGAATCCTTGTCGGTGAATGGCGAGATATACGGTAAAGCCAAGAGGTGGATTTTCTCTCTGTTGGGCCTAGTGATTTCGAGATGGAATGCACGGTAAAGCCTAGAGAGTATGTCTCAGTGTAGGGCCTAGTGATCCCTGGATCAGATTGCAGATGCACGGTAAATCTTGAGAGACCAAGAGACACTCAAATTCCTCACGGTGTAGGCAGAGAACTCCGGTGGCATCCACATTGATTAATGTTTTTGATGTGTTCTATGAGTCCCACATTCATGCTTGGAATATGGCACGAGGCTGATTAGCTAAAGAGAGACTTGACTCAGCCAACCTATGGTCGGGTGGAACGTGGTAGTCCCATCACCAGTTAGTTCATTGCATTATTAATGAAAAATTCATTCCCTTGATTTTCATGTGCAAATGTACTGATGTATATATGGATTTTGATGGCTGATATGTTTATTGTATTTCTGTTCCGATTATTAGTGTTATATGCACATTTACCCTGGAGGGTGTTACAGAGTGGTATCAGAGCCAGGTTCAAACACTTGGACTAGATGGGCTCTATCATAGGTGAAATAAAGAACAAAAGTTAAATTTTAGACCTTTCTGCCATATCTGTTATAAATTTTCTTCTATGGCATTTTAGAAGTTGAAAATTTGTCCATATTTAAGGTAAATCCCACTGATAATGTGGTAAAAATTCCAGATATTGGTTCACAATACTTTAGGAATTATGATCTAAGGAAGATGACCTTCCTGAATGCACCTTTAAACAGGTCATGTTGGAATTTCTGCAATAACTTATATTTTGTAGGCTTTCAGAAGCTGAAAAATCGTCCACATTGAGGGGAAATACCAATGATTATGTGGTAGAAATTTCAGATATTGGGTCACAATATTTTAGGAGATATGAGTAGAGGGAGTTGAGCCTTCTGAATGCTCCTAAAATCAAGCCTCAAACAGGTCACGCTAACATTGTTGTTATAACTTTTCTTTTGGGCACTCTCAGGAGCTGAAATTTTTTCCACAATGAGGGGAAATTCCATTGATATTGTGATAAAAATTTTAGGCATTTATTCGCTATATTTTAGGAGATATGACCAGTGGAAGTCGAGCTTTCTGGATACTCCTAGAATTGTGCACCACACAGGATTGTGTTGGTATTTTTGTTATAACTTTTCATCTATGAAATCTCAGAGGTTGAAAGTTGAACCATAGTGAGGGAAAATACCACTGATCATATGGTTCAGTTTCCATAACTTTTCTTACTACATTTAGGATATATGCATTGGATATTCGCTATATTAGTTTTCATGCAAAGTGTTTGATGAAATGCTTAAATGGTTCAATGATTAATTGCATACAAACTGTTTGATAAAATGCCACAATGAGTATGTTGTTTGTTGTTGGGGATAGTATTGATGCGTAATAGTATTGCTCTAATTGATATATGCTTACTTGTATGCAAATAGTTTTCTATATTAGTTTGCATGTAAAGTGTTTGAAGAAATGCTTACTTGTAAATGTAATAGTATAGTAGTTTTTTGAAGAAAATGTTATTTTATTTTTATTTTTTTTATGGGATAGTATCATAGTATGATAATACGGATGTAGCTGATCTATGCCTATTTTCATGCAAAGAATTTGAAGAGTTGCACATAGGGAATTTGAAAGGTTGCATGCAAGGAATTTGAAAAGTTGCATGTGAGGAAATGGAAAAGTGGCATGTTTTTAGTTATTATGTTACAAGTGGAATAAGTGAAATGTTTTAACTTAATCTCATACAAATGTATGAGAAATAAAAATCAATTTCTTTTCAAGTGTGGTTAAATTTAGTAGAGATTTGGAGATCCCATTTCCATAATTGGACATTGGAGATCAGGCCAGTAGCTTCCTCCTTCTACCTTAGTGTGGACCATGGATAGTAAGGGGGTATGCTTATAGGTTGTTAGTATTGGTGAAAGATGATTTCAAATTAATAGACATGATGTCTTGATTTTTGGAACATGTGACTGACTGTGTATGAATTATATGTCGCTTACATGTTGATTTAATGATACCTACTTACATCCTTGTATGTTAGGTTACCATTTTTAATTTTGATTACATTTATCAGCCTTGTAGGTTGATTACAAGACTTGATCGCTTATGGTTGAATACATGCATTTATGCATAAGTGTAGTTGATTTGGCATTTCTTATGCATATTGTTGGTTGCATGTGGCAATGTGTACAATGGAGTAATGGTTGTTGTTATGCATGTATGGTCGTGGCTATGATTATGCATGTATAGTAGGTCAAACATGCCTTGTGAAGTCATTGTATTCAATTTAGGTCATCATGATGCTATTGGTTGTTATGATGCTAATGAGATAGTTGAGATAGAGCAAGGGATGCAGATCATTATAATGAGGTTGTAGCGTTAGACTTTGGGATAAGATCAAATCGTCATACATGTAGTGTATGTTTGGCATGTAGGTATGTAAGTTAAGGAATATTATATACATTATGGTTATATACATTAGGTTTATGAACATGTATTTGATGTTATGGTTACATTCATGATAGATGTTAGATGATTAGTGTGGTTATATGCACATGTGTCAGATAGTCAAGAATGATAGTAACCTGTAGTTGTATGCATTGCTATTGTTGTTTTATATTAGATAACCTGATGATTATGTTGTATGTTGTTGATGAGTATGATATATAGCTTATTGTTGTTATATGCTATTAACTTGATGATTAGGTCATTTCATTGAGATATTGATGTTATAATTTGGATTGGTCATATGCGTGATGGTTATGTTCATTGCCTTGAAGATCTTGATGTTATATGTATTGTGTTAACCTGGTTTGACCTATGCAGATGGTTATGGTTGTGATATTCAGGTATGAACCGACATATTTGTGAGATGGTGTCATACTAATCTAGATTGACTTTGCATATGTGTATGATTTTACGATGTGAAGATGTTAGTTAGATATTGTTATGGATATTATGATCTTATGAGTGCTTGAGCTGATGTGTTGTAAAGTTATATCGTGCTAACTAGATTGATTGTGTAGACAAGATCACCGCTGAGATACATTGAGGTATCAGTTGCTTATGTCATATATTTGGTGCTTGACTGTTGATTATGTCATCTAGTTGATTTATTTAACATGGTATGAATGTTTGATGAATTTCATAATATGAGTATGTGTTCAAATGATCTTGTTTTAAGATGATTGTGCTAAAATATATGTTCTAAGACAATTGATATGTACTTGAGTATAGTAGGCGATAGTTGTAGTATTATGACTGATGACTATGAGTTGATTATGGATTATGACATGATTGTTAGTCTTGGTAACGGTTGATTTCAAATTAATAGGTATGATTGTCTTGATATTTTGAACATGTGGTTGACATGTGTGATCAGTTGCAAGGTAACATTCTTGGGATTAGCATGACAAGGTAATCGTTGATGTGTATATATAACTAACAGTTGGGTGGTGTGACAACACATAGTAAGCCTTGATTCCAACAAGGTAAAAAAGGTAAAAGAAAGGAATTGGGCAAGAATTCCTTTAGCTATGTTTGGAAACCCTAATTTCGAACGAATGAGTGCTTTGCACATAGGAAGTCTTATTAACCTTGATTTTGTCTGACATTATGTGGATATGTGCTATATTCATGAACATGCACTTGACAGGTATATTAGCTAGTCTTTAGCTACAGGTGGATATGTTAAAGGATTGGAGTCCCTTGAGAGATGGTGTGGATGTGTTCAGTTGCAAGCAACGTTCTTGGCACAATTAGATGAAGTAACTGGTGTATTATTATGCTTAATTATACATTGACAGTTATTTGTTTATGGCAGCATGATGTAGGAGTTGCATGGCAAGACAAGTTGCCATGAAATCTTGAAGATGGCTCGGGTTGAGCTTTCCCTGGGAACCATCGGGATTGAGTCATGGTGTTTGTTGTTAGTCTTGTGCTTTTGGTCTTTTATGAATTGTTGAGCTTGATTTGTGGCTTTGTTTATGTCTAGTGTATGGCCATACCACTTTGTTTGTGGAGTCATGTTGTTATTGGTTTTTATGTTCTTCTTCTTGTTTGTTTCTTTTCTTTCCTTTTATGTTTTGAGTCTTGGGAATTGGTTAGGAAAGAGGAAAGTTTATGGAAATCAAGAGAGATGTGTGGTACCCAACCGATGATATAAGACCCAGATGAAGCTTTGTGCATGAGTAAGCACAGCAGAAGGTAAGTCTATGACAGTTGGTTGGACTAGTTGTTTCCATTGTGGTAAATGGACAGTAGCAGTGCAGGCACAAGAAATGTAACCAGAAAAGGTAAATTAAATGGATCAAAGGTGTCGTATGCTTTGGCTATGTTGGGAAATGTTACTCTCAATGCTTGAGCATAAGTAAGGAAGCTCTCTTAACCTAGACCTTATGTTATCTGGTAATTATGCTATGATCATGATTATGTTGATGTTTATATATGTATACATGAATTATGTATGTCATTCTATGACAAGGTGATGATTGTTTTATACTAACAATTATATATGTATGTATCTATGCATCTATGTCACTGTCTGATAGGGATTGTCACGGATCATTCTTGTGAAGTAATAATTTCTTACGCAACTGAATGACATGAAGAGGTTCCTGGTTCATGAGGAATCAAGTGGGAAGAGTAGTCATGACAAATATACGAGGTCAATATCATGTGGTTATGAGTTGATATTATGTGATTATATTATGTCTATGTTATGGACAGGTTATACCAAGGGATACATCAACAAAGTGAAAGCAGTGTGGTCTACGACATGCTAGGATAAGCATGAATAAGACACTGGAAGCAAGGTTTCTTGGTAAGAACAATGTGGTTTTGGATGTGTGGTATTATTGTTATGCATACGTTGTATATGTTGTACATGTTGCATCTATGATGTGTGCACTTGTGGTGTTGTGTATACATAGCATGTGTACATGTTATTTATGCAATGTTATCTACAAGATGGTGCAAATAGGATTGTGCTAATATTGCAAATGGGGTATTGTATACATATTATATTGTCTTCAATACGTATATGCGGCATGTTTGCATATGGCGTTATGTACATGTTGGATATGCAGTGCTATGTACAGATGATGTTATGTACGTGTTGGATATGCAGTGCTATGTACACTTGGTGTTGTGTGCATGTTGTACATATGGTGCTATGGACATATGGTGTTGTGTGCATGATTGTACAAGTGGTGTTGTGAGCTTGTGGTGTCGTGTACATGTTGTACATAGGGTGCTATGAGCATGCGGTGTTGTGTACATGGCGTGCATGTGATTCTATGTACATATGGTGTCGCGTACACATCATGCATGTGGTACTGTGTACATGTGGTATTGTGTACAGGTTGTATAGTGGTGTAGTGTACATGTGGTGTTGTGTACACGTTGTGCAGGCGGCGTCGTGTACATGTGATGTTGCGAACATGTTGTGCAGGTGGTGCAATGTATAGGTGGTATTGTGTACATGTTGTACATATGGTACTGGTGTACGTGTGGTATTGTGTGCATGTTTTCGATTTTGTGTTATGGGCATGAAATATTATGTATATGCATCATGTAGTCATGGTATTGCGGTGTGTGTACTCATTGTGTAGTACTCTGTGTAGGTACATGTATTGGGTGGTATTTCACATCGGGTATAGATGGATGCACTATGTTATACATTGGCTGTAGGTGTATGCGTTGTATGTTAGGTGTAGGTCCATGTATTGCATGGTGTTGTGTGTCAGGTGTGGTTGTATGTGTGTGATGCACACTATGCATATGTGCACCTGGTAGAGGAGAAGGCACTGGGTGTTACAACCTATCCGGTGTCTATACAAAATAATAAAGGCAAAAGTAAGTATCGATGAAGGATAGGTATTAGTATTGTATTTCAGTTTTATTATGCATGTGACTTATGATTCTAGTATATGATGATTACATGTGAATTATGATTCTGGTTTATGATCTATGATTTTGATTTATGATCTATTATTTTGTTTTATGATCTGTGATTCTGGTTTATGATGGTTCCATGTGATTTATGATTGTTGTGATTTGAGCTAACCTGATGTGATATGTTTATATATGTTGATTTGGTCAAATATGCTAGTTTGACTTGTTGCGACAGGAAGCGAATAGGATTACAAATGTACCTTATTGATGAGCTACCAATGAGGTATGATGTGAATTTATTTCAATTTATTTTGAATCTAATGGAAGTTATGTTCTTGGTACAGGAAGCATGAACATGCCCAGTTGGGTGGTTGAAATCGACTGCAAGAATTAGCAGCAACAACAAAGGAATTGAAACTTTCAGCAGTATGTTGGTAAAGCACTTCAAGAGTAGGGCCATTGTGGGACACTGGTACCCAATAGTGTCCATTGATTTCCATGAGCATGCTATGACCGATATGATGTGTTGAGGCAGGTATATGCCTTGGTTTTTGTATCTTCCGATGTGAGGAAGCCTTGCCAAGGGATGGACTTCCTGGGATGGGGGTGCTAGTGGAACTTGGAAGGTGAGTGACTGCATGGAAGAGGTGATCGGATTCCCGAGGGACTGTGTAATAGAGAAGGGAAGTTTGTGGATGGATTTGGTTTGGTCATTAGCATTTCCAAATGGAATCAAATGCACATTGGGAGTGCGCCCTGGGACAATGAGCCGGTAACTGTTTGCTGAGAGAAAAAATGGCGCGGGATTATAGCGCTAGACATTGGATGCAGATTTGACTTTGCAGTGGAGTATGGACTTCCTGGGAAGGAGGTGGATCCTAGTATTACTTTGAGGGTGGAGGTATGAGCCTTTGGATTCCCTTGTTGCAGATGCAGGCATCGTATTATTTTATTTTCTAGTTGAGAAAATGTGCATATGTGAATATGTGTATATGTGGTTATTGTAAATACCGTGATGAGCTGTGTTATAAAGCTCCATTATGCAGTATGTTGTCATGTTGTCATGATGTTTTGATTTTAAGCAGATCTTTCATTGTAAACACTGCAACGAGTTGTGTTATAAAGCTCCATGGGCAATATGTTTTGTTTTTATCAGTCATGTGGTTATAGGTGTCATTTGAACACCGAGGACGACATTCCCCCAAGGGGGAGGTTTTTGTAATAGCCCCTATGAAAATTCCATGTAAAAGTATATAAATA
This sequence comes from Pinus tabuliformis, assembly GCA_031772625.1. Taxonomy (NCBI): domain Eukaryota; kingdom Viridiplantae; phylum Streptophyta; class Pinopsida; order Pinales; family Pinaceae; genus Pinus; species Pinus tabuliformis. The sequence continues at coordinate 346,038,413 of CM062818.1, read as the reverse complement.
CCACGAATGATGGGACACATATTCCAAGCTGAATGGTGGGTAAGACATCCTAGGGGGTGTTCATTTGGTTGCTTATGGCTAAGGAAATTTGAAAAGGCAATGGCTAAGGCATTAAAGAGGCAAAATGGCATTTTTGGGACATTTATTTATGAAAATAATGGAAATTAGGAGAAAAGGAAGGTGAAAGGTCACATGTTGCATGTGAGGAGGAAATTGAAGGAAAATAATGGAACATGAAGAAAATAGAGGCCTCATTAATAAAAAGACTTCTGAGGATCAGTGGGCGAGAATTGGTTAGTTCAGTTTTGGAGCTCTCTCATTATTCTCTCTCTCTCTCTCATACTCTTGGAGACTTAGAGTTTTCTTGGAGCACTTTGGCATTGGAGAAAGAAAAGAAAGGAAGGCAAGAGGAAGCAAGGATCAAGCAGGGAAAGGCAGGATCAAGTGGCTACAATAGGCTTCATTGTAGGTTCCAACTTGCATGTGTATTTTCCTTGCTAGATTTGGCATGCATGGGATTGCATGTGTTTCTTTCCTACCATGGCATGGGTTTTTCCAAGTGTGGTAGTGTTTTCATCCTAGCCTTGCCATTTCCTGATAGCTTTGATGAGATGGGTTCTCTCATACTTTTTGTGGGGGATGGCCAGATTGGATTCGAAGTTGAGTGGGGTGGATCTCCGAATTGACAAAAACATGGTGGTAGTGGTCCCTGATCCAGACTGAGGATGCACGAATCCACTGGCCTAGTGACCCCTGAACCAGACTGTGGATTGCGGTAAATCCAGATTGTGTGCCTCAGTGGGCCTAGGAATCCTTGTCGGTGAATGGCGGGATATACGGTAAAGCCAAGAGATGGATTTTCTCTCCATTTGGCCTAGTGATTCTGGGATGAAATGCATGGTAAATCTTGGAGAGTATGTCTCAGTGTAGGGCCTAGTGATCCCTGGATCAGACTGTGGATGCACGGTAAAACCTGAGAGACTAAGAGGCACTCAAATTCCTCACGGTGTGGGTGGAAAACTCTGGTGGCATCCACATTGATTGGTGTTTTTGATGTGTTCTATGAGTCCCATATTCATGCTTGGAAAATGGCATGAGGGTGATTGGCTGAAGAGAGACTTGGCTCAGCCAATCTATGGTCGGGTGGAACGTGGTAGTCCCATCACTGGTTGGTTCATTGCATTATTAATGAAAAATTCATTCCCTTGATTTTCATGTGCAAATGTACTGATGTATATATGGATTTTGATGGTTGATATGTTTATTGTATTTTTGTTTTGATTATTATTGTTATATGCACATCTACCCTGGAGGGTGTTACACCTACAACAACACGTTTGAATGTACTGCCATTAGGATCGTATAACATGCTTTTGGGTATGGATTGGTTGTACCTTCACAAGACCAATGTGGATTACTTCGACAAGGCCATTGAGTTCTTGGATGATAATGGGGAAAATAGAATTTTGTAGGGAAAGAAGAAGCCTACACCAGTGAGGATGGTTACCACTATGCAGGCTAAGCGTAGTTGCAAAAAAGTTTGTGTGATGTTTGTAGTGCATATATCTAGTGACAAGGGTAAATATGTTGAGGATGCAGAAATCTTCAAGAGGTACCTTGTATTGCAGCAATATCAGGATGTGTTTCCAGCAGAGATTCTAGAGTTACCTCCTCACAGGGAAGTAGATTTCTCTATTGAGTTGGTGCTAGGGGCAACACCAGTATCAAAGGCACCATACATGATAAGTACCCCATCGCTAGTAGAGTTGAAATTGCAGTTAAAGGAGATGCTTGAAAAGGGATACATTAGGCCAAGTGTATCACCTTGGGGTGCACCAATGTTGTTCATAAAGAAGAAAGATGGTACTCTCAGATTGTGCATTGATTACAGGTAGCTGAAAAAGGTAACAATCAAGAACAGGTACCCATTGCCGAGGATTGATGATTTGTTTGATCAGTTGAAGGGAGAAGCAGTGTTCTCTAAGATCGAATTGAGATTAGGATACCATCAATTATGCATCAATGAAGAGGATATCTACAAGGCTGCATTTAGGACTAGATACGGGCATTATGAGTTTTTTGTAGTTCCATTCTTTTTGACGAATGCCCTAGCTACAATAATGTGTTTGATGAATAGTGTGTTGCATCCTTAGCTAAACAAGTTTTTATTGTATTCATTGATGACATCTTGATATACTCCAAGAATGAAGAAGAGCATGTTGAGAATTTGGCAACAGTGTTGATATTTCTAAGAGAGCATCCATTGTGTGCCAAGCTTAGCAAGTGCAACTTATTTCAGACAAAGGTGCATTACTTGGGACATGTTGTTTCCAAGGAAGACATAATAATAGATCCAGAAAATATAAGGGCCATCATGGAGTGGGAAACTCCTAAGAATGTGGATGAGGTGAGATCATTCATGGGATTGGTAGGTTACTACAGGAGGTTCATCGGGAACTTCTCACACATTGCATATCCTATGACATCCTTGCAGAGGAAAGGTAAGAAGTTTGAATGGACAAAAGAATGTGTAGCTAGTTTTGAGCAGCTGAAGCAGTTGTTGACCAATGCTCCAGTCCTTAAGATTGCAGATCCGAATAAAGAGTTTGTAGTGTGTACAGATGCATGTAAAAGAGGACTTGATGGAGTCTTTATGTAGGAGGGACAAGTGGTGTGCTATGAGTCTAGGAAGTTGAATGAGCACAAGCAGAACTATGTGACTCATGATCTTGAGTTGGCAGTTATTATTCATGCCTTGAAGATGTGGAGGAATTATCTTCTTGGCAGGAGATTTGTATTGATGAGCAATCACAGTGGGTTGAGATACTTGTTTGACCTGCCAAATCTAAATGTCAGACAATCTAGATGGTTGACTACCCTTAGTGAGTTTGACTTCGAGATCATATATGTTAAGGGAAAGGAGAACCGGGTTGCAGATGCTCTTAATAGGAAGGTACAGGTGAATCATATAGCAGTTATGAGATCTTATGGGATAGATTTACAAGATAGGATCTTGGAGGCAGGACAATAGGATGACAGGTATATGGAGATTATGCACAGGTTACAGCAGATTACAGGTACAGGCATAGGTACTGGTACTGGTAATGGTACTCGTACTGGTACAGGTGATCAAGATGTAGATTGTAATCTCACGACAGATGGTTTGGTGAGAATCAGGGACAAGATCTATGTGCTAAATTGTAGTGAACTCAAGAAGCTTATATTAAGGGAGTTTCACATCAAGCCATACTCGGGTCACACAGGATATCAGAAGGTTTTGAAGGCGGTGAAGAAGTTCTACTATTGGTTGAATCTAAAGAAGGAAGCGGTGAATTTTGTGGCTAGATGTTTGGATTGCTAGCATGTAGAGGTAGAGTGTAAGCATCTAGGTGGTCTACTATAGCCTATTCTGATTCTGGAATGGAAATGGGAGGTCATTTTCATGGATTTCATCATAAGTCTTCCAAGGACAGTGAGACATCATTATTCTATTATGGTCATGACCGACAGGTTGAGCAAGGTAGCTCACTTCATTCCAGTGAAGACTACATATTCAACTAGTGAGGTGGCACATGTTTTCATCATGGAGATCGTGAGCTTACATGGTGTTTTAAAGAAGATTGTGTCGGACATGGATGCAAAGTTCACTTCCAAGTTATGGGAGGAGCTATTTGCAGGTTTGGGTACAAAGTTGGACTTCAGTACAACCTATCATCTACAAACATATGGACAAAGAGAGAGGGTCAACAGGAACTTGGAGGATATGCTAAGGATGTACATGATGCACCAAAAGAGAATATGGGAGGAGTATCTTCCATTGGTTTAGTTTACATACAACAATGGTTATCAGGAGTCATTAAGGATGAGTCCTTTCGAGGCACTGTATGGGCGGAGTTGTAATACTCCCATCAATTGGAGTGATCTAGTGAACAGGGTACTTATTGGACCAGATATGTTGGCAGACATGGAACAAGAAATGCAGGTTATAAAGAAGAATCTAAAGGTAGCACAGGATAGACAGAAGAGTTATGTGAACTAGCACAGGGCATTCAAGGAGTTTCAGGTTGGGGAGCATGTGTATTTGTGCATCAAGCCCAACAAGATCTATTTGAGGATTGGATCATGTGCCAATTTGGCACCACAGTATTGTGGGACTTTTGAGATCCTTAAAAGGATTGGACTAGTGGAATATCGACTTGCACTACCTCCAACAATGAAAATCCATGATGTTTTCCATGTTTCATTGCTTAAAAGGTATATAAAGGATGTTGATCATGTTATTGATTGGTCTATATTACAGGTGGAGCAAGAAGGAGAATTCCAGTCGGAGCCTCAGTGCATATTGCAGCGGAAGCAACTCATGCTCAGGAACAAAGCCATAGAGCAAGTTAAAGTGTAGTGGAAGCACTTTGGGCCCGAAGAAGCTACATGGGAGATGGCAGATCAGATGTGGACCATGTATCCTTCTTTGTTTTTCGGTGGAGGCAAAGCAGTTTTGGTATGATGTTTGGTATATGTTTGGCATATGTTTTGTTGATGTTTTGGTATATGTACATATGTATATGGATGTAAATACTGCCATGAGATGTGTTATAAAGCTCCAATAAGTGGTATGGTTGTTATCTTGTCATGATGTTTTGCTTTTGAACAAGTCATTCATTGCAAATACTGCAACGAGCTAAGTTATAAAGCTCTGTGGGCACTATGTTTTCTTTTCAGTGGTTTTGCTGAGGTCTTGGTGTGATTTAACACTGAGGATGGTATTCCCCAAGGGGGAGGGGTCTGTAACAACCCCTAGCTAAAAGTTAATAAAGGAAAAATAAGACCACGGTTAAGGGACACTTATTCCAGGCTGAATATTGGGCAAAGATATCCTAGTGGGACATCACTGGATGTGTTTATGGCTAAGAGAAATTGGAAAAGGAAATGGCTAAGGCATTAAAAAGGCAAAAAGGCATTTTGTTACATTTATTTATGAAAATAAAGGAAAATAGGAGAAAAGGAAGGTGAAAGGCCACAAGTTGCATGTGAGGAGGAAAATGAAGAAAATAGAGGCCTCAATCATAAAAAGACTTATGAGGATCAGTTTGTAACCTTTTGTCAGTGTAAGTTTTTGGTCAATTCAGTTTTGGAGCTCTCTCATTATTCTCTCTCTCACATTCTTGGACACTTAGAGTATTCTTGGAGAATTCTAGCTTTTGAGCAAGGAAGGGAAAAGCAAGCAAATGAAGGACAAGGAAAGGAAAGAAAAGAAAAGATCAAGCAAGGAGGAACAAGATCAAGCAACTTCAGAAGGAATACTTGTAGGTAACATATTGCATGTGTGATTTCCTAGCTGGTTTTGACATGCATGGCTTTGAATGTTGTTATATGGTTCTCTTATTATCGGTGGCATGGTTTTTTCGAGTTATGACAATGGTTTTTAGCCTTGCCTTGCCTTTTTATAAATAGTCATTGTTTGATGGGATTGTTTTCTCGATTTTGAGCTCTGGAACTTCCGGATGGTTTTGGAATCTGGAGCAAAGGTGGTGTGAGGAAAATTTACAAAGGCATAGGAATCCCTTGATTGGTTTTGGTGGGATAAATGGTAAATCCAGAAGGTGCAGTCTTGGTTTAGCACCTAGTGATCTGGTGTAGATTGCGGTAAATCCCAAGAGACTGGTGTCTCGGTTTAGGGCCTAGTGATCTGGTGTCGATTGCGTAAATCCTGAGAGACAAGGAGACTAAAAATTCCTCAAGGATAGTGATGGAATCCGAAGGCTTTGATTTTGTGATCTCGGTGCTGGTTTTGGTGAGATCACGGTATGGTGAGGGTGGAGGTGGTTTAACCTCTAGATTCCCTTGGTTGTTTTTAGATTTGTTTATCCATGAGATCCCACATTGAATGCTTGGAATATGGCACGGGGGTCACCACGGGGTGACTGGTTGAAAGAAAGATTTGGTTCAGTGATGTCTGCGGTCGGGTGGTACGTGGAAGTCCTGAACTTGGGTGGCTCTTGCCTATGTTTAATAAAAGCTAAGTTCTCTTGCTTTTGTACTTTTTAATATGTGGTTTTAATCATTGCTATTTCACTGTTATTTACATGGTTTAATGCTAGTTATAAGCTTGGTTAAATAATTGGTTATAGTCACGGTTATTTCATGTATTTATTTATAATTGAAAGGATAATGGATGCAATAACTAATTGATGTCAAATCAGTTAAGGGAAGAGGGAGGTGGTCCTTCTTGTCAAGTCTCATATGAGTTATCAATCATTTATGTTATGTCTTGTACTCATTTCATGTAGATTGCATTGATGCCAAGTGTTTAAAATAATGTTAGTCCCGATCGGGGATGGTTAAGACTAGTCCTAGATCCAATTTTTTATTTGTAATTCTTGTGGTCATGTAATTTATGGATTTTGAAAGCTACAAGGGTTTCTGGGTAGTGACCTGGATTATGGACTTGAAAAGTGGCACAAATCTCGGAGTCGCAGGCACAAGTCTGAGGAGAAAAGTCCCCAGACCAATGCATACCCATGTTGTGCATGCGTTCATAGGTCTTTAGATGCACCCTTATCATATAAAGGGAGCGTCCAGGGGTTTAGTGGCCTCAAAACTTAGTGGGACATGGGGGCTAGTCAGGGGAATGACTGGGATGCATTCTGGGAATCTTGTGTGTTTACATCAATTCCACTTCCTTAATTGACACATAGGGAGTCAAATCACATCATAGTAACTTCTCGTCACATGTTTACCTTGGTTGGTCAGTTACTTGGGTAGATGTGGGAGGAGGGGGTTATAAGAAATAATTTTACATTAAAACTTTTACATTATGTGGTTCTAAATTCTAAATTATACATTATACATTTTATAAAATAATTGTACATTAAAAATTTTACACCGACCTAGATTCATCTTAACTATGGATCTACCAAGCTCCTAGAGGGATCAAATCTCTTTTCACTTTAAAAGAGGTTTGCATCTCAAGGAATTTGATCCCTATCGATACTTAAGTTAAAATGGATCTAGGCTAGTTTAATTATTAATTATAAATATTAATCTAATTATTACTTTTATATTTTTTAGTTTACTTTTACCATGTCAAAATGTTAAAAATTACAACATCTCTACCATACTAGGATCAAAAGGAGTTAAGTTTACTTATGAACCTCAAATATAAAGATTTTTTTTAATAAAAAGTGAATTGGGTGAGGGGAAATATTGGATATTTACTACCACCCCCACCCAATGATAATTGGCCAGGGGTGGGGGTAAATACTAATTAAAATGTAATATTATTACATTTTACCTAATATTTGTCATCACATCTCAGCCTAAATATTACATTTTACTAAATTTTTCTCCTCACCCGTGATACTTTTATAGTTGAGTTTGTTTACTTTCAAACTTCAAAGATAAAGAAAAATTACAATAAGAAGTGACCAGTTGAGGGGAAATATTGGGTAAAAAGTAATATTATAATATTATATTTTACCCAATATAACCTAGTAAAAAGTGGATGGAAGTAGGCAAAAATATTAGATTAAATGTAATAATTACAATTTTCCTAATATTTCCCTCATCTCTAAACATATCCAGACAAATGCCTAGCCCAAACATATCAATATTTTCTTTTACCTTTACAGGCTACATGGATTCAAAGCCATCATTTTCTACAACTAATTATGTATCTAAATATAACATCAAACTAAGATGGATATAGGCTAGTTTAATTCCCCCCTAAATAAGTTATATTCCACATGGATACCATGGGTAAAAATACCATGGATTCTTAAAATCATGGATCAATATGATTGGTTATTTTTTTATTTTTATTTTATAGGGTTATTTATTATTTTGTTATTTATTATTTTATTTTCACCGAGTTAAAATGTTTACATTATAATTGAATATGGGCTTATGTGATCAATATCATATGTGTTAAGAAATATTGGGGTGATAATCGCATTAGAGAAAATTTGTCGATGCATTTTGAACCATCCAGTGTGGTTCATCCTCTGTGATGTTCATCTAGATTTTCTCTGATGTGATTATCAACTAAGAAATTCTTAACACATATGTTTACATTATATTACATTACATATTTCTAGCATAGAAGGGATTACATATATCCCTTATACTAAAAAGTGTGTGTGTGTGTATATAATTTCAATTACTTTACCTTACTATATAAAATTTGATGTAAAATAAACGTGAAAATTGAAGTATTTTATTTATGACTGACATTGATTTTTAAAGTAACATTATTATTTTTTTTTTCAAATAACATTACCCACAACATCTCTCCCATATACCTACACACATATATATTTTAATTTTTTTAATGTAAAGTTACTTGACAACATCTCCTTCATGTACTAGATTGTAGAGCACCTTTCAGCGCAATTGTGTGATTCGAAATTCTAAGTTATACATTTTACAAATTATAAATAATAAATCTTTGTTTATACTTTAGCATTTCAATTCAATGCATTATTTTGAATCAATGGAGATGGTTTATTTCTAATATTGAATAGTTTATGTAGAGGTTGGTTGATACTAAAGAAAATGTTCAAAATATTGAGTGGATGATTTGTAACTTTGAAGAGTTTGTTTGGAAAGTGATATGGAATTTAGTGTAGGCAAGTTATAGTAATTTTTTGGATCATGATGTGCAAATTTTGGATAGCTAAATATAATAAGTTTGATGTTTACTATAAGGAAAAATGAGTATTAAATGTTTTCTTAACAATAAAGCTTACATGTTTTAATATTTATTAAATAGCAAATTGAAATAAATAAAAAATTTACCAAATCCAAATGAAAATTAGTCTAACTACAATTTAGATATTAAACTTAATAACACATATTAACATTAAAAACACGAAATCTAACTACAATCAAACTCAATATAAGCTGATATTATTTAACATAAATATTTATCGAACATGCATATCTATCACAAATCTATCACAAGTAACCCATTTTTGGTTGGAAGATATCTACATCCCCTAGTATTTAATAATTTATTTTCAAAGAATGGTGAATACTAACTTTATAACCTAATTAAAACAAATTTAACTTATTACATTTAATTAAAACAAATTTATATATATATATATATTTCCCAATAAAAATTTTATTCAAAATTTTGTTATCTTAATAATTTCTTCTAATTTTATTTCAATGTTAAGTTTTATTTATTTTTAATTAAATTTTTTAAAATTTTCAAAACAACATGTGTTGAATATATATTATCACCTATTATTCATCATCCAATAAATTTAAATGCAAAATTCCCATAAACTACGATTCACTTGGTCCAACTTTCAAAAAGGTGACGAGAAAAAGCTTAAAGGAATCAATAGAGTTATGTTGTCTAAATTATTATTTTTTATTTTGTTTTTTAACATGAAAGCATAAGGTTGGTGTATGTTCATGGGGAGACTACCTTGATAGACTCCTAATTCTGTATTTTCTCATTAAATTTTAGATTTATGTTCAACACTTTCCAGTAAAGAAAACATCTTGTATCAAAGTATGGATTATAAAAATGAGGTAAGAAAACAATTTCGTATTTATGTTGAACGCTTTTCATTACACTGATTGGACCCAAAAAAATCAAGAAATTAAGTCGTGTGGGCAACAAATCTTTGAATATAATTTTTTACCCTAAAATTTGTTATTTTAACTATTTAATCATTTCTTGATTTTCCATTTAAATATTAGTTTTTGCTTTTTTATTACAAAATTAGCTAAAAAACTATGTTTGATGCACATTATCATCCACTTTTCATTATCTAAGAAATTTCAAAGCAAAGGCTCTCCTAAATTGTGGTTCATTTGGTCCAACTTCCAAAAATGCAAAAAGAGAATGCTTAAAAGAATTAATAGAATTGAAACCAAATTCTTCTTTTTAATGATAAAAGGATAAGCTTGGTGTGACTATTAGGGAGACCATTAAAGAAATGGGACAACTAATGACCTATCCAAAGAAGGCATTACTCAAAATGGGGGAACTTGGCAAATATATAAAAGTTGTTACTATGACATGCCATTTACGGAGGATCATTTAATGGTTTAATTTTTTCTTCCAGTTTTCACTCATGTTTTTCAACTATTTTTTATTTTGAACAATATATTTATGCATCTACGAATATCATTTCTAGTGGGTTGTTAAAATCCAGTCGTCTTGCTCACTTTCTATGGACTGATTATCATGTGAGACAATTCTCAAGCATCTTCCTACTGAGGCTATGTGTGACAATTATTTGTTTGTTTTTTTATATTTTGCTCACAGTTTGATGACAAGTCTAGTCACTGATTACATATTTAAGGGAGAAACATGAAACACTGGATTTACACATGAAGGTAGAGGCAACTCCAATTTGTAATCCATACTTCCAATCCTCTACAACACCTTATAGGGGGCATAATATCTCAATGTTAATTCATTGTCCTTCTTTTATTGCTTTAGGTAAATATGCTTATATGGTTGTAGTCGCACAATGATTTGAAATCACTCGTAAATGACCTCAGTCAATTAATGAAGGTATTACAGACTCATGTGTTGGGGTGTGCCTATGTTATTTTATGCAACGAATCGATAAGATTGCGAAATACACAGACACTGAAACAGTAAGAGAAACACAGTAAGCAAACACATAAAACACAACAAGCTAAATAAGGAGTTCACCCAATCCTCCTGGGCTACGTCTCCTGGTCCAGCCTTCAGTGGTGGCCTTTTTATTGTGTCTTAAAGCAGAGTTTTTACAATAAGGAGCTCAATTTGAGTCTCACTTTAACAGATGATGATCAATAGGATTGTACTTGGATTCCCCAAGTCTCTAGAGTACACATACTCCCCTTACTGGATCTCGACCTCAATTGGTCTCAGTGGTGTGAATCCCATTTGGTACTCAATACTTGACAGGTATACACAGAAGAGTTGCTTGAACCTCTCAAACCTTCTCTGGAGTTCACAAACTCTCGGACTCTCTCTGTCTCTGTTTGCTCGATGTTGCCTTTGCTTTGCAGGTCAGCTCGGCTTCTCTGTTCTCTGCAATTCACTTCTTTCTTGCCTCCCGACTTTCTGCTTCTCTTTCTCTGCCTCTCTTTACTCTTTGTCTGTTCATGGCTTAAATCCAATGCTCCCTGACTGTTCGTTTCCGCTTCCCGGCTCTCTGGATCTCCTGCCTCTGCCCACTAGAATTCCCCTACTCTGCATCATCATCACTGTGTAACGCTTCAGAGAGAGGTTGCCACTTGTTTCCTTACGAACTAAGTGTCAGTTCTCTTTGAACAGTCATTATTTCCTTTGCTCCAAGATTGTCCGTGAAACTAATTCCTCTGCCACCTCATCGATCATGCCGGACCTCAAATCTCATATGACTCAGCCTATTTCCCCATCGAATCCGATCATCCATCGGATCATTTCTTCGTCGTTGATCTGGAGCCTCCAAATCCTAGGTCTCCGTCCATATCGCACGGGTAAATAGCCTGACCTTTACCCACGCGATGTGAACAGTTTTCTCTCTCATCCGCTAGACGTGTGTCACCCAGTGTATGGCATCGGGCGGGACTCGGTTGAACCCGCTTACCACTTGAATCCCTTCCGATATCCTGCCGGTTTTAGCGCAGGACCTGCCTTCTAACGAAATCGGCGATTCCCGTACGGTTTTATGCTTTTCCTCATGACTGAGCGCTTGGGGGCTTTCCTTCACTGAGGGGGATGCCCTGCGATACGCGATTAGCACTTTAGCGCTAATTGCGTATCAGAAACTGCCTCTGTTTTTGGATTTGACCTCCCGTTTGTCAATTTGTGCTAGTGCGCGGTCACCATGGGCCAACGGTCTGTGCACTTTGACCGAGGGTCCTCGTTGTTCCATGTTGACCACAAATTGCCATTGTTTAGAGGTTATTTCTGATAAGCTCAATATCCATAAGATTTTGAAGCTTGACATAATTTGAAACAGTCATGAAAACTTAGAGAATGTTTAAGGATCCAATTCGGATCACGGCCTTCCCACTGAAAAAGCTTTTGGACCACCAAAAGTTGGTTTTCAAGCATTGACTAAGTGAGGGTATAGTTGTCTCACTTGTTCAATCTCTATCCACTTTGCACTGTTTGGCTTTGAACCCTTGAGTCCAATCCTAAGGTACTCAACATCTCCCATGCGTGTCGTCCTCACCTTTCTGTCCAGAACCATATCTTCCTGCAATTCATTGAGATATTTAGGTAACAGATCATCAATAGAAGGCAATTGACTCTGCTCTTCGGGATATTCAATTAATGAAGGTTCAAATAGTCTCAAGTTGTCTACATTAACGACTGAGTAGATGTGCATGTAAGAGGGTAAATCAAGGCGAAAAGCATTCTCACCAATTTTCTCAAGTATCTTGAAAGGTCCATACCTTATTGGATTTAGCTTTTTACCTTCACCTTGCATTTTGTCTTTGCTGATATACAACCAGACTTGATCACCAACTTGGAAACTATGCTCCATCCGATGCTTGTCATGCCTTGCCTTGTAGTTGGCTTGGCTCTTTTCCAATTATTCCTGTATTGCCTGGTGAATCTCTTGGATTTGTTCAATGAACTTGGTTTCCTTGTCCACATTACTGTGTCCATCAACTGTTATGTCTTTACCAAAGACAAAATCCAAGGGAGACCTTTGTGTGAAAGCAAAACAGGTCTTAAAAGGAGATCTCTGTGTAGAAGAATGTTTTGCTCGGTTGTAAGCATGCTGCACATAACACAAATGTTCATCCCAAAGTTTGGGATGCTTGCTGCAATAGCCTCTAAGCAACTGGATCACTGTCCTCTTGACCACTTCTGTCTGACCATCTGTCTGTGGATGAAAGGTTGTGCTCTTCTTCAGTTTGGTGTCCATCAGTTCCCACAGACTCGACCAAAACTTCCCAACAAATCAGGAATCTCGATTGGATACAATAGAAGTGGGTAATCCAAAATGAACCCATACATGCTGAAAGAACAACTTTTTGATTTGTTCAGTTGTAATCTATTTATTACAAGGTATCACATTTTTCTGAACCTATCCACAACAACATATAAATAGTCATGACCTTTCCTAGATTTAGGCAGTCCTCCAACAAATTCCATGGAAACACTTTCCCAAGGATGAGAAGGAACTAGTAGTGGAGTGTACAAGCCTATTTTTCTATTGCCGGGTTTGCTTTTAGCACACATGGTACACCCTCTTACATATCTAGAAACTGTCTCATTCATTTTTGGCCAATAACAAAATCTTTGCAGCTGTGTAACCGTTTTACTTACCCCAAAGTGACCTGATATTAGAGAAGTGTGTGCTTCTTGAATTATCTTTACTCTTTCAGTTTATGGAATGCATAGCTTCCCACAATGATACAAGAGTTGGTCCTTAATGTGATAATCCAATTCTTCTACTCGTTTGCCTTGACTTAAAGTTTCATATATATCTTTAAAATCTATATTTTGAGCATATTGTTCAATGTAGCTCTCATGCAACACTGATTTATGCTTAAGTATATTAGATGCGTTTATAATTGGTCTAGATAACATATCTGCAACTTTATTGTATATGCTCTTTTTATATCTGATGACTAAATGAAATTGTTGTAGAAAACCCATCCATCTATAGTGTCTTGATTGCTGCAACTTAGTTTGGAAGTGTAGATATTGGAGTGGTTGATGATCAGTATGTATAACTGTCTCTTTGCCCATTAAGTAATGTTTCCATTTTTTTCACACTCTATACTAATGCATACAATTCTTTATCATGTGTGGGATAGTTAACTACTGCAGAATTAAATGTCTCAGAATGATAACATATGGGTTTACCGTGTTGTATCAACACTGCTCCCATGGCAGAGTCACTGGCATCTGTTTGGATCTAAAATTGTCTTTGAAGATCGGGCAGTGCTAGTACTGGTACTGTACTAATCTTTTCTTTCAAGGTGTTGAAGGCTTTCTGTTGTTTTCCTCCCCACTGAAACACCTTGTTCAATCCTGTTAAAGCATGTAAGGGAGCTGCAATTAAGGAAAAGTTAGAAATGAACTTTCTCCAATATTGTGCTACTCCTACGAAGCTTCTAACTTCTGTAGCAGATTTGGGTTTATGCCAGTTTACAATGACTGCCACCTTAGAGAGATCTATCTTCAATTCACCACCCCCTACTATATGTCCCAAATAATTCAAAGATGTTTTGCCAAATTCACATTTTGAGAGTTTAACATAAAGTTTTTCTCTTTTCAAAACATCTAGTGTCTGCTTAACATGCTTTAAATCTTCCCACGTTTTGCTAAATATAAGAATGTCATCCAGATATACAATAACAAAATTATCAAGAATAGGTCTGAGTACATCATTCATTACTCTCATGAAAGTAGCAGGAGCATTAGTTAAGCCAAAAGGTATAACTAGCCATTCATACAATCCCTGCTTTGTTTTGAAAGCAGTCTTCCATGCATCTTGTTCTACAACTCTGACCTGATGATATCTAATATGCAAGTCTAACTTGGAAAAATAAACAACTTCCTTTAACTGATCTAATAGATCATCTATGTGAGGAAGGGGATAACGATTTTTTATTGTTATCTTATTTAGTGCTCGGTAATAAATGCACATTCTCCACGAGCCATCTTTCTTTTTCACCAAAACGATTGGAGACCCACATGGTGATGTGCTAGGTCTGATGAACCCCTTCTCGAGCAACTCCTACACTTGCTTCTTGATTTCTACATTCTCTAAAGCGGACAACCTGTACATTCTGATGTTAGGCAATGGAGCATCTTGCTGCAAATTAATATCATGCACTATTTCCTTTTTGGGTGGCAGACCTTTAGGTTCTTGAAACAAGATATCATATTATAAAACAACTTTTTCTAAATCAGCTTGCTGTTTTAGCCTCACAGCCCTCAAATACATTGGTTTTATCAGGTTTCTTTTCCTTTACAACCATTAGTAAAAATTGTTTGCATGAATTTACAATTCGTTTCATCTGCCCTGAGTTTATGAGAGTATAATTATTCTTGAGCTTATGAGCTCTTACAATATATTCGATTCCATCTTTAACGAGGAGATACTTGTTCTCAGCTCTATAGAAAATAGCTTTTCTATCATACAAGTAGGGACTTCCCAAAACAATTCCACATATGTCCAAAGGAACTATATCTAACTCAACCTCATCTACAAATGCTGACCCAAAAGAAAACTTAAGTTTACATTGTCTAGTCACTTGTAGTTGTTCTTTATCACTTAACCAACCTAATGGGTATGGTTTCTTGTGAGGTGTAGTCAGTAATCCCAACTTCTTTACAATTGCTTCAGAAATTAAATTTACTTGTGAGCCACTATCAAACAAAGTATCAATATTTTGATGCTTGGAAATAACGCAAATATGGAAAAGCTCATGCCTTTTTCTCTCATTTTCTTCATTATTAGTAGATTGTGCATAATTACTAGTAGATGCTTCAGAATTTTTACCTTTTATACCTGTGGCTACAATGGTTGTTTCATCTCCTAAGTCTGACACCAAATCTTTCTGAATAGCTACAACAATCTTCTTCTTCTTGCCCTCGAACTTCTTAGGTCTCAGCTCTGGATGCAGGATCCAACAGTGCTCATCATCATGCCCATCCTTCTTACAGTGAGTGCATGAAGACTTCCTTTTCTGTGTAGTGTTGGCCTTCCTCTCTTTCCATTTTTGTTTTCTTTTCTCCTTATTCTTGCTTGCAATGGGCTTGGATGATCCCCCAACTTATGGGTTCCCATTCTTTCCTCTAGCTTCTAGATGTGTAGCTTGAATAGATACCTCATCTATACTAGTGGGATTAAACATGAGGATAGTGTGCCTCATGTAGCTGTGTAGACCACCTATGTACTTCAGCAGAGTCTCAAATGAGTCTAATGAAATTCCTAGAATCAAAACTTTTTTCCTAAATTCTTGGGTTTAACCTTGTACACTTTTCCCTTTCAATTGGCGAAGAGTTTGCCAGCTCATCATGGCTTGCTGCATCTAAGCTAGTGGATAGAACTGATTTTTTATTGTAGAAACAAATTCACTCCAGACAGAAAGAATCTTACCATGTTTCTTCATGTCAGCTTGTGTCCTGCCTTCCCACCATACCAAGGCAGTGCCTCTGAGGCGTAGGTTTGCCAGTTGAATCTTACTCTTGTCTGAGTCGATACTCTGCACTTTGCAATAAACATCAATTTATCTAATCCAATTATCCATCTTCTCTGCATTCAACTCTCCATCACATATTGGTAAATCAAATTTAACATCTAACTTAATCAAAGATGTTTTCTTTTTATGTTCAGGCCTATTAGGAGGTGTGAGAAAGTTTTCTTCTTTCCCTTTGCCTTTTGAGTGGTCATGGAGGAGAGACACTTCTTCTCCTTTATCTTGTTTGGAGCTTGACGAATCTTCATCTTTATGTTTCCTAAAGTCCCTATACATTTCCTCTACCATGGACCTCATGGCCAGGAAACTATCTATAAATTCGTGGTCTGGTCCCAAGGGACTTTCTTCTGACATTTTCTTCTGAGGATAGGCTCTCCCAATTTCCGAGTTAGTTTCAACCAACTCTCCTTCTCCTAATTTAATCTTTGATCTAGTTAGCATTCAACAACAAAATCCAACACAAGATTGTCTAACCTTAACAACCTAGGGCTCTGATACCACTTGATCTGAAATCACCCGTAAATCACCTCAGTGAATTAATGAAGGTATTACAGACTCATGTGTTGGGGTGTGCCTATGTTATTTTATGCAACGAATCAATAAGATTGCAAAAAACACAGACACTGAAACAGTAAGAGAAACATAGTAAGAAAACACATAAAACACAACAAGCTTAATAAGGAGTTCACCCAATCCTCCTGGGCTATGTCTCTTGGTCCAGCATTCAGTGGTGGCCTTTCTATTATGTCTTAAAGTAGAGTTTTTATAATAAGGAGCTCAATTTGAGTTTCAATTTAACAGATGATGATCAGTAGGATTGTACTTGGATTCCCCAAGTCTCTAGAGTACACAAACTCCCCTTACTGGATCTTGACCTCAACTGGTCTCAGTGGTATGAGTCTCATTTGGTACTCAATACCTGACAGGTATACACAGAAGAGTTGCTTGAACCTCTCAAGCCTTCTCTGGAGTTCACAGACTCTCGGACTCTCTCTGTCTCTGTCTGCTTGATGCTGCCTTTGCTCTGCAGGTCAGCTCGACTTCTTTGTTCTTTGCAATTCACTTCTTTCTTGCCTCCCGGCTTTCTGCTTCTCTTTCTCTGCCTCTCTTTACTCTTTGTTTGTTCATGGCTTAAAGCCAATTTGTTCCCTGACCGTTCGTTTCCGCTTCCCAGCTCTCTAGATCTCTTGTCTCTGCCCGCTGGAATTCCCCTGATCTACGTCATCATCATTGTGTAATGCTTCAGAGAGAGGTGGCCACTTGTTTCCTCACGAACTGAGTGTTAGTTCTCTTTGAACGATCGTTATTTCCATTGCTCCAAGATTTCCCATGAAACTGATTCTTCTACCAACTCATCAGTCATGCCAAACCTCAAATCTCATATGACTCAGCCTATTTCCCCGTCGAATCTGGTCATCCATCGGATCATTTCTCTGTTGTTGATCTGGAGCCTCCAGATCCTATGGTCTCTGTCCATATCATGCGAGTAAGTAGCCTGACCTTTACCCGTGCGATGTGAGCAGTTTTCTCTCTCATCCATTGGACGCGTGTCACCCAGTGTATGGCATCGAGCAGGACTCAGTCGAACCCGCTTATCGCTTGAAGCCCTTCTGATATCCTGTCGGTTTTAGCATGAGACCTACCTTCTGATGGAATTAGAGATTCCCATATGGTTTTATGCTTTTCCTCGTGACCGAGTGCTTGGGGTATTTCCTTCACTGAGGGGGATGCCCTGCGATAGCACTAATCGCGTATCAGAAACTGCCTCTGTTTTTGGATTTGACCTCCCATTTGTCAATTTGTGCTTGTGCGCGGTCACCATGGGCCAATGGTCTTGGCGCTTTGACCTAGGGTCCTCGTTGTTCTGTGCTGACCACAAATTTCCATTGTTTAGAGGTTATTTCTGCTAAGCTCGATATCCATAAGATTTTGAAGCTTGACATAATTTGAAACAGTCATGAAAACTTAGAGAATGTTTAAGGATCCAATTTGGATCACACAAATACCCAATCCCCCACTTTAAATTCCATTTCATTGTGATGTTGATCTGCTTGTTGTTTCATCCTATTTTGTGCCATAACTAAGTTTTCCTTCAATAGTTTGAGAACCACTTGTTGGTGTTATATGTGGTCCTCTACTTCTTGAGCCTTTATAGTCCCTTTCAAGGTTGTTGTGATGGATGGAGGATGATATCCATAAAGTTCCATAAACTGTGACATTTTTTATGAGGTATAGAAGCATGTGTTATACCACCATCCTACAAAGGGCAACCATTTGACCCATTGTGTCTATTTATCCAATCCAAAGCAACGTAGATATCCTTATAAACATTTATTCATTTCTCCCATCAGACTGAGGATGGTAAGATGAGCTGTGAGCCAATTGAGTACCCCAACAAGAAAATAATTTAGTCCAAAAATTTCTAATGAAAATTGGATCTTTGTCACTTACAAGAATATATGGTATTCCATGTAACTTTGGAGTGTTTCCCAATATTTTTCTACCACTATACTTGCCTTAAGAGGGTGAGAAAGAGAGAAAAAATGGGTACACTTTGTCATCCAATCTATCGCTACCACAATGACACACTTTCCTTCACAGTTGGGTAAAATTGTAATAAAATCTATTGAAACTTCTTCCCAATGCTCGTTTGGTATGCTAATGACTAAAGAAGGGTCTTGATTGTATCTCTCTTATTTTGTTGGAATACCACACATTCGACCACAAAATTTGCATTTATGCTTTAAGATATGTTCAAAACTGATTTCAAGAGCATTCAAGAACTTGAAATTCCTTAGAGCATAAATCTGAAATTATAGTGTACCAAGATATGGAATTTGAACCAGATGTTCAACAATATTTCTTCTTAATATTATCCAAGTTTCACCATCTCAAACTGTAACACCCTCCTCCCACATCTACCCAAGTAACTAGCCAACCAGGGTAAACATGTGACAAAGAGTTACCATGATAGGACTCAACCTCCTAGGTGATCTTAAGGAAATGGACTCTAACTTGCTCTGCTTATGCTACTTTTTCACTTGATACATTCCAAACTTGACCTTCTCTCAAGGTTGCAGGTCACAATTATATGAACACTCCAAGTGTGCGACCTCGCTACCTTTCAACTTCACAACCTCACAAACTCGCGACCTCGCCACCTCACCACCTCGCGACCTATCTAAACTGCAACCCCTGTAATTTAGAACGACATACCCTTTGGTCGCACCATCATGAGTTAATAGTTTTATCTAACTGTAAGATGATACTTTTCATCTGAGGGTTACCAAGAAGGTTATAAACCCTCACTAATTAGATGCAACAACAATTCATTATCCCATGCATTCATTAACCATTCAATTTACTTATCAAATCAGGAGCGAGAGCCATAGCTAGGGTACCTCGCATAACCAAACATATAACCAACAAATAATCAGAGTAGAAACCATGGAAAATCAACTATAACGTGAACATGATAATCAATACAACAGGGAACATAACTCTTATTATCATATGGAATTACCAACCAAGTCTGGGACTTCCACGTACCACCCGACCATAGATTGGGCTGAGCCAAAACTCACTTCAGCCAATCACCCTCGTGCCATATTCGAAGCATGAATGTGGGATCTCATGAAATGAACCATCCAAAACCAAACCAATGCTTCCAAAGGCCAATACCACCTCAACCCTCAAACAATGATTCCACCCCATGGTTAGACATCACTAACCATCACCAGATCAGTCTCTACCTAAGTTGTCCAGGGTTCCAGATCATTTATTTCAACCAAGGCTTCTGGGACTAGTAACTCAACCTACAACTATTGTTGGAATCCAGAGCATTTGTCCAACCAAGGCTCCAGGACTAATAAATCAACGCACTAAGGGCTCCAGAGCATTTGTCCAACCAAGGCTCCATGACTAGTAACTCAACCCAAGTTGTTATAGGGTTTCCAGAGCGTTTGTCCAACCAAGACTCCAGGAACTAATATCTCAACCCATAGCCAAAAGGAATATGAGAACCAACTATAACATAGAAGTAAAACCCACAAAACCATGGCTATCCAGGAAATGACAAGGCTAGGAAAAACCACGATTAATCCAGGAAATCCTCCATGCCAATGACAAAACATAACCAAATAACCACATGCATATGCCATGCATGCCAAAAATAGCAAGGAAATCATACATGCAACTCGAAACCTGCAAGCAAAACTTGTTGTACTTGTTGATCCCAATGTCATCTTGCGCTTACCTACTTTTCCTTTGCCTTTCCAAATCCCAAGTATGCCATACTCCTCCAATAGTGCTCCAAGAAAATTCGAAGTGTCCGAGAGTATGAGAGAGAGAATAGAGAGAGCTCCAAAAATGAACTGAAAAAAGTCTGTGAACTTATCCTTAGAAGCATTTTTATTAATGAGACCTCTATTTTCTTCATTTTCCATTATTTTCCTTCATTTTCCTCCTCACATGCAATATGTGACCTTTCACCTTCCTTTTCTCCTGTTTTCCATTATTTTCATAAATAAATGCCACTTTGCCTTTCCAAAGCCTTAGTCATTTCCTTTTCCAATTTCCATAGCCATTAAATAATCACAAGTGATCCCCATCACTATGTTTTTGCCTAACATCCAACTTGGAATACATGTCCCATGACCAAGGTCTTATTTTACCTTTATTAACTTTATTACATAGATTTTTAACCACAACTATAACAGAACCCTCCCCCTTGGGGGAACACCATCCTCGGTGTTCAATGAAACCTACAACCAGCAAGACCGCTGATAAGAAAAACATACTACCCATGGAGCTTTATAACTTAGCTTGTTGCAGTATTCACAATGAACAACCTACTAAAAAGAAAACCAACATGACATCGATAACAACATAAAAAAACATAATGAAATGACATCCATACCACTTATTGGATCTTTATAACATAACTCATGGCAATATTTACATCCATATACATTTATACATATACCAAAACATATATCAAAAGCATTATCCCAACCAACGAATAAAGAAGGATACATAGCCCACATCTGATATGCCATCTCCCATGTAGCTTCATTGGGCCCAAAGTGCTTCCATTACACTTTAACCTTCTCGATTGTTCGGCTCTGGAGCATGAGCATATTTCTCTGCAAAATGCACTGAGGTTTCGGCTGAAATTCTCCTTCTGGCTCTACTTGCAATACAGACAATCAATCACATGATCAACATCTTTAACATACTTCTTAATTAATGACAGATGGAAAACATCATGGAATTTCATTGTCGGAGGCAGTGCAAGTTGATAGGCTACTGGTCCAATCCTTTCAAGAATCTTGAAAGGTCCACAAAAATGAGGTGTCAGCTTGGCACATGATCCAATCCTCAAGGAGCTCTTCTTGGGATTAATGCACAAGTACATCTATTCCCCAACTTGAAACTCCTTAAACAACCTGTTCCGATCTGCATAACTTTTCTATCTATCATGTGTTGTCTTCAGATTCTTCTTGATTACCTGCATTTCTTGTTCCATCTCTATCAACATATTCGGTTCTATCAATACCCTGTTAACTGGATCACTCCAACTGATGGAAGTATTACAACTCCGTCTATACAGTGCCTCGAACAGACTCAGCCTCAGATACTCCTGATACCCATTGTTGTAAGCAAACTCTATCAGTGGAAGATACTCTTCCCACTTTCATTGTTGATGCATCACATACATCCTCAACATGTCCTCCAAGATCTTATTGACCCTCTGTTATCACTCTGTAATTTTCCTAGGCTGAGAAAGAAAATTACAATGGTGACCACAAAACCACTTTTAAAGTTGGGATCTATCCCTTCCAGCTTAAAAGATGGATCTCTTTGTCTGATTTAGATTTCTGTTTTTAAGATCTTAGGCTAGTTATTAAAATTTGAGTTGGGTTTTTTGAAAAGCTTGGTTGAAAGATGTTGGAAAATTCCATTAGGCACGGAGTCATAAAGTTTTGAGTAATCAATTACAAAATGACAGAGTAACTGTAATAGGGTAGGGTAGGCAAACGCTTGGATCTTATAGAGTGTTTGTGGTGTGAATAAGATGAATATGATTTAAGTTCAATTAAATATAGAGCATACAAAGATAAATTCTATACTTAATATAAAAAAGAAAACATTGATATTGTTAACAAGCCAACGTAGAGTACACTTAAAGCAAATTCGGCCATAAGTCTTCTTGCAACAATAAGGAGGGAAAAAACATATGGAAACTGAGAAAAAGAAACAATTTTTACATGTAAGAACACATCATTAACTGCTTGACACAGGAATCCTAGAACAAACATTCTGTGTATTTCTGTAAATTCATCACTTTGAGTACAATTCACAGCTTACATCAATGTACAACTCTTTTCTTCATTCATAATCCAACATATTCCAACCATTACTAAGTATTATTACAAAATATTTATATACTTTCTATTGAAATAACTTTGGATTCCAAAAGGATTTGATTACAAAATAATATATAACAATTTCTGGAAAAAATCTGAACAATAAACTAAAGATAAAAACAATCCTAGAAAATCTTTAGCCTTTAAAACTAGAAATTTATTTATTAATGTTGATCCTCTGCCTTTAAATCTGGAGTGGTTGTAGTTGTTTTCGTACAAACTTGTTGACTGTGCATTTCAAACTACCATTCCCCTCTTTTCCTACAATTTCAACAATTGTCGACCCATCCATCTATTAACTCTTTGTATGGTCTTATCAAAGAGGTTTCCACCTTATTGCTTTACCGTACTCTTCAGCCCCTTTCACTTTTTCTCCTTTGGCCTTTGTTTCGTTCTATAACTGGGCCAATGAATATTAACTTAATGCTATACCAGAGCCCCTTTATAACGTAATTTAACGTGAATTTCGGTTTTTATCCTATCTCCCTTTGCTTTAGCCCTTCCTGCAATTTTTTACCATAGGACCGAGGGAAGTGACCATCGGCTTAACCTTGAGGTGCTAGGCATTTTATTCGCTTTCGAGGGCTATTTTCCTTTGTTAAATGCTTTAGCGCCTTAGTTCTTTAAGTCTTAACGACCACACACTAGCCCCTCTATCAGAACTTTTCAATCAGAGCTTTTTAAAGTGGCAAGTGTTACAAAGCGCTGATTTTCTCTAGGCCTCCGATCATTGATCGTTGATTATGACATCATCACTGCCATGTGGCACCTCGTGAGTGGTGACACATGTCACCTTGATTTGCCCCCTTGGGACCCCTCAAAATTCAAAAACTGCCTGTCACATGTCCTTCCATACCGCCACATCATGTTGATGTCAAATTCCATGTAACTTCAATAGAACCAATCATATTCTGTCATGTGTCCCACTAGAGGAGAGAGAAAATTCATGTCCTTCTTTGGCTTTGTGATGAATTTCTTTGTAAATTTGTTTCGAAGTTCCCCGATGGTTTAACACTATTGGCGCTTTCATGGTGGTTTAACACTATCAACACTTATATATCGCAACTTCTTATACCGCAATATTGCATATCACACTTTTTAAATGTGGTCACATTGTTTGAGCTGTCGATTGTCGATTGCCCTGGATATGTGATGGCCGATGTGCGATGTCTGATGTGCCTTGGACCTCACCAATTACAATTCGTCGATCTGCCATGGACCTTTGATATGCCTTAGACCTTTGATTGTCGATC
Organism: Pinus tabuliformis; assembly: GCA_031772625.1. Lineage (NCBI taxonomy): Eukaryota > Viridiplantae > Streptophyta > Pinopsida > Pinales > Pinaceae > Pinus > Pinus tabuliformis. Next base: position 346,014,565 of record CM062818.1, on the reverse strand, counting down.
ACTGATGTGACTTTCCTCCAATTCGTCGATCACCAATGTGCCTTATCTTCGATATTTCTTCCTTTCAAAGGCTTTAAACCCTTAAACTTCAACACACCATATCTTTTAATCTAAGAGTCCATTTTTGGATTTCCACATACCGTTTGAAAGCTTGTTTAGAGAAATTTCCAATGGAAAGGGTATGATGTAGGCTTTGATTCCTTCTATTGCTTAGAAAATGACTACAAACTTCTCTACTCATTTTCTCTTTGGATAGCTGAAATCACACCCACCATGATGATCCTCTACATGAATCCTACAACTACCATAGGAATCCTTCTGAGCCATGCACTGCAACACACATTCTTTCCAGTCTGGTTGACATCAATGCCAACATTCATGCACAATACTAGCACAACCACCATCAATTGTCCAACATTCACTCATGACCCCTTAGGGACCTTACAATTCAAATCAAGACTAATGGACCTCTTTAGACACATATATTTTCAATGACTTGAGCAATTTGAGACCTTAGTACAAATATAATTTAGACTATAATACCTGGTGAATTTATAGGCTAAACTTTACCAACAGATTCCCAAAATAAATAACTGGATAAACAGACTTTGATTACCTATATTATAGGACCCTAACAGTGGCTCCAATGGGGATGGCATCCTCCTTGTGAGGTGTCAAGAACACCGTAGATCAGTAGCCTTCTCCCTTGGGCAATGGAATAAAAAACAAAAAGACTAAAACTCAACTGACTGAAAATTGATTACAAAGCTGAAAACTTTAAAGGAAATAAGAAATTTGACAACACATCACCAAAGTCTTAGGGCCTTCTCCTCGAGCTTCAAACGTTGATGATGGTTGTCCACACTTGCTAAAAGTATATACATTAGGTGATCTCTTCTCTCCAATGTAGCCAATCAAGCAAATGGCTACTTGACTGAGTTATGCTCACATTTTGTTAGGTCCCTATAATACTAGTGATTACCCCATTACTATTGTAGTTGTATCCCTTATTAATAGTGTTGTGCCCCTATTGTCGCCATATTGTTATTACTGTGCCCCATAGAATCCCTATATTGTTATTTTTGTGGCTTTATATTATTATTGTTAGGTTGGCTGGGTTATATTGTGACTCCTTAGACTCCTATATATAGAAAGAAGGTTTTGTCATTTGAATCATCCAAGAGTTGTTCATTTGTGTAATGTAAAGGAGGTTTCCCCCTCGAAGAGGCTGAATTCTAAGGTTTTCAACTATCTTTTCTATCTTTTTGTGAGCTGGTTTCATAACATTTGGTATCAGAGCTTTGGATTCTAGGATTTCGCTGCTCCAAATAGGTCATCGTGGAATTTTCACTATAACTTTTTTTCTGTGACGTTTCAGAAGCTAAAAAAAACCCATTTGAGATGAAATTGCATTGAACCTCGGGTCCGAATTTCAGAGCTTTTCGCACTATATTTGCGGAGATATGATCTGAGGAAGTTGGTCTTTTTGCAGACTCCTGAATTACATTCCAAACAGGTGACTTAGGGAAAATCATCATAACTTTCTCTTTGAGCATCAGATTGAAATTTCGTAAGAAGGTATAGAAAGAGGACGGACTGTAGTTTCTTGTATATATTTTTCAGAGCCAAAGGTCGAAACAGTGACTCGTGGCACGTCATACAAGTTCGCTCTATTGAACTAGTCTATAATCATGTCACTGTGGGAGATTTGGCATAACTCTTCCCTGGAGAATCCAATTTGGATCAGACTGGTGGCATTGGAAAGAGGATGTAGAGGGCTACCACAGGTCGCAATTTTAGAACTAGATGATCTGAAATTACAGAGATACATCAGATTCAATATCAAGCTCCTACAAAGTGAAAAAAGGTGTGTAGTTTTTTTTTTAATTTTTGCATAAGCTTGGTTTGAAAAATTAGTTTGAAGGAATTCAAAGGGCATAGTAAAGCATTATTATCATTAATTGATGCCCCGAGGAAAGAAAATGCAAACATCTAGTAAGCAACCTAAAAGCTCTAGCATGATTCATGAAGAAGAGGAAGAAATGCAACATGATATATCAAAATTACGAGACCAAGTGCAACAAGTGTCACTTGCACAAAAAGTAACAGAATCTAAGATGGATGGTTTAAAGAAATATGTAGAAGCTAAGATGGATGGTTTAGAGAAAGGCATAGAAGCTAATATGGATTGTTTAAAGACAGGCATGGAAGATTTGAAGACAGGTTTGACAAAGTTTCTACAAGAAATGCTTACTAATGGTGAAAGGGTAGTAAAGGAAACTCGTGATGAGAACAAAAGAAATGTTAATCATGATTTCATAGACTCTAATGTTGGATCAAAGACCCACCATATTCCAAAAATCGATATGAGGAATTTTGATGGCAAGGATCCCACAACATGGATATTACAGATGGAGCAATTTTTCGATCTCAATAATGTGCAAAACACACAAAAGGTACGTATTGCAACTTTATATTTGGAACCAAATCAGTTTGTATGGTATCAATGGCTTTGCTCTCGTAAAAAAATTATCACTTGGGCATTTTTTACGAAAGAATTGACAGCACATTATGAGGACACAAAAAGCAACACATTTTTAGCCAATTAATAAGTCTCAAACAAAAGGGTTCAATAATGGAGCACATTGAGGAGTTCCAAAAATTGAACATAAGGATAAAAAATATTCCAGAGGAGCATAGGATTGATGTGTTCATAGGGACTTTAAAATATAATATCCAACATGATGTTTGTCTTTGGGAACCTAATTCATTAGAGAAGGCATTCAGGTTAGCAAGAAAAATGGAAACCAAAATTATTGCAACCAAGAAGCATACCACTCACAAATATAAAGATGGAAATGTTGTTTCCCCTAGTCTTCCACAACCTATAAGGTTGACACCACAACAATTGGAAGAAAAAAGAGCAAAAGGGCTTTGTTACAGTTGTGATAGCAAATACACTAAAGGTCATAAGTATGCTGAGAATAAATTATTCTACATAGATTGTGAAGAGGAAGAAGAAAAGGAGCAAGAAAGGTCAAAAGAAGAGGATATACTCCAAGAACAAAGCCTAGATAAAGAAGAAATGAATCCAACTATATCTTGTAATGCATTAGCTGGAATTACCACTCCTCAAACCATCAAGATAGAAGGACAAATCAAGAAGAAAAATGTAATAATGTTGGTTGATTCAGGAAGTACCCACAATTTTATTCATTGTAAGATAGCAAAAGAATTGAATTGCTTCCTATATCCAGCACCAAAGTGTCAAGTGATGGTTGCAAATGGAGGAACGATAAATTGCTCTAGAAAGTGCCATAATATCAAACTATCCATGGGAGAATATGTATTGACTAGCCCAATTCTTTCCATTCCAATGGGGGGTGCTGATGTTGTACTAGGAGTCCAATGGCTACAATCCTTGGGTACAATAGCTTTTAATTTTCAATAACTTTTCATGAAATTTTCTGCGAAAGGAAAAGAAGTTGAATTAAGGGGTATTACAGGAAACCGGGAAAGATAATCAACTCTAACGGTATGACAAAGCTTCTAAAAAAGGAACAAAGAGGTGTAATTGCACAATTATGTTCGCTAGATGTTTCCACATTGGAATCATCTATTTATCCAAATCTCCAAAAAGTCTTGGACAATCATTCCAAGGTATTTGAGACTCCCAAAGGTCTCCCACCTATTCGTGATCATGATCATGCTATTCATCTGATTCCAGGAAGTGTTCCTCCAAACATCAGGCCATACGGATATCCCTATGCCCAAAAGAGTGAAATTGAACATATGGTTGCAGAAATGTTAGACGCTGGTATAATTCAACCAAGTCAAAGTTCTTTCTCTGCTCCAGTAGTATTGGTGCACAAGAAGGATGGATCATGGCGCATGTGTCCAGATTATAAGGAGCTCAACAAGCTCACTATTAAAGATAAGTTTCCCATTCCTGTCATTGATGAATTATTGGATGAATTGCATGGATCAATTTACTTCACCAAGTTGGATCTTCGTTCAGGATATCATCAAATCAGAATGAAGACTGAAGACATTCCGAAAACAACATTTAGAACCCAGGAGGTTCATTATGAATTTTTGGTCATGCCTTTTGGAGGAGAAACAATTATATGCAAAAAGCTCCAAATGTTTCTTTGGAGTACAAGAGGTGGAATATCTGGGTCATATTGTATCTCATGAAGGAGTTAAGGTAGACCCTAGCAAAATTAAAGCCATTAAGGAATGGAAAATCCCCACATCCATAAAGCATCTGCGAGGATTTCTCGGGTTGACAGGGTATTATCGCAAGTTTGTTAAGAATTATGGGAGAACAGCAGCACCTCTAACAACATTATTGAAGAAAGATGCATTTTCATGGACTCCAGAAGCAACAAAGGCTTTCGAACATATTAAAGAGGCAATGTGCCAAGCACCGGTCTTAGCTACACCGGACTTCACAAAAACCTTTATTGTGGAATGTGATGCTTCAGGAAATGGAATTGGTGTTGTTTTAATGCAAGATGAAAGACCCGTTGCTTTTGAAAGTCGTCCAATCAAGGGAAAGTTTTTACACAAAGCTATTTATGAGAAGGAAATGTTGGCAATACTACATGCACTTAAGAAATGGCGACCCTACCTAATGGGAAGACACTTCAAGGTAAAAATGGATCATGATAGCCTTAAATACTTTTTAGAACAAAGATTATCCTTTGAAGAGCAACAAAAGTGGGTCACAAAGATGTTGGGTTATGACTTTGAAATCATCTACAAAAAAGGGAAGCAAAATGTGGTGGCAGATGCACTCTCAAGAAAGGATGAGGATGTGGAAGCATTGTTGTGCACCATTTCTATTATCCGACCAAATTGGATAAACGAAGCAAGGGAGGAATGGAAGAATGATGATGAAGTGTGGGCACTTATTCGAAAGTTACAACAAGATTCCAATACTTCTGATACATTTAGCTGTCAAAATGATTCGTTATGGTACAAAGATCGCTTATACCTCTGTAAGAATTCCCAACTCAAACAAAATATTCTTATGGAATTGCACACTTCTCCCTTAGGAGGGCACTCAGGATTTAAAAACATACCACATGATTAAGAAGGATTTTTTTTGGGATGGCCTTAAATCGGATATTCAAAAGTTTGTGGCAGAATGTTTGGTTTGCCAACAAAATAAAGTTGAAACAATTAAGACCCTGGGTCTATTACAACCATTATCCATTCCAAGCCAACGTTGGGAGGAGGTTTCAATGGATTTTACCACAGGTTTACCTAAATCTGAGGGAAATAGTGTCATCATGGTGGTAGTTGACAGACTTACCAAGTATGCACACTTTTGTGCATTATCACATCCATTTAAAGCCAATACAGTTTCTACTGCATTTATGGAAACAATTCAAAAGCTACATGGAAATACAAAGATTATTGTAAGTGACAGAGATCCCATTTTCACTGGAAATTTTTGGATAGAATTATTTTCTTGTCTTGGTACTCAGTTAGCTCATAGCTCATCTTATTATCCTCAATCTGATGGGCAAACTGAGATAGTAAACAAATGTTTGGAAGAATATCTTCGTTGCTTTGTATCTGATAAACAGACACAATGGGTCAAATGGTTGCCTCTGGCTGAATGGTGGTATAACACTTCCTTCAATACAGCAACAAAAATGACCCCATTTATGGCACTTTATGGATATCAGCCACCATGCATCACATCATATTTAAGAGAAAATTCTAAGGTTCAAGCAGTGGAACATCACATCGAACATCAACAACAAGTCCTCCAACTCTTAAAGGATAACCTCGTGTTGGCATAGAATAGAATGAAACAACAGATAGATCGACATCGTAGCAAAAGAAGTTTTGATGTAGGTGATTGGGTATTCCTATGGCTACAACCACATAAACAAATGTCCCTCAAGCAAGCTAAGAATGATAATAAATTATCACCAAAGTATTATGGTTCGTACAAGGTGTTGCAAAAGATTGGTACTATGGCATACAAATTGGAGCTTCCTACAGCTTCTCGAGTGCACCTAGTTTTCCATGTTTCATGTTTAAAGAGGGTTATAGGCGACAAGCTCCCAGTTCAAACAATATTTCCAGAACTTGACGAGGAAGGAAAAAATTATATTGGAACCGGAAGCAGTCACAAAAACAAGAACTTGACAGCTATGAAATCGATCAATTTCGGAGTATCTCATCAAGTGGAAGAACTTATCCGCTGAAGATTCCACATGGGAGGATGAGAATTTTATACAGAAGCATCCAGAACTACTCAAGTGTTGAGTACAACACTTTTTTGAAGGAGAGGGGCATGTTAGGTCCCTATAATACTAGTGATTACCCCATCACTATTGTAGTTGTATCCCTTATTAATATTGTTGTGCCCCTATTGTCCCCATATTGTTATTACTGTGCCCCATAGAATCCCTCTATTGTTATTTTGTGGCTTTATATTATTATTGTTAGGTCGGCTGGGTTATATTGTGACTCCTTAGGCTCCTATATATAGAAAGGAGGTTTTGTCAGTTGAATCATCCAAGAATTGTTCATTTGTGTAATGTAAAGGAGGTTGCCCCCTCGAAGAGGCTGAATTCTAAGGCGTTCAACTATCTTTTCTATCTTTTTGTGAGCTGCTTTCATAACACATTTACCTTGAGCAGACAGAAGAAGAAAGAGAATGACAACTCAAATCTCGAACTGGATCCAATATTTGCACTGGAGAACAAAACAAGATCTACCTTGACTGATGATTCCAACAAGCTTGTAAAAGGATCTTCAAATGAATGATCACTAAAATTTAGCTTATCTGACAGATTACAATTTTGCTCCAGGTGGTCTACATACTAGGAATACAAACCTTTATATGCATTCTTTCTTTTATGAAATTTCAACTTATAACTATCATGATAGGGTTGTAAATTTTCATGTGACTTTTGTAATGAAACCACTATTGGACAAAACAATGATGTTGGCTACTAAACTAAGTCTTCATCAACCCTGTTTTCAATTTCACAACTAACTAAATGAGAAGAAATTTGATTGCAGAAACCATCCAAAAGATCGGATATTGGATCATTGAAAACTGAAAAGGGCTGATGCAATTTATTGTGCATTTGTTCCAAAGAGACTACAAGCCCCTCTCTAAGCTCACCATCCATTGCTCCAGTGATAGTTTTAACATTTTTCTTCAAGAACTCAAATGAACCAAAACTTAATGGCACATAACCACATTGAATTAATTCACAATGTTCGTCATGTTTCAACCCTCCAACCGCATCTTGAATCTCATGGTTACTCAATGGCTGTGATTTTGAACTGAAAGATTCTTCCATATAAGAAATAACAGGGTCATCAAATACATGAGAAGGTTGTTGTCAATCTATGCTATTGTCAACTTGCTTCCCTGCTTCATTAGTAATCTTATAATTTTCTTTCAGCAATTCAAATGAAGAAAAAGATAAGGGTAGAGGGTTTCCATCATCTAACTCATTGTTTTCCTCACGTTTGATGTCAAGACTATGAGATTGCTTACTTATATGATCCAGGTGGATCTTCAAGACACAATGGCATGGAAAAAGCTCAAAATTTAAAGTGGCAGAAAAGTATGTATCTTGACATCGGACCGAAGTGCTCGTCGCCTTGATTCCAATGGTGCGAATGACACTCCAATGCGAGTTTGGATGATGAAGTTATCGCCAAAAGGCTCTACCTTTGTTCCTTTGAAAAAGGAGGCATTTCTCCTAAAAATAGGCTTAAAGGCTTCTAAAGGGAAATCGTAGTCGGAGGAGTGCAAAGGGCGGACTTAACGCAAAGGCCTTTAGAACCCCGATCAGTGATCTCTGATATATCATGTCGGAGGAAGGCAGGCACGTGATCTCGGGACCCGGGTAGAGCTGACTTTCGATTGCAATATCGGCGATCGACATAACCAAAGGGAAGACCCCGAGTCGTTACATATGTGATGTGCCGACAGCGACATTGCGATTGGGCTGATAACGATACGTCGATATTGGTGATATCGGCGATTGGCAGATCCCCGCAACAAGGGCCATTGAGCAGCGCGATATGCAACTTGCGATGAGAGGGCCGGACCCGATGGGTTTATAAGCCCTATTTCATATATTTTTAAGTCTGGTTTTTCGGGATTTCTTTGTATTTCCTATGTAATGGGTTTTTTTATCATTTCACCATGCGATAGCGAATTGCGATAAAATGTCGGACCCGATGGGTTATAGACCCGATTGTATGAAATCTGAGTTCCGGCTAAAAGGCTTTCAGTCAGATTTTTCAGTGTATCCCGTGTATTATGGGTTTGAACGGAAAAAGAGCTATTTCGGGGTTTTGTTCGAACAGTCTCCATAATAAACAAACCGACCCCTGATTTAAGCATTTTGGTAACAAAACAATGACTATAAAACCCGATGGACATGGAAAAGTGCAGGGAGGGAGGATTTTTGGCACGCAGTTCAAGGCAGAAGCAGTGCAGGAGGGGCGAAAGTGCATTTGGTCTGAATTGGACAAATCTTATATGTTTTCAACCCCTCTCAACGCCACGGACGCAATGGTGCTATCCATTTCTCCATCTGAGTTCTCCATTTCTCAGCCATTTTCCAAAGGCGAGGTATAAGACTCCTTTTATGTAACTGATGATGGTATTCTCTTATTTTCATGTCATTTAATGAATGAAGGCCTCCCCATTGATCGAGCAGGGCCCGGAGACGTATTCCAAGTTGGACGAACTCCGTTATCAAGACTCATTGTCTTCTTTTCATGCCTTATGTGTTTCTTCTTCTTCTTTCATGTGCACATTAAATTTTTGTGGTTAAGCTGCAATTTTCACATGTGATTCTTTTAATACATCTATAAGCAAAAGATTCCTGGATCATTATAACACTATAAAATTTCTCCTTCAGTGATTGAAATGAAGCAAAACATAAGGGCAAAGTTTCTTCACCTGATTCGGTATCTTCTTCATGTTCTTCATTGCTGTCTTCAAGTAAATATATAAAACAATTAGTATGTAGCTCATGCTGACATGAATCAATAACCTCTCCTTTTTCTGCAAAATTTGCTTGGAAAGGAGGTCTTCTTTGTTGCTCCCTAATAGTAAGTTTGTTTTCCAAAGTGAATTTTTCCATCAACCTTTTCATGATTTTCATTAATGCATCCAATTTATTGTCTGATGATGGAGGAAACTCCTCATTACCCACTCCCCTTCTTTCAGCTTCCATTTTGGCCCTTTTGATCAACAGATTTGCTTCTACATCAACAACATTTTTCTACATTTCTTCCAAAGTTGTTGTTGGGCGTGGGATCCCCCAAGGGAATTTTTGGGGCTAAAAGCCCATATTTTGGTCAAAATTTGTAATCCAAGTGTAAAGACTCCACATTTTGTGGTTGTGGAGTGCGTAGATTTTAAAGAGTCATAGGGTTGTCAGCCCTTATTTTGGAAATGTAATGTCGGCTGTAAAAGATCTACCCATGGTCCGGGAACCATGGGATTGTATAAATAGAGCTAAGCTCTAAGTAGTTATAATCAATAAGGAAGGAGACACATCAAGATATGATGTATGAGAAATAGCTCTGAGGTAGAAGTATAAGTTTGGGTCGTAGCGTAGGTAGAGGCTCCGCAGTTGAGTGTGCAGAGGCCTAGAAGTCCGCAGCTGAGTGCGCGGACCCCTATAGCTGAGTGTGCAGGGCGGGTCGAGTCTATAATTGTCTGGAATTATCAATAAATAGAAGTATTCTATAATTTCTGTGTCTTTATTTCTTGTTTATGCATCTTTTTATGTTGGGTATAAATTTCACTTATAATTCTTATATGATGTGCGAATATATGTAAATGTATTGGTTAAGCGAACGCAAGTAAGAACATATGTTACGTGAAACTAACTAAGATCAATTAATAAGATAAGTAAGACACTTAGCCTAGTTTGGGAAGTATCGCAGTTCACTGCCCTAACAGCGCGAAAGTCCCTGAGCCGCAGGTTAGGGCTACGCGAATGCCAATTGTACCCTCTCGCGAAGGTACTGAAGGGTGGAACAAAGGGCTAAGCAACTTGCGCGAAGACAAGTATAGCCAAAATAAATTGACATCATATCCATCTCAAGGGTGCAAAAACTTGGTTCTAGCATCCCCCGATACTTCTTCGGGTGAGACTTCAGTCCGCGCTCCGCAGGTTGATGCCGAAAGGGCCAGTAGTGTAGGGATTTGTTTGGCTAACTAACACTGAACCTGGGTCAGGCCCCCTCAAGCCAACAAATGGTTCCGTTGCCAGGACCAGAATCTGCATAAGAGATGTGTGATGTCGTATCACTGGAATCCAACTAAGAAAGAAATCAAAGGCTGGTTGGACAAAAGGATTCACGAGTTCGCGGCACAAGAAAACAGAAACCCGCGACTGTCAAAAGAACAGTGGTTGGACCAATACCTATATACAGAGATCCACGAAATCTTTTTCGCCTCCTTTCCTACTAAGCTATACGAGTGGATCGTGAAGCTAGCAGATAGCCAAGGAAGGTGGAAACTTAACGGTCCTATTGTGTGGACCCCAGAGCTAGTGTGAAGGTTGGAAGCATCAGAGGATAAGATCGCTCGCGTTGTTGATCATTGGCTCAATCGCATCATAGGAGGATTTGTGACTAAATTCGCGATTGACACCTTAGTCAACTATAGCGCGGCGGAGCGGTGCTTTTTCAAAGGACCGCGAGGTAAGTACATAAAATCTTTGAATACTTGGATTAAAATGTTGTTGTGCAAAAAACAGGGTATGCAACTACCTTAATGTTTGAGACTACGCGAAGCAGAAAATTTTACAGAAACAAAGGAAATAAGGGTCCAGAGCATAGCCCCTTGATTTCACCTCTGTGAAGACGAAGAAGGGATAGCGAAGGTCTCTCCACAAAGTGCTATTCAGTTGATAAGACAAGAATTCCCACGAATACCACCTCCGCCCACACCACCTCTGACTTCACCACCATTGCCTCCAACTTCACCCGAACGACCTCCACCTCCACCGCGATTCAGTATGGAAAATACAGTGAAGTTGCCTTTGTTCAAAGGCTTGGGAAATGAGGACCTGGACCAATTCTGGTTCATTGTGAGGGCTGTATGGGAAGCTCAAGGTGTTACAGATGATCACATAAAGAAGGCGACATTGGTTAGTGCTCTGCAAGATCGTGCACTAACCTGGTATATTAAGTACTTTAACAATAACCTGAATCCTAGAATAGTGGACATCCAAGCAGCACTAAATAGGGGATTTAGAATGCCTAAATACGAAGCGCAGTCGATTGTGGGATTCAAAGAGATCGCAACGCAACCAAGAAAGACGCCTTGGGAACTGGATCAGAGGCTGAAATGTACAATTTGTGAAGGCAACATTAATTTGACAGATGGATAGCATCGCGAGTGGTTTGTGGCTTCTACTACCACACTTTAGGAGTGCGTTGTCGCAACAAAAGATAACAACTCAGGCAGAGGCCTTGGAGATTTCCATGAGACTACATGAGACTCTGATGCAAGATCTTAATCTAAGATTCCAGCAGATCCATGCGCAGCTGAAGAATCTATGCCTTGAGATGCAAAGTCTGAAGCAGGACAGGATAGTTCGACCAGAGGTACGCGAGGAACTATGGTGCTTGAAATGCAAGAGTCAGGGCCATGACAAAGACCATTGCCTGGTCTTCATGAATTACCTTACAGGAGGAGGACCGATGCCTTTAAGGTTGGAAGCTCAAGTAGGACCTAGCACGGCGCCTAATTTATGGTGCGCTATCTGTTAGGTAGCGGGAAAACATGCCACAGATAACTATCACTTTCTATAGAAGTATGTGCAAGCACCGCAATAGTTGTTCTGCAACTTTTGTAGGTCAGTAGGACATGATGAGTGTATTTGCAGGAGCTATGAATTGATAATGGATAGAACTCCCACCTACATGGTTCAAGTCGAAATGCGGCCCCTTGACCAGAATGTAGGGATGGCGCAGATAGGATTTCAGGGGCGCAGACGAGGCCGAGGCGGAGGAGGACCTGGTAGAGGTCGAGGACAGTTGATTTGCTACAATTGTGGAGGGCCAGGACACTATGCCCATGATTGCACTAATTCAACGTGTCCGTCGTGCAAATATTGCACGTTGTTTGATCATGAAATGGAAGATTGTCCTACATTGATAGCTAGGATATGTGACAAAGGAGCAGTACTACCTCCCCCGACTTAAAACCTACAGATGATGAGGTCTAAGCCATGCGAGGAAGATCCAAACGTAAATATAGTGCTCCGAAGTGGAATCGCGATGGTAGATGACAAGGGGAAACAACCAGAAGACAGTACCTAGGTTCGCAAAGCCCCAACAAAAGAGGCTGAGTTCAATTTGGAGCACGCTTGTGAAGCATTCATGGAAGCTAAGAAGAGATTCATTGAGGCCTCCACCTCAGAAAGCAAGGATAAGCTTGAGCCGGAGATGGACCCCTCTGTGCTCACAACTTTCCTGGAAACTTGTATGAAGTTACTACGTGACAATAAGGTCGTGAAAGGGCTACAAGAACTCATCAATAGATGCGCTGGAACTGCGCCTAGTACGAAAGATTGGAAAGCATAAGATAAGGACGGGGTGTGAAATGAGACTCACCGCGTAGATCAGAGAATACGAAATGGATCAAGCCATTATGGATTTGGAACCAGAAGCGAATGTTCTACCGAAGCAGACTTTGGAGAGAATGGGGAGACCTGCGCAACAATGGTCTCTAATTCAGCTAAGGATGGCGAATCAGCAGAAAATCATACCCATGGGGCGGCTACAGGGGGTGACCATAGATATTGAGGGAGCGAGCGCACCGACAGATTTTGAAGTAATAGAGATAGTAGATGATATCAATCCCTACCCTGCGCTCCTGGGAATTGACTCGGCTACTGATATGAATAGGGTAATCAATTTGAAGAAGCGAAAGATGATCTTTGAGAAGAAGTCACTACATGTAATAATACCCATCGATCCTGCTGAGGGATTGCGATATATGGAACCAGTCCGCAATTATGAGAGTGATGATGATCTCGACTGCATCTATAAGATAACAACGTGAGACCAAGACTGGGTAAATCCCACCACGGATGGACGGATTATGTGGGATAACAAGAGTTCCTACACTTCGGATTCCGACGAAGAAATAGAACACCAGCAGAATCGGTTACACGAAGTAACTACGCTGAATTGCAACATGATGACTAGATCACTGCGGTGTGTGTCATCAGAGGTAAGAAATCTGCCTATTTATGATGGTCTAAGTGAGGTAGATATATTTTTGGATGCATTTGAAAGGGAGATGCCAAAAAAGCAACACTTCCAGGCCTTAGACTAGGCACTGCGCACTACGTCCAAAAGATGGTGGGGTACGTACAAGGGAAGCTTTGATGATTGTCGCGAATGTAGAAGAATGATGAGAGCACAATTTGGGAAGCGTAAGATGCAATTGACAGATAAGTACGATGGATAGAATGATCCGTGTGCGCATCTGGCCAAATGAACGCAGGCTTATGGAGAAAAGCCACAACCTGAATGGGTGCACCTGTTATGTCACACCCTGGATGTTATCCCAATGAATTGGTATATAGAAACAGAGCTCCGCCATGGGACAGGTGAATGGGATATCCTGCATGAAGGATTCATGATGACATTCAGTTTTGAGGACAGGTTTGACAGTGTTGACAAAGTGCTACAAGAGGTGAAAGGAGCCATCTTTAGGATACCACAGGATCCTTTAGATCTTATTCAGCCTGAATGGGCTACTTAGCTGAGTCATGCACTGGAACATTATAATATAACTGTTGAAGAGGAGGACGAGGATCCGCGGAAGATTAACATTCCAGAAACAGAAGGCCACCACTAGGTTCAAGGATCGTAGATTGAGAACCCTGATATAACCGCGCTGGTGAAAACTAAACAGGTGAACATTGGTACGGAGGCAAAACCCAAATTCGCGAAGATTGGAGACTACTGGGACGATGCGATGGTGGATAAGGTCATTGAATTACTCTGTGAATATCAGGACTTATTCCCTACCAAGTTTATGGATTTGAAAAGAATAATTGGATATCTAGGAGTGATGAAGATCACGTTAAAGCCCGATGTGAAGCTAATTAAGTAGAGGCCTTACCACCTAAATCTGAAATACAAGGAGAAGGTCCGCTTAGAGCTAGACAAAATGCTAGCAGCAGGCATCATTGAGCATGTGGAAGAGTCTGATTGGGTAAGCCCAATGGTGGTGCAAAAGAAGAAGCAGAAGGATGAAATAAGGATATGCGTGGATCTCAGAAAACTGAATGACACTTGTGTGCATGATCCTTTCCCAAATCCGTTCACAGATGAAGTGTTGGACAATGTAGGTGGCCAGGAAGCGTATTCCTTCACTAATGGGTTCTCTGGGTACCACCAAATCAAAATCGCGCTAGAGGATAGGAGCAAGACAACCTTCGCAACTGAGTAGGGTTGTTTTTAATACACTGTAATGTTGTTTGGGTTGAAGAATGTGCGTGCTATATTTTCGTGTGTGCTTGTCACGGCATTCAAGGAATTTATTCATAAGTTCCTGGAGATCTATTTTGATGACTCGAATGTATTTGGGTAGGTTAAGTGCCATGTAGTGAGCTTGCGCTTGATGCTGGATACCTGTCGAAGATACTAGATCATGCTTAACCTCAAGAAGTGTCTATTTTGTGTTCCTTTTGGAACCTATTGGGGCATGTGGTTTATAGACAAGGGCCGATGGTAGACCCCACGAATATCGCAGTGATTCTGAACTTGGAAGCACCGAGGAGTGTGAAACAGTTGCGTGCTACTCTGGGACATATGGGATATTACAGGAAGTTTATCAAAATCTATACCCAGATCACCACGTCGATGGAGAAACTGTTGAAGAAGGATGTCACGTTCTGCTGGAATGATGACTATAAGAAAAGCTTGGATATATTGAAAGAAAATATGGTTACTGCGCCGATTCTAGACTTCCCGAACTGGAAGAAAGAGTTTCATGTACATGTTGGCGCGTCATGTATAGCGTAGGGTGTAGTACTAACATAGGATGGTGGAGAAGGCTTGGACCACCCTATCGTGTTCGCAAGCCGCAGATTATCCAAGGCAGAGAAGAACTATTGTACCACTGAACGCGAAGGGCTAGCTATGGTGTATGCGCTCCAGAAGTACCAACACTACTTGCTAGGAGGCCACTTTAAGATGTACACGGATCACTTCTCACTGAAGTACTTGGTCAATAAGCCTATGTTGGGGGGGCGAATCTACAGATGGCTCTTATTGTTCCAAGAATACGATTTTGAAATTGTTGTGAATCCTGGACGATTAAACGCGGGACCATACCATCTGTTTCGCATCAAAAGAGGTGAGGAACCTACTAACTTGGAGGAAGGATTGCCTGACGCATAGCTATTTGTAGTGTGTGTCACAGATGTTCATTTCGAGGATATAATACACTTCCTACAAACTAGAACTGTACCGGAAGGATACTCTGTCTAGCAAAAGAAGGAATTAGTTGTGTGCGCGGAAGATTTCTCTGTCATTGTCGGGAATCTATACAAGACGTGGACTGATGAGATACTGCGAAGGTATGTACCTGAGTTTGAACGAAGCAACATTCTTGTGGGTGCTCATGGGGGCACCGCGGGAGGACATTATGCAGGGAGAGCAACCACGCAGAAGACTCTATGCGTTGGGTTGTGGTGGCCAACCCTTCATCAGGATTTAAAAGCATATTGCAAGGCATGTTATGTATGTCAAAGAACAGGTAGGCCATCGCGGAGGGATGAAATGCCTTTGAATCCACAAATGACATTGCAACCCTTCGAAAAGTGGGCAACAGATTTTGTAGGACCCATTCAACCACAAGGGAACACAGGAGTGAGGTACATTATTACTGCGACAGAGTACTTGACTCGTTGGGCAGAAGCGCAGCGTGTGAAGGATTGCACAGGTGCGACGGCTACAAAATTCCTATTTGAGTATGTATTAACGCGATCTGGATGTCCAAATATTTTGATGAGTGATCGAGGTACGCACTTTTTGAATGAAACAATTAGCACGCTGACGGAAGAATTTCAGGTATATCACCAGAAGAGCACTCCTTATCATCCACAGGTTAACGGAACAGTGGAGGCGTTTAACGAAGTGCTTGAAAATGTGCTGACCAAGGTTTGCAATGCTCAGCGAAGTGATTGGGACCTATGCATACCTGCAGTATTGTGGGCTTATCAGACAACATGCAAAAAGCTGATAGGACAAACCCCTTTTAGGCTTGTCTATGGTGTGGAAGCCGTAATGCCTATGGAATACATCATGCCTAGTCTGCACATAGCAGCGCTCATAGGTATGACAGATCGCAGAGCCCTGGAAGAGAGGCTTGCACAGTTGGATGAGCTTGAAGAAGAGATATTTGTGGTTGGATTTCACCAGTAGGTCCAAAAGCAGCGTGAAAAATCATGGCATGACTAACATATTAAGTTGCGCACCTTTAAGGTGAATGACTTGGTGTTGTTGTATGATAGTAAGTTTGATAAATTTCTAGGGAAATTTGGAATGCATTGGTTGGGGCCTTATGTTATTAAGGAGATTACGACGGAGGTGTGGTCCAGCTGGTTAAGTTGAATGAATATCCCTTCTCAGTGTCATGCGGAAAGAGTCAATTTTGCGGACAAAACCGACCTCCCTAGAAGCTAAGGCTTTCTAGTGACAAACAAAACAATCAAGCACTATCTTTCCCTAAATATGCATTTAAAATACAAGCAACCAGGTGTTTAAAGCATACCTTTAGTCCAACTCTGTTTGTAGCAGCCAAGCCTCTCCGATCTAGATGAGCTCCTCCTTCTCTTTGAAACCTGCATTCACTAACAAGCAAACGATTACATAGCACCTGAATAACTCATATAATAAAACATATTCATCATAAAGACCAAGGAGTATATGAAACAAATTATATATAACAACTTGTTGAGAAAAATGAACTTAATTGTATTAATTGGAAACAAAAGAAACCATTACAACCAGTGCCTTGGTGTTGTGCAGGTCCCTCCCAGGGTCCAGCAAGAGTTCTCCTTTACTTTGATCAGCTCAGCCACTTCCAAATGAAGCTAAGAAAGGATTGGAATCTCTCCTCTCAAGCTCTATAAGGGAGTCCTAATTTCAACAGCATCTACCCTTAGGAATGTTCAGCTTTCAACCTCCCCTCCCTCTGGCCCAATGCCTGTATTTATAATGCTTTGGAGGAAGTTAATTAGGTCCACCATCAATGGGATAAGCCCCTCTTTCAATGGGATAGCTGCCCTCTTGATGGGATAAGTTCCTCTTTCTTTGGGATGCATGAACCATCTGGAGGCGCTCAATACACGTCAAACCATCTTCTAGAATGCTCTAGATTCAACCACAAGTAACTTTTTTGAAGTAAAACTCGCGCCTTTTGACCTTTACAGGAGTACGCACCCACCCCTTTACAGACAGAGCGTACAAGTACGCAGGTATTGTGAACTTGAGGTGCGTACACGCAGGTACGGTTAAGAGAAACTGTGTAACCAGAGTTAATTAACTTTTTAAGGACTTTCTCTCTTTCTTGGAGTTTGACATGAGGAGCAGAGGTATAAGACTTGCCAAGGAGGACAGTATGACAGTTGATGGAGCCATACCGACTGTAAATAGTCATGGTGACAAATTTTAGTGTAACAGATTGCCCCCTAAAGTGCGAAGCCTGTAGTAGATTAGGGTTTCATATCATCTAGGAAGGGTGAAGTACTTTATCATTTCAAGGATTATCTTGTGGAGAGCCCAGTCGGAACCTGCAAATATTCAACACAAAATACATATATAAGATCATATCATCGCTGAGGTAGGCATTCCCATACTCACATTGAAAACTTTAACTAACAAACTAACTACTGCTCTGATATAGGAATGATTTCGCAGTACATCATAATCATAGACTCATGTAGACACAGTATGGACGCAGCCATCTGTTTATGATTAGTCTACTATATAATGAATACAAAACTCCTCGCAGCCTGGATGGTGGAAACTAGATCCAGGGTCTTCATTTCTACTTCCCGAAATGGTACGATTCTATCCATGCGAATAAATGAGTTGATGTCGAACATGGTAGAAACCACTTGATTACCAGTCGATGATGTAAACTGTTAACAAGTGTGAGAGAGACCACCAGTGATGTCAATGGTTCTCAAAGTACCCAGTACAATCCATGAGATGTGAATGAATGTGTTGATGTCGAACATATCACAGAATCCTTCGATCGAAAGTCAATGATGTAAATTGTCGTCAAAGGCGAGAAACCTGCCATTGATGCATGCAGGTTTCAAGGTACTGACGATTTCTAGGTCATCTTTCTAGATAATGTGCTGATGCCGATAGAAAGCGACCCGTTGCAGGCAAGCCCACAACACGAAATCATAGATCAAGTTGAAGAAATGTAGCTGTAAGGACTGACTCAGGGATGGTCAAGATGGATCACAGGTATTTTGCATATGAATGGTTTATTTGCAGTGACCTCTTGAACACATAACGACACGACAGATGGCTTGGTGATAATTGACCCAAAGTTAATACCCGGAACCGGCTGAAGGTTTTCAATGTGGTTTGATCAACTGTTAGGCAAAGGATTTCCCAACCCAGGTGAATGAAAAGTGTCGTGTTCAAGAGTGGTGCTAAGGTTTCTCTGAGACAAAAGATAACAAATAGGCTCATTTTTCTCTCTTTTACCCCACCATTTCTGGCAAGTACCTCTTTATTTTTTACAAGCTTGAGGAGGATAACATATGCTTGATTATAAGCTCATCCTTCGGATGAGTCCAACTTAGTTTAGATTCGAACCCTAAGAAGGAGTGGTCTGTTCCTGTTTGTAATCAAACAGGTCCTTTACTGTGAAATTTTAACGAGTCCAGTATAGGAGAAACTCGGCGTTTTTCAATTTTAGAGAGTCTGAAAAAACTTAAGAAGACTCCAGGGTTGACCTTTTTCGTAAATTTGTCTCTCCCAAGCCCGAAAAAGTATAAAATAATACTTGAGAGAACCGCTTGATCTTTACGACCAAGGAGTACTTTCATGATTAGTGTCTTTGACCTGAAAAGTAAAAAGCGATCAAGGACACGTCGTTTTATTTCCAATATCGAATTTTAAACGACAAAAATCCGGCAATCTTTTCCTATTTTTACGGTCAGAAAAGGGCTATAAGAGGACCGTCTTTTAATTCCGTTTTAACGAGTGTAAAAGAAACGCTCGGCAACCTTTTCATGTTTTAGGAGTCAAAAAAGGGCTTAAAGATGACTCCGATGTTTTTGTTTGTAAAAAATGACAATTTTCCCTGAAAATCCTTTATCCTGCACAAAAACCAACACATTACTCATACCTGTTTAAAGATAGATAAAAATACTTTGAAAAATACCTTTTCATGGTGAAAAATAAACAAATTTACCATTTATTTACCCAAAAAACCTATAAAAAGGGCTTTTACCAATTCATTTTTACCGTTTTACTGTTGAGGAGAGAAAAAGGGCTTTTGGCAAGAAACTTCCCGTGGACATTGCGGAGAATCCGACCGTCGAAATCGAACGCCGTCTCTTTCAGGTATTCTACAACATCCTCCTCTTCATTTTCATCTGTTTAGAATTTGTTTTTAGGCCCTAGATGTCATTTTTTGGAGGCTTTGGGGTTTCAAGATCCGCCTTTCGGGGTACGCAGGTGCCACACTAGGGACCTGCGTACCCCGACATTTTCTCAGTTGGGAAAATGGCGGGCGTACGCACCTTGCCTTAAAGGAACCCGCGTACCCACGCTCTGTTCCTAAAGGCGGGGTGCGTACTCCGCGCAAAGGGTTTACAAACCCCAAATTCTCCAAATTGGACCAACAATTTTTGATTTCATGGATTCTAATGGATGTTTTCTGGTGTGTAGATTTCCCACCATGCTTGATTGGCGCGAGAGAGAGCACGAAGATGTTGATTTGGCCGCCATTAATCATCAACCATCCATTGATGCTTTGAAGGCATGCAGCCTTTACAAATACTGGGCCATACCTGGCATGAGGGCCCAGGTGCGCTTTCTAGAGTGGCTGGTAGAAAGATGGAACGTTCAGGACCAGTGCTTTTACATTGGAGGGCACCAGCTCGAGATAGAGCCCTCAGATATTTACTTCCTCACTGGTTTGCCCAAGAGAGGCGAACACTTGACTCTGTTCGGGACTAGGCCGGGTGGCCAGTCCATCGCTAGTCTCCGACTAGAGTGGTGTAACACTCAGTCTCAGGAGAAGGGGATAGAGATCAAAACTATATCCCGACCTGAACTTATGGTGATTGCTTTTACAGTTACCAGACTTTGCGGGGTTGCCGCTTTACACATTGCCACTGGATCCCAGATGCGGATGGCGATTGATTGCTATCGAGGCACCATTTTCAACTGGTGTGATGCTGTGTTGGCCAATTTAAAGGGCCAACTGACTAGAACCAAAAACGGACAGCTAAAGACTTTTGGTTATGGGCCTTTAGTTGTGAGTTTTGCCTTAGAGAGGGTTCTGATGCTGATCCCACAGCAGCTCATTGTTGAGGCTGGGCCTCCCCGAGAGCCTAAATTGATGCGATGGGTTGCGGTTATGGCCCGTCATCCTGATGAGGGCACGGAGGTTGTCCGATTTACTACGGAGTACTTTCACTGGTTAGAGGACCACGTATTTTCTATACAGGATTTTCCTTATGCCGGAATTGATTTTCGTGGAGATCCGGACATGGTTCTACCACCGGGAGAACAATGGGATGACACAGGTAATTCATTTTCCACAAGTTTTTAAATTATCTATTTTTTTTGTTTTTATATCGTCTCAAAACTGACAGTAATAATTTTCAAAATGCAGATGTAGGCCCATGTCGTCCAGCCAATCTCCGGCCTTTCGAGAGGAGACTACCAGTTGCAGCGGCACCGGCCCCACAGGACGAGGCCACAGAGACCTTAGCTGAGTTGGAACAAGACCTAGAGCGTCTTACAGCAGATATACCAGAGACTACTATAGATGATATTCCTATCAGGCTTCAGCGCTATGTAGTCGCAGTCCCAGGACCTTTTAGAAGGTTCTTGTGTAGGGTAGCCCGTGCAGTGGTGTCGTATAGAGAGCATCACCAGTGATTGGATGGTCGTTTTTGTAGACACATGTGACATTTTGGTTTTTTGTACTTATCATTTTTGCCGATCATAAGGTGTTTTTCAACCTATGATCGAAGACGATGTATTTTTTGACACACTCCTATCTATATATATCATTATTACCGGCTTATCTTGTTAAACATGTGTGATGAAATGTTTTTAAATTTACATATATGATTATTGCAAATGTCTATTTAACATTCAAGAAGCAATTGCATCTGCTAATGTATTTAAAGACCTTGGAATATGCTGATATTCAATGTAATCAAATTCACGTTCCAAGAGACGCACTCTCAAAAATAACCTTAATAACGCTGGATTTCTAATGGCATACACTCTATTAAGCTGTAATACAACGAGTTTACAATCCAACCTCACTATCAAACTCCAAATCCCAAATGAAATAGATTCAGACAATAACTCAATCACTGCACTATATTCGGCAATGTTGTTTGTTGTTTGACCGAGGCTCACCCCATGCATAGAAACTAACTCGTCAGAGGGCGAATAGATAACCCAAGCTGCGGAAGAGATATTCTGTGTACTACGACAAGCACCATCAGCAAATCCAATGTATGTTTGGAGAGGCATCGACATCTGCAAACATCAAGCGTAAAACCAAGATAAGCAGAATAACAACGAAAAACACACTCTCTAAGCTAAGCACACTGTCTAAACTAACAAACACACTAGCTAGAAAGAAAAATATATCCTAACTAAAATCTCCATACCCATCATTTAAGCATAATACCTCTTCAGGTAAAGTCCATTTCTGGGTTTACCCAAAGAGTCCCCATCAAAGTCTACCAGCTCATAGGCCCCTTTTGCTAGCTTTCGCTTGACAATGTAGGGCCCATGCCACATAGGAACGAATTTTCCAGCACCTAATTTATCGTTAGCTTGATCATATAATAGCACTAGATCTCCTTCCGAAAAATTTCGAGGGGTCACATTTCGATCATACTGAGCTTTCATACGTTTTGCATGAGTCTCGATCGCCAATGCAGCATCACGTCGAGTCTCATCTAGTTGAGCTAAGTATAATAAACGCTTCTCCTCTTCGGAAGTAGCTGGAAGTAATTCAATGGCCATTTGAAGTGACGGGATTTCGCATTCAATGGGCAGCACAGCTTCCAAACCATAAACTAGTTGGAAAGGAGTGAACCCTGTTGATGTTTTCACTGAGGTTCGGTATGCCCAAAGCGCGGAAAATAACATGTTGTGCCAATTCGACTGATGAATACCAATGATTCGTCGGATCATGATAACTAAAACTTTGTTGATGGACTCAACCAGACCATTCGCTTGTGGATAATAAGGAGTTGAGCTATCGTGACGCAAACCAAGCTGGCCTGTAAGTTCTGTCATCATAACGTTTCGAAAATGGCGCCCATGGTCAGTGATTATCGCTTGTGGGACACCAAACCTAGCAATGATGTGATTGAATACGAAAATTGTAGTTGTCTTGCCGTCTGCCTTGAATGTAGGCATTGCCTCGGCCCACTTAGTAAAACAATCTACTGCAAGGATGATATACGCATGCCCCCCGGCCGAGTGAGGGTTACATGTAATAAAATTGATACCCCATTTGTCAAAAGGACCAACGGCAATTATAGGGTGGAGAGGAGCAGGTGGAGCGCGCATCTTGCGATCAAACACTTGACAGTTGTGGCATTTCCGGACCGCAGTAATACAATCTTTAAACAAGGACGGCCAGAAGTAGCCAGCGCGCAATATCTTTTGGGCTGTGGCATACCCAGACATATGACCGCCACACGCTCCAGAGTGACAGTCATTCAGAACCCTTTCAGCTTCCTCGTGAGTTAAACAACGTCGAAAAACCAAGTCCGCCCCACGGCGATAAAGAGTATCTCCAATAATTTTGTACTGTTGGGACTGGAATCAAATTTTCCGACATTCCGACTTTGAAACTTCGGGCCGAAAGGATTAGGTTTGGAGATAGAAGATGATATCTCCATACCACGGATCTAAAGTGCTGATGAGAAACAAAGATTCGTCCGCAATGGGTTCCTCTGCCACAGTTTCCGTGTCAACACGCGGGAAGTCACACATTAACTCTGCAAAAACTAAAGATTTCTTAGACTTAGATTTCTCAAACTCCAAGTCGAACTCTTGCAGGATAACGATCCATTTAGAGTACTTGCCCCCTAGCAATTGTTTAGTCAAAATGTAGATCATAGGGTTGCAATCCAAAATGACTGTAGTTTTACGGAGTAGGATGTAGTGACGAAAACATTGGACAGCTTGAACGGCTGCCAATGCCAATTTCTCCACATGTGAATATTTGAGTTCAGTTGGATTTAACGTCCGACTAAGGTAATATATCACATGTTCCGTTCCGAATTCATCTTCCTGTACTAAGACCATTCCAATAGTGGAATGAGCGGCGGCGAGGTACAAAAAGTAATCCTGGTTGTAGTTGGGAGGATGCAGCAACGGTGCATGGGTCAACGCGTGCTTGAGTGCATCAAAAGATTTTTGAGCTATCTCATCCCAAGAGAATTGAGCGTTCTGTTTCAACAACCGGGTGAAACCCTTTGTAACCTCGGCGTAGTTAGGAATGAATCGTCGTAAAAAGTTTTCTTTCCCCTGCAAACTTTGGAGTTGGCGAAGACTCGAAGGAGGAGGCAATTTGATGATAGCTTCTACCTTCGAGGGATCGACGCGAATGCCAGCTTTCGAAACTACAAATCCCAGCAATCGTCCCACTTCTATACAGAAGACACATTTGTGTGGGTTCAACCGAATACGATAATGCCTACACCTCATGAATATTGCTCGTAAATGGACAAGGTGATCAGCTCGATGTAATGAATGAGCGGGAAAATCATCGAGAACGGTTGCACAATGTGTTTGATGTCATGAAACGCATAAGACATCGCCCTTTGAAAAGTTGCTTCGGCATTATTAAGCCCAAAAGGTAATTTGCAATAAGCAAATGTCCCCCATGGACAAATGAAAGCCGTTTTTGGTTGATCGGTAGGTAGAATATTGATTTGATTGTAACCGGAAAAACCGTCCATAAAGGAAAATATTTCACTGTCGGCACAATCGTCAATTATTTGATCGATATAGGGTGTTGGGTAGTTGTCCTTTGGACAAGCTCGCTTAATGTCCCTATAGTCGATGCATATTCTTATTGTTCCCTGTTTTTTGTTAACCAGAACAATATTCGATACCCAATCCGTTAACGGGATCGGATAAAGGAAACCTGCTTTCAACAGCTTCTCAACTTCTGCTTTAATTGCAGCCGCTTTTCGTGGGTGAATCTGACGCAAACGTTGCCGGACGGGTTTAGCGTCCGGGTAAGTCTTGATCTCATGGACAACAATCGCGGGATCAATTCCTGGCATTTCCTCGTAGGACCAGGCAAACACGTCGCGGAATTCTTGAAATAGGGCCTTGTATATCTGAATTTCGTCATCTGAACACGAGGCACCTATATGAATGTGCTGAACAATTCCGGGCTTGACTGAAATGTCAATGGGAATAGTGCGTGAAATGTTTCCCAGATTCAGCTCTGAATCAGGATGTTTCATTGGATTCTGAGCTTCTTTGACATATTCAGCTGTAAAGATTGATGAAAAATCATTTTCAAAACGATCATCCTCAGGTAAAAACGAAGATCTGTGATGGAGATCTTCCCATGGTAAATCGTCTACACACAGGACTTCACGAAGTTGCTCGTCAGATGACACAACTTCGGGAAACGCTATTAACTCCGAGGTTGATGTGAAAAGTGATTCCTCACGGACCACATTCATTTGGTCGATTTTGGTTGAACGCGGGTCGGTAAAAAACTGCACGGCTTCATAGGCAATTTCATATGGACTCAAAGGTATAGCATCACCAAATGAGTCTATATCAGATTCAGAAGGAATGATCCAAGGATCATCATAAACAATGGTGTCTGATGTAACCATATGAATAGATGCAAATGAAGACAATGCGTTGATTGGAGGAAAAGGAAAAGTTCCCAGTAAACCGACATCTTTAACTAATCCTACTCCAACATCCTTATAAGGGATAGTCGTTTTACCGACATGCTGGATACTCTCTGAAGAGGATGGGTCGGATGAAAAGTAAGCCAGTTGGTCTATTGTTACGATCTTGCCATTATGTGGAAACTTTATTACTCGGAAGACCGATGAAACGACCGCTGTCATAGCGTAAGACCAACTTCGACCCAAGAGAAGGTTGTATAGAGGGGCATCAACCACCTCCACATCTAGACTAACGGTTTTTCCTTCGACCCCTATAGGCAAATCCTGTAGAATGCCAAACGGATGAAACCCACAGCCATCAAAGGCCTTAAGAATTGTCGGGGATTGATTTAGTGAAGGGGAACCAAGCGATCTCCAACACTGTATCGACATAATACACGTGGAAACTCCCTCATCAATTACAGTCCGATGAATAGGCCTGTTTTTGACTATCACTGGGATCTGGAAAGCCATTTGATGAGGCAAACGCGGTGTACTATTTTCTAGATCAAAGATTATTAGGTTCGGGTCCTCAACATCAACAGCTCCTATAGTCGACAAAAGTAACTTGCGTTGTGCTGGGCATGATTGCAGCACTTCCAAAGCCGACATTGCTGAGGGTGAAACAGCTAAGTCCTCAACAATGTTATAATTTTGGGCCGCTCTCGCATGTGGATTGAAAGCAGACTTTCGAAGTATACCCTTGGCGGGCGGTTTGATTACTAAGTCCGGGTTAGGTTTCTCGATTTGTAGTGGATCGGAACCGGGAGCTGAGGTTGATGGATTAGAATGAGAAGATTCTGCTTCTTTGCCATCAACAGGACTTTTACTACCATAATCTTGCGATCGAGTCGCAATCCTTACATGAGACATCATCAATATGGGTTCTTCACTGGCACTCGAGGAAGAACCTATCATCTTACTCTCCTGCTTTGGAAATGGGTCTTTCAAAACAGCAGGAGTTGGGGAACCTTTGACGATTTTCACAACCTCTGCCCGATGAGGGCAATCTCTTGTAAAATGATCCTCTTCACAAATAAGACAAGGATATCGAGGTTTGCGTTTTTCGTCATTGGTTTCCGACTTTTCAGTTTTCTCCTTTGGAGTTTTGTCTGCTTTATTCTTCTTCTTGCCTTTCTTTTTTTCGCCATATTTTGATTTAGCCGTAGATGACTCTACAGCGTGAATATCGGCGGAAACTTCAGCAGAAGAGTCTCCTGTCGGGGAGTCTGGTAAGGTTATAATAGGAGAAGAATTCTTTGAAGACTTCTTCTTGCTTTTAGTATTCACCGTACCAATCATGCCATCAGCGGCATGAGACCCCGAAGGAACATCAGCGATTTGATTTGACTTAGGAAGATCTGGGATCTTTTCGTGTAACGTACCTGACTGAGTGTAAACTAAGTCAAGGTACTGCGCTTGAGCAATCACTTGCTCCTCAGTAACTACTCCGGCCTTAGCTACGTCTTCAGTAATCTTCGGTAACAATGATTTAACAAACCATTCAGCTAAGATTTGGTCCGGGATAAAAACTTTCACTAACCGCCTTCGACGTCTCCATTCATGAATATGATCGGAAATATAAGTGGACGTCGATTGTTTTAATGAATTTAGTAACTCCGTGCCATTATCATATCTGACCGGCAACTGAAAATGAGTTAAAAACGAGGTAGCTAACTGGCTAAAATTATAAAAAGAGGCTCGTGGTACCTCAATGTACCACTTGGCCGCAATACCAATGAGAGTACGCTGGAAAAGGCGTAAGCGGATCGAATCATCCGAGATGGAATTAGAGGCACACCAGAGGTGGTAAGTCATCACATGATTCGACGGGTCCTCTCCAGATTTACCTTCGAACTTGGGAATGTCACTGGACAACTTATTTGGCATTGGCGGCCAAAACGAAAGATAATTTATTGGATCGTTCGTTAGGCGCGACAAGTCTGGTAAGTCCAAAGTTGCGATAAACGGTAATTGCTGATTAGGATCGCTAAAGCTCTGGGTCACGAGACCAGTCCCAGGAGGAGGATATCCAGGATAACTTGGAATAGGAATCGCGTTCGGGATATTGTATCCTCCCGGAAAACCAGGATTAACCGGACCGTACTGGGGTTGTTGTTATTGTTGATAAGTGTACCCAGGATACGGTTGATACTGGTAAATTGGCTACTGGACAGCAGGACCGTATTGGTACTGTCCCTGGTACGGTTGATAAGTGAATTGTGGTTGACTTGTGACAACCGTACTTAAACCATGTTGTCCTATAGGCATCTGAACCGTAGTTTGAATCGTGGATCCAGACGATGGTAAAGATGTCTGAGGAGTAGTTACAGAGACAGTAGAAACTGGAGCTGTCGATACTCCAGAAGTAAGTGGGGTAGATTGAACGGATGTTGCGGTAGTTGCAGCAGTCGTTTGAGATGGAGTACTAGGTGCAATAGGCCCAGACTGAGAAACTACCGAAGGTACAGAAGTTTGAACATTAGACTGGACTCGTTGCTGGGGTGAACCAGAAACTAAGGGTTGTCCAGTTTGAGATGACAACTGTACACTTGGCTGCAATACCTGTTGAACTTGCGATGGGTCCCACACTATGTTCATTCCGGGGTATTGACCCATAACAGGTTGAGGATATTGAGATCCATAACCAGATTGAGGGTAGGATTGATAACTGAAAGGTACATTTCCCGTACCTTGAACATAAGATTGACCTTGGGGTGGTTGGAAACCTTGACTCGAGTACTGACCTTGGGGTAGATACCCTTGAGGTAGGTACTGATACTGGGGTTGACCTTGAGGTATAAATTGATACTGAGGTTGACCTTGGGGTACATATTGAGGCTGGGGTTGACCTTGAGGAATGTACTGCACCACGGGTACATACTGTCCTTGAGGTTGCCCCCCAGACGCAATTTGTGTACCTTGAGGTTGCCCCCCAGGCGATAACTGGCCACCTTGAGGTTGAGAACTGGGAATTGAACCTGACATCATGTAAATGTCTCCTACGCCCAACGGTTTATTACCATTGTTTCCAGTTAATAACCCATGTTCAATGGGTTGAGGAGATGCTCCCGCAAAAGTACCAGAAAGTGACCGATACCCGGAGGGAACAGAAGGACCACCGTACAACAAAGATTTAGGAGATTGAGTAAACATGGACGATTGACCAGACATATTTACAGGAGTATAAATACCTCCAGGTGGATAATGAGCACGAGGTGGAGAAAAACTTAACCCTGAGTTGTCCAAATAATTAGTTATAGAAAGATACCAAGTAGTACTTCTAGGTGGACTGTAAAGAATGGATTCACGCTCCCTTAGATCAATAGTAGGTTGATTTTCAGGGATAGGGATGCCTATTTCTTCTTCTGGAGCAAGTTCTTCAATAGCTATCAAACCAGAAGGAAGATTTTCGGTGATGACTCTTTCTACCCTAGGTGAATCAGGAGCACTAGAAGTTGGAGTAACAGGTTCAGATATCTCAGGTTCTTCGCCTATATCACTAGTAGATGAAAAACTACCAGTAAGCTCGGAAACTGCAATAGCTTCAGGATTATAACCTGTTTTTAGACTTTGGTAATCAGGATGAACTACCAACGAAGACTCTCCTTCTTCAGGTGAACCTACTTTACTGCCACTAGGAGTTACAAGGACTTTCAAACCTTCGTAATGACCCGGGACGTCTTCAGGAGGTTGGCCCCGAAGTCTACGGGACTTCCTCAACAAATCAGCCACGGTTACAATCTCAGGAGACTGGCCCCGAAGTCTATGGGACTGTCTCGGTAATTCA
Source organism: Pinus tabuliformis (assembly GCA_031772625.1). NCBI lineage: Eukaryota > Viridiplantae > Streptophyta > Pinopsida > Pinales > Pinaceae > Pinus > Pinus tabuliformis. The sequence continues at coordinate 345,985,570 of CM062818.1, read as the reverse complement.
GCCACAGTTAAAAACTTTTAACTACTGCACACGCAAACAAAGTAAAATCTCAAAGCAAACCACCTAAAGTCTCTAAAGAACCAAACAAATTCGAATCACACGCCTAAAGAATCTAGGGTGTCAAACCATACACAAACAGTAGCCTTCCGGACCGAAAACACTAGTTGGTGATGAAATCCAACATCGTCGAATTCAGTACAGAAGTGGTGGGTGGAACAGTTACCCCGGCAACCTGCTTAATGAATAGACCGGCACAAGTTCCTCCACTTTAACAGTCTCGAGTGAAGTGAACCCCCCGGAAAATCCAAGTGAGTCGAGCCGACGTCTGCTCCAGGTACAGTGGGATATTCCCTCCACCGTCACCTTGGGTAGAACCTTAAAGATAATGGTCACTAAGGTCACCAACAGCAATAAATATACCTGGGGGAATAGTCTACGATCCGATAGCACGCAAGGGCAGAGTAACAAGCTCAATCCCCTTGCTAGCTCCTTGACAATAATCCAAGGTTTACCGACAAGTGACCCCAGGCTCCTCGACAATAATCCGAGGTTTACCATTTGTAGTACGTGTGTATCTGGCGTCGTTCCCAATGAAGGAGGATTGATCCCCTCATTGGTTCGGACACGATCTCATGCTTCTCCTTTAAGAGGAGCTTTCCCAGAGCATAAATGTAACTATTGGATTTATCCTACCACAAGATGAGCTACTTGTTTGGTTTTGTTGTCTTGGAGAGTTAATTACTCTCCTACTCCAAGACACTAGCCTGATCTATATTGGTGTTTCAGAGCCCTAATAAATAAAAAGTTACTAAGTAAATTTTACTTTAAGCGTTAATTTTTATGGCTTTTCTTTAGGACAAAAGGTAGTGGAGATGAAACTGATGGTGTGTAGACTCGACTCAAATCCACTAAAAAGATGCACCTAGGATGATTTAAACTATTTTTCTTTTTCAATGAATTCCCTAGCTAAGAGAGTTGGAGAATGCAAAATTTATAAAGACAACTTTCTTGGCAATGAAAATCAAAGAAACAATCTCTTTATCTTTTCCAAAGCATACAACACATGACCACTAATTATTTCACGAAAATTCCTTTCTCTTTTCAAAGACTTCAAATGCTACTAAAACAAACATTTTCCAAAGAGATTTTTGTATTTTTCCTATATTAACAAAGCATGTAAAACTACTTAACAAAAATCAATTTTAAAAAATCTATGACAATCAAATCAATTTTACCTAAAAGCAAATCTAAGAGAAATTTACCTAAAAGAAAATCTAATGAGGTAAAAGCCTACAAAATATAATTCCAGGATGTTTTACTCAGTGACAATTCAACCAAGGACTAATTCATGCAGAATCATAAACTAGTCAAAAACAAAAAATCAAAATCTTTTGTTCTTTTTCTTAAGAATGAAATTCACAGCTTTAACAAACAAGCTTTCTCGAAATTCTGCAAAGAGACAACACAAAGGTAGGTTTCTCGCAAAGGTGGATTTTATGAAAGGTCCGACTCCTAAGAAGACTGAAAAGACCAGGGATATCCAAGGTTTTTACAACTTCTAAAGCCAAAGTCACTACAAGACCAATGCAAAAATCAAACCTAGGGCTAGAACTTCTATGAACTTCACTAAAACCCTTGATGCTAATGAAACAAGCTTAGATGAAGACTTCTGACAGGTAACCAGTGGATCTGGGTAGCAAAAAACAAATTATAAACAAAATCTAAGAGGCAAAAAGGAAAAAATGGAATTTTCTCAACTTTTGACAGGGTACGCAGGCAGCCTGTTTGCACAGGTGCGGCCACGCTCTGTGTACAAAGCTGCAGTGCGTACATGTACGCACTGTGCTTAACGCAGAGGGTGCGTACTACTCTCAAAACCAAGAAAAATAAAAACTAACTCAACCCTAAGCTATTCCACCCAAATTCACAGTCAATCAGTCAAAAACCAGAAAGAAATCGACTTTTCTCAAATCAAAGTATCAATCAAAAGAGAAATCAATCAAATCCATGGAGTCCCCAGCGGAGTTGCCATTTTGTCATGCGGAAAGAGTCAATTTTGCGGACAAAACCGACCTCCCTAGAAGCTAAGGCTTTCTAGTGACAAACAAAACAATCAAGCACTATCTTTCCCTAAATATGCATTTAAAATACAAGCAACCAGGTGTTTAAAGCATACCTTTAGTCCAACGCTGTTTGTAGCAGCCAAGCCTCTCGGATCCAGATGAGCTCCTCCTTCTCTTTGAAACCTGCATTCACTAACAAGAAAACGATTACATAGCACTTGAATAACTCATATAATAAAACATATTCATCATAAAGACCAAGGAGTATATGAAACAAATTATATATAACAACTTGTTGAGAAAAATGAACTTAATTGTATTAATTGGAAACAAAAGAAACCATTACAACCAGTGCCTTGGTGTTGTGTAGGTTCCTCCCAGGGTCCAGCAAGAGTTCTCCTTTACTTTGATCAGCTCACCCACTTTCAAATGAAGCTAAGAAAGGATTGGAATCTCTCCTCTCAAGCTCTATAAGGGAGTCCTAATTTCAGCAGCATCTACCCTTAGGAATGTTCAGCTTTCAACCTCCCCTCCCTCTGGCCCAATGCCTGTATTTATAATGCTTTGGAGGAAGTTAATTAGGTCCACCATCAATGGGATAAGCCCCTCTTTCAATGGGATAGCTCTCCTCTTGATGGGATAAGTTCCTCTTTCTTTGGGATGCATGAACCATCTGGAGGCGCTCAATACACGTCAAACCATCTTCTAGAATGCTCTAGATTCAACCACAAGTAACTTTTTTGAAGTAAAGCTCGCGCCTTTTGACCTTTACAGGAGTACGCACCCACCCCTTTAAAGACAGAGCGTACAAGTACGCAGGTATTGTGAACTTGAGGTGCGTACACGCAGGTACAGTTAAGAGAAACTGCGTAACCAGAGTTAATTAACTTTTTAAGGACTTTCTCTCTTTCTTGGAATTTGACATGAGGAGCAGAGGTATAAGACTTGCCAAGGATGACAGTATGACAGTTGATGGAGCCATACCGACTGTAAATAGTCATGGTAACAAATTTTAGTGTAACACTCAGGAAAGGTGAATGGCAATTGATTGAAGCCATACACAGGTGGCCCGACCACTTGACTATGTGACAAAAGCATAGTCTTAGCGCTCCAGGCAGCTGAAAGGAGGTGCGGGACTATAAACTACATTGCCAGGGTTGGGGAGCTGCACAACTTCAGGACTGCGCAAAGCAACGAAGTGTCACAGGGTCCGGGATAGCGCGAACATAGCTGCGCTACCCATGGAAATAGTGCGCAAGTCTGCCAGAAATTGACTGTTAAAGTCACTGTTCATGATTTGATGGTTGGTTTGTGGCCAAATGGAGCAGGCGACATGCATTTAAGGCGAAATTTATGGAGTAGATTCTTGAAAATTTTCCACCAATCTAGCATTAATGGGCCGAATGTTGAAAATTTCGTTGTTGCGCTCTCAAGTGTGTATGGACCTTACGAATTTTGAGGCTTTGAGAGCAAGTTCAACGTTTAAGAGATTACCAAAGGAAACGCAGGACCTCCTGAATAGAATGATGTCCACACTTGAGGAAGATGCGCAAGAAATTGTAGTAGTAGAAGCCCAAGAGAGTGCTGGAGTGATAGTTGAAGTCCCTAAGTCACCCTGAACACTGAGACCAAAGAAGGATAAGCAGACTATGATCTCGGTGCGCATCTCACCAAGAAACCCACAGAGGACCAAGCTCAGTTTACAGGAAAAGGGGAAGGCCATTAATCTGGAGGCCAACGAGGAAGAATCTGAAGAAATCCTGGTGGATGAGCAGGACGTGGAAATGGAAGTTGAAACCCAGGGTGCATACCCTATTACCAGGTTACTCGAATATGTTCCTCCACACAAGGGCAAGGCCAAGGTGCCAAAGGACATAGACGAGAGCAAGAGCTCCCTGCAAACTTTGTTGTTCCCGGATGACATTGTTTTTGAAGGGCCACACTTAGGGTGGGTTCCTATACTAAAGTTCGAAGATTGGGACCTCGCAGATCATGAGAAATTCCCGAATTTAGCGACTAAGCAACTAATGCATCGACGGATTGACACAACTACTAGAATGATTGAATTGGAATCGCGAACATGGCTCAAGAATGTAGAGAAAGTCAGGTTGCTCAACCTGCTCTAGGTGCCGCATTACCATCGCGCCCCAGTGACTGTCTTCGTCATCAGGCAGCTGCTCTGCTTGGTGCATGATGGGTGTTTGTGGCTGGAGGAGCCCATTCCCATCATAGACCACTTGATCCATTGGATCACATGGCTGCCTTACTCAGGGGAGGATCCAACCAATATATCAAAAGGAAAAGGTGGCGAGTTGGCCCTCGCGGGAGCTATGAAGAAGAAATTTAAGTTGGAGAAGAAGAAGTGGGGATATGCCATCTCCAACATTAATAACCCTGCAGTTAAGGTAGCAACACAAATATTAGCAGGGAAGGTGAAGCGGAAGTGTCGCGTGGATGAGGTGCCCACGCCTGTGATTGCACTAGCATCCTAATGCGCAGAAGGATTCCAGTTCAACTGGGCAAATTATCTATGCGACAAGTTCCTTGCGAACTGTCATGAAGCACAGGTGCAGGGAAAGACGTTCCACTACGCATGGCTCCTGCTGTCGATCGTACTGGTGGCATGGGAGTTGCTAGAAGATAGCCAATTCCCTTTGGTCACGCCGGACCTCTTAGAGGCAGCGAAGTATGCTTCACTGTGAGCGACCAAGGACGCGCAACACGTAAAAGAAAGCAAGATCTTTTGGATCTTGATGGAGATGAGTATCCAGATGGAGATCAATCACAAGCCGCGGTTGTTGCCCACAATCTACACTAGTTTGCAGAGATTTGTAGAGTTCAAAGTGGATTTCTACCATGTCTTTATTAGGGCGTGGAAGGACCCCACAAAGACATGGCATAACTTACCATATCTGGCGACTGATGATGTTATTTTTGCAGTCCTCGAGTCTTGGCCGCAGAAGTGGTGCGCTCCAGCAAGCTCCGCAGTGGAAATGAATAAGTCTACCGCACATCGTAAGAAGAAAGAGACAAAGCTTCGAATGGCATAGCTGGCTAAGAAGCGCAAAAAAGAGGAAGCAGAGGCTAAGACCCAGGCAGCGCGCAATGTCACGAACTTGGTTGAACAACAAAAGATAGGGGGAGAAGTGCGCAAAGGACAGAAGCCACCTTCACCCGAGGCTGAGGAAAAAACAGAGTAGCCGACAGAACAAGGTGGCATGGACACGCAGACGATGTCCACCCAACTCAAGCATCAGCGCCTGCAAGAGGAGGCAACGTCGTGGAAGAAAACCAAGGCTTCAAAGACATCCTTGGACCCAATCACCCTCACTGAGGGGGATCTGCATGATATTGGAGAAACGGTGAGGGATGTCACCGCGAAGGCCCTCCAACAGTTTGAAGAGCAGCAACAATTGGTATTAGGGGCTCTCCAGATAGAACTGGAAGAGTTACAGGTTCGCACTCCACAGGCTAGCACAGTGTCCACTAGCCTTGCAATCAACACTTCAGTTGTCGAGGAGATGTTGCGCACAAGGGTGACCAATGCAATATTGCTACCAGATGGGGCACTTACTACAGACAAGGAGGCTGACATGCCCACGGTTAGTAGTTTGAAAGGGGTGGGATTGAATCTGTCGGTGCTCCCTCGAGAGATGCTCCACCTCTTGCAGGATGGAGTCACCAAGGAACTTAGGGCCTGGGAGAGTCGCGCTCTGCAGGTGATGAGTGAGCAGCGCATCAACATTGAGCAGTTGGGTCTGCAGCGCAATGAGGTAGTGGAGAAGAATAAGCAAATCATGCAGGTAGTGGAGGAAGCCTGTCGAATGGTCCCGGAGTTGGACATTCAAGCAGAAGAACTGATTGATGCGTGTGTCCGCAAGTTGGCCACAGGGGTGAGCGATGCTCGAGCAGAGATGGCTAGGATTCGAATGGAGTTGAACCTGTAGATCGTAGAATTACAGTTGAGGGCTCAGCCTTCAAATCTGCCAGAAATTAGGGAACAATGTATCACCGCTATTACAAAAACAATAGTAGCAGTCGATAGTGCAGTGGCAGACTGCATGCGCCTTTTTGAACAGTCATTCGAGGTCCTAACCACCCTGCAGGAGGACCCAAATGTAGAGTGCCTGGAGACAGAGGCGTGCGAGCTACAACAAGGATATGACAAGGTCAAAGGGACTACACAAACGGTCACCCTTACACAGAGGCTTGCACAGATGCAGGAGGCAAAGGTGCTTAAGGAACAGGTGGATGCCGCTCGGCACAAAGAAGCGGTCCTAAAAGTGCGCCTACAGCCATGGATATACGAGGCTTATATGATCATAGCTTCCATTGAAGGAAAGCTCGCGACACTGCAGGCAACTCAGCAGAAGATTTAGGGCAGCAGTTCAGCGGCAGTCACCGAGCAAAGAGTGGAAGAAGTCCAGTAGGCGGCCGCTCAGTGCGCTGCCGAGGTTGCAGTTATCCAAATAGAGCTGGGAGGTCTTCACATTAAGATCTCTACACCTGCAGAGTGACTCGAGGGCGAGTCACGATGTTTGTGTTGGGGGCTTGTTGGGCACGGGATCCCCCAAGGGCAGTTTTGGGGCTAAAAGCCCATATTTTGGTCAAAATTTGTAATCCAAGTGTAAAGACTCCGTATTTTGTGGTCACGGAGTGCGTAGATGTTAAAGATTCATAGAGTTTTCCGCCCTTATTTTGGAAATGTAATGTCAGCTGTAATCCGCGGACCATGGGATTGTATAAATAGAGCTCAGCTCTAAGTAGTTATAATCAATAAGGAAGGAGACACATGAAGATATGATGTATGAGAAATAGCTCTGAGGTAGAAGTCTAATTTTGGGTCGTAACATAGGTAGAGGCTCTGCAGCTGAGTGTGCAAAGGCCTAGAAGTCCACAACAAAGTGTGTGGACCCCTGCAGTTGAGTGCGCAGGGTGGGTCGAGTCTGTAATTGTCCGGAATTATCAATAAAGAGAAGTATTGTATAATTTCTGGGTCTTTATTTCCTATTTATGCATCTTGTTATGTTGGGTATAAATTTCACTTATAAAGCTTATATGATGCGCGAATATATGTAAATGTATTGGTTAAGTGAACGCAAGTAAGAACATCTGTTACGTGAAGCTAACTAAGATCGGTTAATAAGATAAGTAAGACACATAGCCTAGTTTGGGAAGTATCACAGTTCGCTACCCTAGCAGCTCGAAAGTCCCTAAGCCGCAGGTTAGGGCTATGCGAAAGCCAATTGTACCCTCTCGCGAAGGTATTGAAGGGTGGAACAGAGGGCTAAGAAACTTGCGCAAAGGTAAGTATAGTTGGAATAAACCGACATCACATCCATCTCAAGGGTGTGGAAACTTGGTTCCAGCATCCCCCCATACTGCTTCGGGTAAGACTTCAGTCCGCGCTCTGCGGGCTGATGCTGAAAGGGCCAGTAGTGTAGGGATTTGTTTAGCTAACTAACGTTGAACCTAGGTCAGGCCCCCTCAAGCCAATAGTTGCTAAGTTTCTTTCCCTTAATTGATAGGCTCTCTTGCATCAAATTCATCCAGATAATGAAGTAAAGCCAATGATAGGGGAGGCTTTATGTTTGTTGGGATGGAATTGTAAACCTTATTGAATCTAGTTGAGAAATCTTGGACCGATTCTCTCAATTGCCTCTCTAGATTCCTATACTAGGCCATACTCTGGAAAGGGTTCTTTTTAACCTCCTATATATCAAGGAAAGTGTGCTCAAACTGTTGAAGATTAACAATACTGCATGCTTCTAGTCCTCTATACCATTTTCTAACCTCTCCATCCAAGCATTGAGCAAAAAGCCTCATCTTAACATTATGAAAATCAATTCATTGTGTCTATGTGTTGTTGTCTTGTAGTGGGTCCAGTGCCATCAAATTTAGACAACCTTTGACCATAGTTCCGTGGTAAATCATGTAAAGGAGCTTGCAGACATAATGGAGCATATCGGGCAACAACCATGACTATGATTTTTTGACATGGAATTGTATTTATTTGACTATGATTATCATTTGGATATTGTTTAGGTTCACTAATAAAATATGGAGATGCATTTGCAGCTTCAAAGGAATGATATACAATTTTAAAAGGAGAATTAAGTGCAGATTTGTAATCTTCGTTTGGATACAATCAGTAAAGGAAAATCCTTTTGACATTTCGAGGAAAGGACAGAAGGTACCTGATGAGAAAGAATACTTGTTACCTACTTTTTCTGATATGTGCTTCCATTCCTCTGTCAACAAGTTTCATTCTCCAGTGCAGCCTCTAAATCTTAATGTAACAATGATTGGAATTGCTAAGTGAATGTTTTAGCCTTCTTGTGTCTGATCACTGTCCTCCATCAACAATCAGATCTAAACTCTGTTGATCTTTTCAGGGAATATGGAACCCTCCGTCCCCAGTATGGTCACCATAATGTTATCACTCTGTAATTTTCCTAGGCTGAGGAAGAAAATTACAAAGGTAACCACAAAACCACTTTTAAAGTTGGTATCTAACGCTTCCAGCTTCAGAGTGGGATCTCTCTATCTGATTTAGATTTCTGTTTTTAAGATCTTAGGCTAGTTATTAAAATTTGAGTTGGGTTTTTTGAAAAGTTTGGTTGAAAGATGCTAGAAAATTCCATTGGGCATGGAGTCATAAAGTTTTGAGTAATCAATTACAAAATGACAGAGGAACTATAACATGGTAGGGTAGGCAAACTCCTGGATCTTATAGAGTGTTTGTGGTGTGAATAATATGAAAATGATTTAAGTTTGATTAAATATAGATCATACTGAGATGAATTCTATACTTAATATTAGAAAGAAAACATTGATATTGTTAACAAGCAAGAGGAGAGTACACTTAAGCAAATTCGGCCCTTAATCTTCTTGCAACAATAAGGAGGGAAAAAACATATTGAAACTAAGAAAAATAAACAATCTTTACATGAAAGAACACATCACCAATTGCTTGACATGGGAATCCTAGAACAAAATTTCTCTATATGTCTGTAAATTGATCACTTTGAGTACAATCCACGACTTACATCAATGTACAACACTTTTCTTCATGCATAATCCAACATATTCCAACCATTACTAAGTCTTATTACAAAATATTTATAGACTTTATATTGAACTAAATTTGGATTCCAAAAGGAATTGATTACAAAATAATATCTAACAATTTCTGGAAAAAATCTGAACAATAAACTAAGGATAAAAACAATCACTGGACAACTGCAAGAAATATGAAACTCTTGGAAAATCTTTAGCCTTTAAAACTGGAAATTGTTTTATTAGTGTTGATCATATGCCTTTAAATCTGGAGTGGTTGTAGTTGTTTTCACTTAAACTTGTTGATTGTGCATTTCAAACTACCATTTCCCCTCTTTTCCTGCGATTTCAACAACTATCAACCCATCCATCTGTTAACTCTTTGTATGGTCTTATCGAAGAGGTTTCCACCTTATTGTTTTACCGTACTTCTCAGCCCCTTGCGCTTTTTCTCCTTTGGCCTTTGTTTTTTTCTATAACCGGGCCAGTGAATATCGACTTAATTTTATACCAGAGCCCCTTTATAACGTAATTTAACGTGAATTTCCGCTTTTATCCTAGCTCCCTTTGCTTTAGCCCTTCCTACATATTTTTACCATAGGACCGAGGGCAGTGACCATCGGCTTAAACTTGAGGTGATAGGTGTTTTATTCACTTCCAGGAGCTATTTTCCTTTGTTAAATGCTTTAGCACATTAGTTCTTTAAGTCTTAACAACCGCACGCTAGCCCCTCTATCGAAACTTTTCAATCAAAGATTTTTAAAGTGACAAGTGATACAAAGCATCGATTTTCTCTAAACCTCCAATCACCGATCGCTAATTATGATGTCATTACTGCCTCGTGGTACCTCATGAGTGGTGACATGTGTCACCCTGATTTCACCCCTTAGGACCCCTCAAAACGCTAAAACTGCCTACCACATATCCTTCTGTACCGCCACGTCATGTTGACGTTAGATGCCACATAGCTTCGTCGGAACCAATCATATATTGCCACGCGTCTCGCTAGAGGAGAGATAAAAGGCTCGTCCTGCTTTGGTTTTGCGATGAATTTATTTGTAAATTTGTTTCGGCATTCCCCGATGCTTTAACACTATTGGCACTTTCTTGATGATTTAACACTATTGGCACTTGTATATTGTAACTACTTATACCGCAATATTGCATATCACAATTTTTAAATGTGGTCACATTGTCTGAGCCGTTGATTTATTATTACTGGCATGCGATATGCCTCGGATATGTGATCACCGATGTGTGATGTGAGATGTGCCCTGGACCTCGCTGATTGCCAATTCGTTGATTTGCCATGGAGCTCCAATATGCGATATCTCCTGGACCTCCAATATGCCTTAGACCTCCGATCGCTGATCACCAATGTGCCTTTCCTTAGATTCACCAATCACTGATGTGCCTTGTCGTTGATATTTCTTCCTTTCAAAGGCTTTAAACCCTTAAAATTCAACATGCCATATCTTTTGATCCAGTTGTCCATTTTTGGACTTCCACATACCATTGGAAATCTTGTTTAGAGAACTTTCCAATGGAAAGGGTCTGATGTAGGCTTTGATTCCTTCTATTGCTTGGAAAATGACTGCAAAATTCTCTACTCATTTTCTCTTTAGACAACTGAAATCACACCCACCATGATGATCCTCTACATGAAGCCTACAACTACCATAGGAATCCTGCAACACACATTCTTTCCAGTCTAGTTGACATCAATGCCAACATTCATGCACAATACTAGCACAACCACAATCAATTTTCCAACATCCACTCATGACAACTCATTGATGACCCCTTAGGGACCTTATAATTCAAATCAAGACTAATGGACCTTTTTAGACACATATATTTTCAATGACTTGAGCAATTTGAGAACTTAGTACAAAGATAATTTAGACTATAATTCCTGGTGAATTTGTAGGCTAAAATTTACTAGCAGATTCCCCAAATAAATAATTGGATAGATAGACTTTGATTACCTATATTATAGGACCCTAACACCCTCTTTGTCTTTCCATTTGTCTACAGATGATAAGTTGTACTGAAGGCCAACTCAGTGTTAGCCCTGAGGTGTAGTGCTGCTATTTTGAAGACTAAAGGAGGGAAATGGTCTATTTTGCTGTCATGGAGAGGTTCCCATATAGTCCATCACCTCACTTTTCTCACTCATCTACTCCCATCCATGTTCACTCATGTCCTAACCCAACCCTCACATCATAACAAAGCTCACTTTCGCCTTGGCCCTACATGAATTAATCCATTTTTTCCCCCATGCACTAATGCGCAAAATCCCCCGAAACCTTACCTTTTTGTCCATATGCACCCCTTTGCACATTTCTCGAGGTCATCCCATACCTTCATGTCCCCCGCCGTCGATCTTCCCACTGATCTGACAGTCCGCACTTCACCCGACCGACATTATATGCTCGATCAATCATCATCGTTAGATCATTTCCGCCAGATCTAATGCCTATCACGCATATCGCTCGGGCAATAAGTGAGAGGGATACCCGTTCGATAAAAGTAGTTTCCACTCTGTCCTCTACTACTATGTGGCGCGATGAATGGAATTGGGCGGGCTCCGACCTTTATCGCTTACCGCCCGATGACTGCCCGATATAAAACCATTTCCGCTTGAATAAATCACTCTCGGGCGTTGTCCTTCGAGCACCTCCTCCACCCGATAGTCGTTCGATCTACCTATCTAAGATCTGACGGCTCGGACTTATTCCGCTCCTGCCACGACTTCAAGCCTTTGGTGATTGATCACCTTTGCCCATTCCTCCTTATCTAACGACCCTCGTTCACCATCACCGTAGTTCACCCTCCGCTGCCTAACCGACATCTCGACCATCGATCCACACCATCCAACGACCCAAGTGCCCCCGTACCCCACTTCCCATTAGTGACCCAAGGAGGAAATTTGTTGGCTTTATCATTGTTTTTGACAGTCGGCCATTTGAACTAAAATAACGAAATGCATGGCCAAAAGGGGAAAAACAACAACACAATGCAGTCGAACCAACAGAAATGATCATGGAACATCGCTGGCACGAGCGAGCCACCTGACAGCGTGGAGAAATTACTAGAATTTGATTACCATGTTTGTTAGAAACAGAGCCCTCTAAGCTCATGTTTGTCTAGTTATGGCATCAAGTAGTTAGAAGACAGAGGGGATAGATTAAGACATCTCGAGCCTCAAAGAGTTTGAGAGTATTATAAAAAAGCTTATAAATGGCTGAAAGTTGGAAGGAATAAGGGTTCAACTTTTGGATACTATGGATACTCTGTTCCTCCCAGCATCTCATCTTCATTCTAGTAATACAAGCTTCTTTTGTTGTTACATGTTCAATTACCATCTTCTCCTCTGTTCTAAGCCTGCACTTGAATAGGTTATTCAAGTTTTCTTCTGTGTCTAATGCCAGATAATTGTCATCTTATCTCTGCATTGATAAATTAGATTTGCAAGCTTCACTTACTTTCTGTAGCCAGCCATCCATATGTGTTTATGTATGTATCTGCTAGTATGGTCAGGATTCTCCATCTATTCATTGAATCTATAAACTATTGAGCATTAGTGGTTAAAATCCTTGTCAAGCTGAGGGTGTTCATGCATGTCTTGAGTGGAAATAGAGTTGAAACAGTCATCTGACATGATCCAAACCCCAACCCATTCCAATAGTTCAGAGAACGATATTGAAGATTTATATGTTACCAGGCATCTTCGAGCTACAACCTAGGAGAGTTTCCTGGAGTGATAACAGTACCCAAACATGCAAATAACTCTTTCCAGAATCTCGAAGTGAACTTGGCATCCATGTTTGATACCATTTTCTTTGGTACACCATGCAACCACATACTTGATGAAGACCTTAGCTGAATATGTAGACTTTATTGGAATGGAGTGAACTTGTGTCAACATGACAAACACAACCATGATAAGATCATGTTGTCAAGATGTCCTTGGAAAACCTATAATGAAATCCATGGAAATGACCTCCCATTTCCATTATGGAATCAAAATCAATTGTAGTAATCCACCTGGATGCTTGCACTCTAATTTCACCTGGTGACAATCCAAACATCTAGCCAAAAGCTCTTCCACTTCCCTCTTCAGATTCAGCCAATAATAAAACTTCTTCACTGTTGTAACATGTGCATAATCTCCATGTACCTGTTATCCTGCTGACCCACCTGTAAGATCTAATCCTGTAAATCTACTGAATAAGAAATCATAGTCGCTACGTGATTTACCTATATCCTCCTGCTAAGAGCATCTGCAACCCCATTCTCTTTACCTTTAATGTACCTTATATAAAAGTCAAATTCACTTATCGTGGCCAACCATCTAGCTTGTCGGGCATTCAGATTCAGTTGGTCAAATAGATACCTCAATCCATTGTGACCGCTCATCAATACAGACCTCCTGCCCATAAGATAGTGCCTCCACATATTCAATGCATGGAGGATCACTTCAAAATCAATATCATATGTCAGATAATTTCGCTTATGCTCATTCAGTTTCCTTGATTCATAGCATATCACATGTCCTTCCTGCATAATAGCTCCACCAAGACCTCTCTTGCTAGCATCTGTGTACTACGATCTTTAGCACTGGAGCATTCGTCAACAACTGCTTCAATTGTTCAAAACTTGCTGCACATTATTGTTTCCATTCAAATTTATTGCCTTTCCTTTGCAACGATGTAATCAGATAAGTAATGTGAGAGAAGTTCCCGATGAACCTCCTATAATAACCTACTAACCGCATGAACAATCTTACCTCATCCACATTTCTATGAGCTTCCCATTCCATGATAACCCTTATCTTCTCTGGATCCACTGCTATGCCTTCCTTGGAAACCACATCCCCCAAGTAATGTACCTCTGCCTGAAAGAAACTGCATTTGCTAGGCTTAACATACAACTGATTCTCTCTCAGTAATCTCAATACTGCTGCTAAATGTTCAACATATTCTTCCTCATTTTTAGAATATATCAATATATCATCCTTGAACACAGTAACAAACTTGTCCAAATAAGGACGCAACACACTATTCATCAAGCACATAAAAGTAGATGGAGCATTAGTCAAACCAAAAGGAACTACAACAAACTTATAATGTATGTACCTGGTTCGAAAACTAGTCTTGTGAATGTCCTCTTCTTTAATGCGTACCTAATGATATCCTAATATTAGGTCAATCTTTGAGAACCCTGTTGTTCCCTTCAACTGATCAAACAAGTCATTGATCCTTGACAAAAAATACTTGTTCTTGATGGTCACTTTACTCAACTTCTTGTAATTGATGCATAACCTGAGAGTACCATCCTTCTTCTTTACAAACAATATTGGTGCACCCTAATATCCTAATATTAGGTCAATCTTTGAGAAACCTGTTGTTCCCTTCAACTGATCAAACAAGTCATTGATCCTTGACAACAAATACTTGTTCTTGGTGGTCACTTTACTCAACTTCTTGTAATCGATGCATAACCTGAGAGTACCATCCTTCTTCTTTACAAACAATATTGGTGCACCCTAACGTAATACACTTGGCCTAATGTATCCCTTGTCAATCATTTCCTTCCACTGCAACTTCAAATCTACCAACTCGGTGTGCTCATCCTGTATAGTACCTTCAATGCTGGTGTTGCCCATGGTACCAACTCAATAGAAAAATCCACTTCCCTATGAGTTGGTAACTCTGAAATATTTGCGGGAAACACATCTTGAAACTGTTGCAAACCGAGTACCTGCTCAAAACATCTGCATCCTCAACTTCCTTACCTTTTTCACTGGAAATATGTACTACGAATAACACACATCCTTTCCCGCGACTACCCTTTTCCTGCATAACTATCACCATTCTAACTAATGTTTCCTTCTTCTTACTCTGCAAGACTTTGTGTTCCCCATTTTCATCCAAACACTCAATAGCTTTATCATAATAATCCACCTTAGTCCCGTGAAGATATAGCCAATCCATACCCAAAAGCATACTATACGATCCCAACGAAAATACATTCAAACATGTTGATGTAGACACACCATTCAAATCAAATGCACAAGCCCTTACCCAATTATGAACTCTCTTATTTGTACCTGTAGCCAGTTGCACTAACTAAGATTCTGCATGCACTTCTTTATTCAAACCACACTTATCCACCAAGTCAAGATTAACATAACTATAATTATATCCAGGGTCAATCAAAATAAAAACAACTTGATCACAATGCTTACCGTCCATCTCAATAATAATAAACACCCGGTGATCTGCATGCCTATTATCCAGTGCTGCATAAATTCAAGGAACACTCTATCCAACATCCCCCATTGTTTGTGCCTCATGAGCACTGTAGATATGCGGTCTACCACCCTGATGTTGTGGACAACCTCTCCCACAATTATCCTTGCCACAAGTCCAACATTGTAAATGTTTCCTATCATCACCCTTGTTCTGCTCCTCAAACTAAAATTCATTCCCTCTATTAGATGCATTGAACTTCTTATGCGGTGTTGCATTCTCTTTGTCACTTATATCCTGAGGCCTTGTCCACTTCTTATCCCTTTTACCTTTATTCTTGTCATTACCTTTACAGTCTTGCTTAGTCTCAGATCTGCACTTTGATTGCTCATAACAATGCTTTAGCTTCTGGATGGCCTCCTCCAATGATCTAGTCTCATTGAATTCGATCATGTCCTTGAATGCTATTGGAAATCCATTTATGAACCTCTAAATCTTGGCCTTCTCCTCCTTTAGGTAAGGCACATATCACAATAACTCTAGAAATTTGCTAGTGTACTCCTCATCGGTCATAGATCCCATCTTCAGCTCATAGAATTCTTTTATCCTGTCATCATAATATCTCTCTGATAGATGCTTCTTTCTGAATAGTCTCTCAAAATCACTCCAAGTCAACTCCTCTTCATAAATATCTTTGACGTTCTTTACATCTTCCCACCAAATGTTTGCTTTACCTTTAAGACTGAATGTAGCTATTATGGCCTTCGTGTTCTCTGAGTAAATATGCAATTTGAAGAACTTGTTCATCCCAAGCAAACATGCTTCTGCATCATGTGGCTTCTTCATTTCTCTGTCGAATGTAGGTGGCTTTTCTTTCTTTAACTCATCCAGAAAATATCCTCTAAGGATGATAACGATAATGATATTGATACATGTTAGAATCATAACTAGAATAAAACTTGTGTCCATCGCCTCTCCTATCCAGAGTATCTAGGAACCTACCGTCTATGATTATGTCATCTCTATATGACCTGTTATCTCAAAATCAAGCCCTGGAAGGCTGCAACCCAGGAAGACTTCAAGTAACTATTTCACACCAATCTTTAGACTAAGGCTTAGCCTCCTTAGCCTGAGAGGGCTCTCTCAAAGGATTATTGATTTTGACTATTAATAAGATGGCTAACTCTTGTGAATAACATTGACAAATAATGAAGGTTGGACAAACATTACATAAGTTTCCATTGGGCCTATGGAGTCAAACATACTACAACAAATAATGATGATGCCTTACATAGAAGTCAAGGCATTTAGCATTTGGATGTTCAGAATACCACTTATATAAAACCACAGTTTACAAAGGCATACAGGAAGTCAGAGCATGATCAATGAATTCTGAGTGATTATGCATTTGTACAACTGTAAAAGAACACTAAAGAAAATATACCATCACACATTTTGAACAAGAAAATCCCTTATGAATCCTGAGAAGTAAAACAGTCATTTATATTACTGAACTCTGTTTTTTACATAAGCCAAAACAGTCCTCTGTTTTTATAAAATATCCAACCCTCATTATATCACTGTCTTAGCTATATATAGAATTCTTATTCTACCTAATTTGAGATTCCTCCTCCAGCATGAGGGGAATTCGATAACTGCTTTTGATGACACCTATCTGCTATTCAACTAACTATTAAATACAATAAAGTGCTTAACTGGAGTTCTAAAGAGTTCTAATTTGACTATGACTCTAACTCTATCTTCTATGCATAATGATTTCTCCTTGTTCTTTGACACCTGGTCTTCTTTAGATTTGGCTAAGCTGGATGTTAAATGCGCCATATTGACCTTGAACGCTGAATCCTTTACTGCCCCGTAGTATTAGGAGATGTCCCTTGCTTCTCGGCTTCTGTTTTCATTAATTTGCTCAAATATATATAACAGCATGTTTCTTAGTCTTTAATAATCCAAGGTATGGAACGCTGCCATGTTTCTGATGTGCTGTAGGCTGTATTGATGATGTGTCATCCACTATTTTAAAAACCAAAGAGAAAACGCATTCAAGCTGTCTGATGCATGCTTCAATTCTTTTATGATATGACAAAATGCCACGTCCTTAATACGCTGTCCACCGTTTTCATATGTGCAGGCAAAAGTTCTTGCAAGCTGTCTTGATCTTGTTGAACGCTGATGGCTTCAGATGATTCCTTGTAGACATACCC
This sequence comes from Pinus tabuliformis, assembly GCA_031772625.1. Classification (NCBI taxonomy): domain Eukaryota; kingdom Viridiplantae; phylum Streptophyta; class Pinopsida; order Pinales; family Pinaceae; genus Pinus; species Pinus tabuliformis. Next base: position 345,967,969 of record CM062818.1, on the reverse strand, counting down.
CTTTTCAAAATTCCCGCTTGTATTTCAAAACCAGTTGACTGAGATTAGATTGTGTAGCTTCAGCAGTTTCGCAGCGTGCTACGAAACTGCTGTACATTAATCATCTTCAGCAGTTTCGTAGCGCGCTACGAAACTACTGTGTGATTCCAAAAACACAGTTTCAACCCAAAACTTTGAAATTGTCTGGGTTGATCAGGTGGAAAATAAGGAGCCGGCGGGCAATCTGGAGAACATTTCCTCCTCATTTTTGCACTGCTGAATCCAGGTGTCATATATCACTATGCGCTTGTTCTTGTAAAATCCATACATGTATGCGTTGCTGTGTGTCGATCTTGTTGAACCATCAATCACAAATAGCTTCTTCAACGGAAACTTTAGAGATGATGCTAGCCTTTCAATATTCAACCTAAGTTCCCCTTCCGGAAGAGGAGTCAACTTGTTGAAGAGAGGAGCTATAAGAATAGAATATAAAGACATCATCACTAGTGACAGTATAAGCATGAAGGCCCAAAGGTATATTGCTAAATATGGACCTCCTTTCTGCACAATTATGATTATTGCTGAAACAATTGGTGGCCCAAGTAAAACTGAAAAGCCCAGACCCACAACCATATCTCTGAGAAAAAGCCAAATCGTTTGTTTATTGAATCCATGCCGAGCCTCAATGACAAAAGTTGAATACAGTGAAAAAGGCAGATCTATCAACTGAGACCAAAGAGTAACAGCTGCTAAACATATGAGTGTATGAATGATTTCATTATGAGGATCTAAGCCCAAGTTTGCGACTACAACTTCTGATTTCTGCCAAAGGAATGGTAATGCTCGAAGAAGTAAAATTGCTGAATCTCCTATGATGGTCACTGCTGCGTGAACAAAGTGGAAGCGGCTTTTATCAATGCTGTAAGCTCGAGATTTTTCAAACTTATCCTGACTCACCACTCCTTTTAAAGGCTTAGGTAGATAAGGAAGCTTAAGTGACGTATGTTGCCTCAAGTCAAGGTATGTCTCAATGAAGTACATGAAGATCATGAAACCAAAAACAGCTTCCAAATAGGGAAACGCCATTTTTTAGACCAATCCAAGACAAGCCTCGCCTCGCCTGTAGCGAATAAAGGGCCAACTAGTAAAAGAATGGGATGCAGTAGACCTGATCTCCAGTTGAGTTGAGTGCCGGGGAAGCCGCGATACTAAGGTAATACGGGGGTCAATATAAAGGCATGATGCAATTCCTCCATTAGTTCATAAAAAGGGCAATTTCTCCCTTGCATTATTCTTCATTTGAAGACAGTTCTGGTCATAAAGATTACTGACATCATGTTCACCTTGCATCTGAAAATCGAAACGATTTCACGAGTTGCCTCACATAATCTGTGCAGAAAGATGAATTAAAGAATCCCTCGAGGCCCCACTCATTCTATTAGTGCATATGGAATAATTGCCGAGGGATAGTCTCAGTGAATTTCCATCAGTTATTCATGTTATTCAGGAGCTTTACAACTTCTCCAATTGTGACTGTTTTACCTTCATCCCGAAGTGTGAACCTTCCAAGTTGAGGAAAATCAGAGAACTTCTCAACACAGATAGTGTCATTTACCTGAATGCGACACAACACAACTGCTCCAGTCTTAACAAAAAGACATTTCTTTTTCATTGGCTTTTTCGTCCTTGGATCCATCTGCTCTAACAGCTCCATTATCTCACATTCCTCAACAACAGAATGAATATGCAGTACAGCTTTATAACCAGCAGTAAATATTGCTTTATGTTCCAGTAGTTCTAATATCTGTAACTGAGCCTCAAACTCCAGCACTGCTTGAATTGGATTTGAAATGGAAGACAAAACAAAGCCTGTAGAGATGTCATCTTCTTCAACACCAGATAATTTCACCCTAACATTTTCTCCAGGCCTTGCATACTTTATTTCATCACTTTCACGATAAACAGCTACAACTTTCTCGTGAACCTTATTTGGCGTTATAGTTAAGCTGTCTCCTTGCCTTACAGTGCCTGACTCTGTTTTTCCCATAACCACAGTTCCCATATCCTTGAATCTATCTATTAATGGCATCCTGAAAGGACCTTTAGGATCTCTTGGAGGTAACCTGAATGCAACGATTACTATGGGATTGTCAATGAAGGAGTTGTTCCATCAACTTGAATAGCATCAATGACCTCTCCAAAAGTTGGCTGTTGAGCACATCCACAAGAATCCATTATAGTCCTCCACATCATACATCAGAGTGTCCTTTATAGGCACATATCCTGCATCTCTAGACAACTTCTCTAATATTGCATAGATATCCTTTGTTTGAGAGTGCGTTTGGTCTCCTATGACAGAAGTATGCACTGTGTTTTTAATCTCAATCCAGCTCTGATAGAGAAGAAACACGGGACCTCCATCCACAAGAACCCTTTGAGAAATTTTTAAAAAATGAATGTTCAGGATTTAAAACATTTTTCTTCAGTGATAACATGACCTTTGTCCACTATGATATCTACTGCCATAAGTCCCATTAGTCATATCCTCCTGTCCATGGTTGATCCGAAGCGGTCCCTGTCTCTGCAATTCTGACAAACTCTGAAGAATTACTGCATTGAGTTCTACTTGTTTCTCATGAGCCTGCATGATTATGTCATTATCTGCTTTGCAACTCCTTATTTCTTACTTCAAGCTTCTCAACGTGTCTTCTATGTCAAATTACTGCCCAACACTGTAGAAAATCTATGTAGGTTAACCCAATAATGCAATATAAATCAAAGCAAAATACTATAACCTACTTCTACTATCAATTTGCGGAAGCTTAAAGATCGAGCTGAACAATATAACCAGAAGAAGAAGAATCAATCGCACAATACACATGAAAATACTTTGGGGAAAGCTTTAGCTAAAAACCCCACTATTTGTATTATCATACAAGGTGGAAATACATAGGGATTATACAAAGCCTTAGCTCTCACAGCTAGCCAGCTCTCAGTACAATCCTCACAGATGCTCACAGGCAATCTTGGCTTCTCTCCAACCTTCCTCTCTGCCCTCGAAGCTCCTATTTCCTTGTGATTTTCCTTGTGGATGATTCTCCTGTTATCAAGTGGAAAACCACATCCAAAACTGTGCAATCCTCAAGGATTAAATGCTTGACTGCATGCATGAGTTTTCTCCATGAGAAAATACATGCAACTAATAGTACACTGTCCTTGACTTTAATCTCAACCGGGTCTTTCTCAGAATAGACATGCATGATTTTCTGATGAGGGAATCTTCAGTTAAATGGAGTAGCACTAGTTGAGTGCATGCATGCATCAACTGACTGTTAACTCTCTATTAGTTCCTCAAACAGTTTGGAACTAATTTAACTGGACTTAACTCAGTAAACCGAGTTAACTAATTACAACTCAAATATAACCCAATCTTATCTCCTTAATTTAAGGGATAACTCTTGCATGACTTTAGAAAGACTTCTAACTTGAATTTCTCCAACTAATTAATTTAAAATAAATAAATTAATTATTTCCAAGTAGCTGTTAAGAATAAATTCGATTTTAATTCAAGGACAAATTAAATTGGAATATTCTTGTTGCCATATTTAACCAAACACCACGCTACTCATCTAATCCATAGGGAGAGTCTCGTGAATTGTAGTTTACCATCTTGCTAGTAATCTTTGATCTCTTATTCTTGCAAGGTATATTATGCAAGCTAAACCAAATCATAAACAAAACAACATACCTTAGTATAGTTCAAAGAGGATATCTCATCTGCAAGACCGACCAGATTAGCACAATACATATATAAATATAATCAAGTCAACATATAAGCATTATTTCAGCCATTATCCAGTCAATGTATGCATAAAAACACATAAACATTGACACACATGACCAATGCACAAACGACATGCATTCACAACAAATACAAAGACCATAAGCACAAGAACACATATGCAATCTAACATGTATGCGTGACCAACACACCGCCCATTCATTTTGAGGGGTGTGTAGAATTTCTGCAAATTCTCTACAAATCTACCTCTGAGATCTATGTAGAAAATCTGACTGTAGATTAACTCGATAATGCAATATACCAAAGAAAAATACTATAATCTACTTCTACTATCAAACTTGCAGAAGCTTAACGATTGAGCAAGATCGAGCTGAACACATATAACCAGAAGAGGAAGAATCAATGCACATGAAACACATAAAATACTCAGGGGAAAGCCTCAGCTAAAAACCCCACTATCTGTATTATCATACAAGGTGGAAATACATAGAGATTATACAAAGCCTTAGCTCTCACAGCTAGCTAGCTCTCATTACAATCCTCCTGGATACTCACAAGCAATCAAAGCTTCTAACAAGCCTTCTCCTTTACCCTCCAAGCTCCAATTTCCTTGCATAGTTACCTCTGGGATGATTTCCTTCACCAAGTGTAACACTGCTCTAACACACTGTCTGAACTGCGTAATCCTCAAGGAACCTTGCCTTGACTGCATGGATGAGTTTCCTTTATAGGAAAACACATGCAACTGATAGTAACCTGTCCTTGACATTTAGCTCAACTGGGTCTTTCTCAGAACAAACATGCATGAGTTTCTGATGACGGAATCTTCAGTTATCTGGATTACACTAGTTGAGTGCATGCATGCATCAACTGACTGATAACTCACAATTAGTTCCTCAAACAGATTGGAACTAATTTAACTGGACTTAACTCAGTAAACTGCTAACTAATTACAACTCAAATATAACTCAATCTTATCTCCTTAGTTAAGGGATAATCTCCTTAATTTAAGGGATAACTGTTGCATGACTTCAGAAATACTTCTAACTTGAATTTCTCCAACTAATTAATCCATAATGAATTAATTAATTATTTTCAAGCAGCTAGTGAGACTAAATTCAAATTTTAATTCAAGGACAAATTAAAATTGGAATTTCTGGATTCTATTTTTATCATTTCTTGTTGCTATTTTCAACACTCCCTCTCAACAAGAAAGGAATTCAACTCGATCCCAATCCTAAACATTTGGAATGTTTTGCATGCAACACTTCTCTCTAATGTTGTTGCTCCAGCAACTCCAAAAACAAAAAAAACATCCAAACTGAATAAGCATGATGCATCTATCATCAAAGTCTCTGATTGCTATTGCCTCTGTCAACTGAAAACTTTGTGCTTCTGCTGACTCAACTTTTCTGCACTGTTGTCAATCCTTCTCTACGCTTTTCAGTATCTGACTACTCTAGCCTCTGTCACTTTGATCTCTGACTGCATCAATCCCACTGATTCCTCTCACTACTATGTACTTTGGGCTCTCGTAGCAAGGTACGATCCATGAGATAAAACCTCTCAATGGACCCTACCCAATTTCAGCCTTCTTGGGACTATCACTTCACATCGCCCTACCTCACACCTGGAGGTATGGCGGCATGTGATCCCTCTGCCCACTCCAATTGTGGCTCCTCCACAATTGTCTGAGACTTCTTCTGGGACTGCATGTTGAGAGGTAATTTACTCTCCCTCTCAACCACCAAGTCTCTATCATTTGCCTTTCTCCTCAAGGCTTTGCATGCATCTTGAACCTCAAGAGCATACATGTTCTGAACTCGTGAACCAATCTGTTTCACCTGTCTCATGGTGATGTGTCTAAGGAAAACCTTTCCCTTACTAAAGGCAACATCGTAGCCTTTGTCCTCCAACATAGTGACCGATACCAAGTTCTTCTTCAGTCCAGGCACATACTTCACATCTGTCAAGGTGATAGGAGCTCCATGCTCCCTCTGAAAAGCAACTGTGCCCACTCCTGAAACACTATACCTTTCGTCGTCACCCATCTCGATGCGCATCTTGAGGTCTTTCTCCTCCAAGGCACTGAATAAACTTTTATCACGGTCATGTGGAATGAGGCTCCACTGTCAAGATACCAACCACAACCCATCATCGATGACACCATGCATGCGATGAGGGTAAATTCCATTTCAAACTGAGAGGCTAATGCCTCACCTTCCGATCCTTCCGAGGATCCCTTCTTGGACTTCTTCGATGGGCAATTAGTCGCATAATGACCCATATTGTGACAATTAAAGCATCTCACTTTAGACTTGTCACCCTTCTTCCCTCCATGAGAAGAATTCGATTTGGAATGGGAATCCTTCCCCTTCCCTTTCCTTGCCTTACTCGCTAAGGCCAGATTTTCTTCATCATCATCCTTGGATGAAGAACCATCTTGTGTGCTCCTCCTGATCTCCTCTTGCATGAGATCCGACCATAGTCATTCCCAATCCGGCAATTTCTCCCTTCCATTCAAAGAGTCCTGGTAGCTATTCCAGCTCTTTGGAAGGCCAAGGAGAGCGAGGCTCACCATATCATCATCGACAGTAGTTATTCCCACACTACCAAGATCATCTCTACAAGTGGTGAGCTTGTTCAGATATGTGGAAATAGTATCGTTGTTCTCCATCTTGATTCTTCAAAGCTTATCCTTGAGCGCCAATTTCCTCTGGTCGCTATTGTTCTGGTAGAGGTCCTTCAATGTCTTCCACATTGAAAATGGAGTATCCTTCCTATGGAGACTCAAGACAATATGGTCTCGAACTCCCTCAAGAATGATTTGTCTCACCCTTGCCACACACTTCTTCCACTCAGCCAACTCTTGTACATTAGTTGAACCTAGCTTTGGGATTTCTTGATCAATGAAATCCTTCAAGCCATTGTCTTCTAATACAGCCTCCATGCTATATTTCCATGCTATGTAATTCGAGCTGCCTTCCAAGGCATACTCGAGTCTCAAGCCATAGAACGCCATTGGCTAACCTTGAAGTATGATAAGAATTTGATTTGCACCAGCAACCCTGAACTTCAAACTTCGAATTCTCTTCTCCGTATACTGTTCATAGCTCCAATAAATTTTGCTCCGATAAACCTGGCTCTGATACCATGTAGAATTTCTGCAAATTCTCTACAAACCTACCTCTGAGATCTATGTAGAAAATCTGACTGTAGATTAACTCAATAATGCAATATACCAAAGAAAAATACTATAATCTACTTCTATTATCAAACTTGTGGAAGCTTAAAGATTGAGCAAGGTCGAGTTGAACACATATAACCAGAAGAAGAATCAATGCACATGAAACACAGAAAATACTCAGGGGAAAGCCTCAGCAAAAAACCCCACTATTTGTATTATCATACAAGGTGGAAATACATAGAGATTATACAAAGCCTTAGCTCTCATAGCTATCCAGCTCTCAGTACAATCCTCCTGGATGCTCACAAGAAATCAAAGCTTCTCACAAGCCTTCTCCTCTGCCCTCCAAGCTCCTATTTCCTTGTGCAGTTACCTCTGGGATGACCTCCTTCACCCAATGTAACACTACTCTCACTCACTACTCTAACACACTATCAGAATTGCGTAATCCTCAAGGAACCTTGCCTTGACTGCATGGATGAGTTTCCTTTATAGGAAAACACATGCAACTGATAGTAACATGTCCTTGACATTTAGCTCAACTAGGTATTTCTTAGAACAAACATGCATGAGTTTCTGATGAGGGAATCTTCAATTATTTGGAGTACGTTAATTGAGTGCATGCATGCATCAATTGACTGATAACTCACAATTAGTTCCTCAAACAGTTTGGAACTAATTTAACTGGACTTAAATCAGTAAATTGAGCTAACTAATTACAACTCAAATATAACCAAATCTTATCTCCTTAATTAAGGGATAATCTCCTTAATTTAAGGGATAACTATTGCATGACTTCAAAAAGACTTCTAACTTGAATTTCTCCAACTAATTAATCCATAATGAATTAATTAATTATTTTCAAGCAGCTAGTGAGACTAAATTCGAATTTTAATTCAAGGACAAATTAAAATTGGAATTTATGGATTGTATTTTTATCATTTCTTGTTGTTATCTTCAACAGTGTGAACCATGCTCTGATACCACTCTTTAACACCCTCCTCCCACATCTACCCAAGTAACCGGCCAACTAGGGTAAACATGTGACGAAGAGTTACCATGATATGACTCAATGTCCTAGATGACCTTAAGGAAATGTAGTCTAAATTACTCTGCTTATGATACTCTTTCACCAGAGATGTTCCAAAATTGACCTTCTCTAAAGGTTGCAGGTCACAATTATCTGAACACTCCAAGTGTGCAATCTTGCGACTTCGCGAACTCCCAAACTTGCAACTTCTCAACCTCGCAAACTCGCAACATCATGACATTATGACCTTGTGACCTATCTAAACTATGACCTTATGACCTATCTAAATTACGACCTTGCGACCTACAATTTTAAACGACATACCCTTTGGTCATACCATCATGAGTTAATATTTTTATTTCACTGTAAGATGATACTTTTCATTCGATGGTTACTGAGAAGGTTCCACAATTAGATGAAACAATAATTCATTAGCCCATGCATTCATTAACCATTCAATTTACTTATCAAATCAAGAGCGAGAGCCATAGCTAGGGTACCTCGCATAACCAAACATATAACCAACAAATAATCAAAGTAGAAACCATGGAAAATAAACTATAACGTGAACATTATAATCAATACAATAGGGAACATAACTCTTATTATCATATGGGATTACTGGCTAGGTTTAGGAATTCCACGTACCACCCGACCATAGATTGGGCTGAGCCAAAACTCACTTCAGCCAATCACCCCCGTGCCATATTCCAAGCATGAATGTGGGATCTCATGAAATGAACCATCCAAAACCAAACCAAGGCTTCCAGAGGCCAATCCCACCTCAACCCTCAAACAATGAATCCACCTCACGGTTAGATATCACTAACCATCACCAGATCGGTCTCTACCTAAGATCTCTAGGGCTCTAGAGTGTTTGTTTCAACCAAGGCTTGTAACTCAACCCACAGTTGTTGTCGGGCTCTAGAGAGTTCATCCAACCAAGGCTCTAGGACTAATAACTCAACGCACCAAGGGCTCCAAAGCATTTGTCCAACCAAGGCTCCAAGACTAGTAACTCAACCCAAGTTATTACAGGGCTTCAAGAGTGTTTGTCCAACCAAGGCTCCAGGAACTAATAACTCAACCCATAACCAAAGGAATATGAGAACCAACCAAAAAACAAAAGTAAAACCCACAACAACATGGCTATCCAGGAAATGGAAAGGCTAGGCAAAACTACTGTCAATCCAGGCAATCCTCCATGCCAATGACATATCATAACAAAATAACCACATGCATATGCCATTCATGCCAAAACTAACAAGGAAACCATACATGAAACTCGGTACCTACAAGAAAACCTGTGGTAGTTGTTGATCCTAATGTCCTCTTGTGCTTTCCTGCTTTTCCTTTGCCTTCTTGCTCCAAATCCCAAGTATGCCACACTCCTCCAATAGTGCTCCAAGAAAATTCTAAGTGTCCAAAAGTATGAGAGAGAGAATAGAGAGAGAGCTCCAAATCCTTAACCATTTCCTTTGCCAATTTCCATAGCTATAAATTAATCACAAGTGATCCCCATCATTATAGTTTTGCCCAACATTCAACTTGGAATACGTGTCCCATGACCCAAGTCTTATTTTACCTTTATTAACTTTATTACATGGATTTTTAACCAGGGCTATTACACAAACCTCCAAAAAAATGTTGTAGTGAAAATTCCACGATAATTTGTTTAAAGCAGCAAAACCCCAGGATCAGGAGCTATGATACTAAGTGTTATGAACCTTGTGCCTTACAAAGATAAGAAACCAATAATTGTAGTCATCTTCAAGGCAAAAACCTCCTTTTACAATGAATACAAGACAATATTTGATGATCCTAAGACTAGGTCTCCTAGTGTATATATAGGAGACAAATGGTACAATTATAATAAAATGAAACCATGAGAGGGTTCTAGCCTACATAACAATATAACAATAGAAATGTAATCACTCAATATCTAGGGCTTAATAAGGGGTTTTAGGGTTAACACGGGGCTTATATAGGGATTAACACTCCTCAAGTATCTAAGGGGTACACATACTCATCTATAAAAGAAAGTGATGTTGTTCAAACCTAGAATGACGAATGAGGCTTATGTGCAGGTGCGACACCTAGAAAACATAAGCCAAAATAAAGGGAAGTCAAGTGGTTCAATGTAGAAGGAACACTAGGAAGTTCTAAGGAGGGGAAGAAGAAATGGAAAGTGGGGAAGGATAAGAAGACAATAGCCACAACATGCTAGTGCAAAGATCCTAGAAACCACTATAACATTGATGGTCACACAGAGGATAAGTGCTAGTAATTGCATATGGAACTCAACTCTAAGAACCGAAAGAAGGATGTAAAGAAGAAAAATATCACAACCACAAGTTTGAACAATCAGGGAGAGAGCAACTCAGACACGGATGAGAAGATTGTCTACACCTCAGTGTAGAAGGGGGTGAAATTCAGTAGCCTTCAACAACAAGAAGAGAATAGATGATCAAACCCTTCCTTATAAAGATACAAGTCTAGAAGGTAAAAATTGATGCTTTGTTCATCTCAGGATCACAGGGGAATCTCATTATAGTAGAGTCGGTCAACAAACTGGGATTGGAGGTTTGAGATCATCCTAACCATATCCATTGGGATGGGTAAATGAGGATGCAGAAATGAAGGTAGCAAAACAATGTAAAATACAATTTGCTATCAATGTTGATATTATTGATGAAGTAGACTTTGATGTAGGTCCAATTGATGTATGTGGAGTGGTGCTTGGGAGTCCCCATATGTACATGTGGGGTGAAATTTTCATCTGTAGAGCTGACCAAATCCACATCATCAAGGATAGAAAATCCTCTGTCATTAACACACACAAGGGCAAGTCTAGAATTTCACTCGTAAGTGCCAAATAAGCTACGAAACTGATCAGTTCTAACAAGAAGTATGTTTTTATAGATTTAAGATAAACTCATTCTCTAGAATATTTAATGAGAGCAAATGCATCCCTCAAGGGGTGCACTAAGGAATAGAGGCAACAACAGGAAGAGTTGCTACATGCATATAGGGGGTTGTTCTAGGAGCCTAAAAGGCTACCACACAAGAAGGAAGTGGAGCACGAGATCCAACTATTTCCAAACTCTACATTACCAAACATCGAGATGTATATGCAATATGTTCTAGAAGGAAACAAGGTGAAGAAGCAATTGCAACAATTGTTGGAATAGGGTTTTATTCAACCAAATACCTCACCTTGTGCATTACCCATCATAATTGTCCCAAATAAGGATGGGAATTGGTGAACGTGCATTGATTATAGGGCGTTAAACAAATTTACAATGAAGAATAGATACCCCCTACGGAGGATTGATGACTTGTTGGACTAGTTGCATCAAGCAAAATACTTCACCAAAATGGATTTAAAATTGTCACTAGGTGCAAGACAAAGAACAAGATACCTAGAAGACCGCCTTCAAATTAGTCATAGTTCATATGAGTAGTTATTAATTCCATTTGGTCTATGCAATGCACCATCTACATTCACAAGATTAATGAATGAAATACTTTTTCCATATCTATATTCATTTTTTATAGTTTATTTAGATGATATACTAGTATATAGTGCTACATGGGAGGAGCACATCTCACATTTGATGCAAGTGCTAGAGACATTCAAGAAACACAAGCTATTGGGAAAGAAGTATGAGTTTGCACAACAATATTTGGTGTATTTAGGCTATGGGATTGGTGGAGGGGAGCTCAAGATAGACTCTGCAAAGATGGATGCCATCATGAAGTTTCTAATGCCTACCAATGTTTTTAAGGTTAGGAGCTTCATTAGGGTAGCATAATACCTAAAGAAATTCATAGCCTCATTTTCAGGAGTAGTTGCAACACTCCAAACCATAATGATGTGTGGCAAGAGTTTCCAATGTGGGAATGGTCAACAAAATGCCTTTGAGGGGTTGAAGAAGAACATCAGTCAAGCGTTGGTTCTTGCATTACCAAGCTTGCTGTAGGGAAGAAGGCATGCATGCTACTATTCCATGGGGTGGTTCTTAACCACCCTAAGGAGATCTATGCCTTGGTGCAAGCTATCAAGAAGTGGAAACACTATTTGATAGGAAAGGGGATAGTCATCAACATAGATCACTAGCTACTATACTGCTTGTAGGCCTAGAGCAAGTTACAACAAACTAGGCTTTAAAAGTGGATGGGTTTTCCACAACAATATCATTTAGCGATAAATTACAAGAAGGAAACACAAAAAAGTTTGTTGACATGTTGTTAAGGCCTCCCACATAGAAAATCATACCTTTGGGAACTCTGATGCATGTGAGCCTTTCACCCATGATTCATACAAAGAGGCATATATAGAGGATATTGAATTCAAGGAGGTGTTTCAATAGTTGTCAATCTAGATCCATGCAGAAAATGGAGGTAAAACAATTGACTATCATCTCTAGAGTGGGTTACTCTACAGGTTGGACAAACTATGTGTTCCTAATGGTGAGCGACTGTAGCTAATCACGAAGGCTCACACCTCCAAGGCCGTAGCCTAATTTTGGTGTAGGGAAGATAATCACTAACTTAGAGAGGCATGCGTATTAGCCCATAATGCACGAAGATGTAGCTAGGTTCATAAGGGGATGTATGCTTTGTTGTACTAACAATCTTAGTAACAAGAAACACAGTCTGTACTATTGAAGCCTAGAAATAGACTCTTTTTGTCATTATGTTATCATTAGTCTTTTCTATTTCGTTCCTATAAGCCTTCCATGGCCATCATTCCGTATTAAAATCCTATCATTTTGATAAATAATCATGTTTGAACTACAAGGGTTGCAAATTGGAGAAATACAAGGTAATGTAGTCTATTTTTCTATTGTTTTATATATTTCTTTCTAAAAACAATTTAAAATGTTGTAACTAGAGAAACTAATATGTTTTGTGGCTGATTCTTAATTATGTAGCCAAATCATAGGTTCACATGGTTGCAAACATTGTTCAACAAAAGTGCAGGTTGGAGGATGTGGCAAAATAAAATATTAAGTTTTTCCACATGTTAAAATCATCCAAGCACCTACTTTGTCAACACAAGGGTGAGCTCAATAATACAGTCAAAGCAGTGGTTGCATGGTTGAAGTTGTGGTAGAGTATTCTAAGTGATAACAGAACATAGGAATTGGAATGGACTGTTAGCACCAATTATGGATCAAATCCAAGGAGATCCTCAAAATTCATGAGATAAATTCATGTGTGCAACCAAGGATTTCTCACATATCCTCGACAACTCCATTTCATAAAGATTCTTGAAATCTCATATTGATATGTTGTTTTAAAAGCATGCATTAAAACTATCAACAATTTTTGTCTTAATACTATATAAATAGCTACAATTCCAATGACGAAGACACAAAAATTTGGATTGTAAACATTTTGATATCAATATAAACTTCGTTCACTATTTATCAATTATTCTATGGCGCAATACTATTCTGTAAATAATTTTATGATCATGGTTGTAGCAGCTTAAGACTTTTGGTTTACTCAAGCAAGTGTGACCAAGCCAAGAAGGGCCCCCTATTTTAGGAAAGAACACTGCCTTTTTTCCTTGTTTTATTTAGATAAATAGATTCTAATTTCAAAAAGTGTTCAAGTATTTCCAAGTGCTATTAATTTGAATTGTTTACAATGCTTTAATTGATTTTAATTTGCTTTAATTACAGTTAGGTTTGCTTATAATTTGCTTACAATTTGATTTATTTATGGTTTGAATGTCAACACGGTGTAGGTTATTCATATGGACCTTCTGATTGAATAGAAAGTTGATTCCTCTTTGATTGCAGAACATTGAATTTTGTAATTGATTTATGAATAGTCTTTACATGGTTATGATGGTTTAAAAATGTATAGAACCATGACTATGTTGAAGTAGTTAAATTGTAATTATTTATATAGATTAGACTTTGCTTTCATGTTTATTTTCAATAGATAGAGTTAGAGATAAGCCCCACATATACAATGGATTACACTTTACAAATTTACCAACTAGGATTGATGATTTAAATGTAACACGATTCTAGTACAATTGAATTCTGACATATACCATCCCTTACTTGTACCCATTTGTCCTTGGGAAAACATTTCCATGGACTTTATGGGAGGCTTACCAGCAACTAGCATGACTACTTGTTCATGGTAGTTGATAGGTTCAACAAGGTATGCATTCTCATGCCTTATAAAAAGGCCATCAGTGGACAAGAAACAACAAACTTGTTCTTTGGACAGGTCAATGTGCACTTTGGGATACCAAGTAGCACCGTTTCAAACAAGGAGATTAGATTTCAAGTGCAGTTGCACTACATTGTGAGAGAATATAGACACAAAGTTGAAGAGGTCTATAGCATTCCATCCAAAGATAGATGGAAAAACAGAGGAAGTTGACAAGACTTTGGTACAACTTTTGAGGGGTTACAATTAGAACCATTCGAATACATGGGATGAAAATCTAGTACATATAAAACAATCTTATAATAGATCAGTCCACACTTATACTAATATGTCCCTATTTGAAACTTGTTTTGGATATTTGCCACCTTCACCTTTGGATATTGCACATGGATAACAATGAGGAGTGAGGGAGGATCTCACAGGTGATGTTTTAAGGGTAGATAAATTTGTTGAAAAGACCAAACAAATCGATCCGTAAGTATAAGAGAGATTGAATAATTCATAGGAAAAGTACAATGTCAGACATGATCAACATATAATAGAGAAGTTATTCATAGTGGTAGATAGAGCATGGTTACCATTGAATAAGGAGAGGCTATAGGTCCTGGTAAGAAAATCAAGGCTTTGTGTTATGATCCTTTTGATATACTAGAATAGGTGGTAGATAATGCCTACTAACTCATTCTACACCCATGCATGCACATTTACTCAGTGATGAATGTGGAGAATCTAAAACTCTATGAGTCGTCCATGCTAGATTAGGAAGAAGAGTAGGTCCTACCTTCCATAGAGTGATTAGCTCCAAATGCTCGGGCAGAATCAACAGGGGATGCAATTTTTTAGAAGAGGTTTAGAACTACAAGACAGGGGCAACATGATCTTTGTAATATTGGGTTGAAAGGAAAACTTCTAGGCAAGGCTAAATGGTACTCTAGGGAGAAGGTAGATGTAATATTTCCTCACCTCATTTAGTAAAATATTTTGGAGACCAAAAGCCTCACAAAATAGGGATGTGTGATTTAGATTGGGTCAATATATTGTTTAACATCCATCTCGATGCTTTTTGGGTGGAAAAATAAGAGAAATCAACTTACAAGAGCAATTTTAGCAGTAGTACCCAATTTGAAGAATTGGGGCCAAAAACCTTCCGAGGCTATTTTGAGGCCTTAAATAGCCTTTATTTAAGGAAAAATTTATTGTTTAATTAAATCACCCCTTGACACTATTCCACACACAAAGGCCTTTCTAACAATCCAAAAAAGATGTCAATTGGAGTTTGGATGCAAAAGTTATGCTTCTCAGAAGTTGACATATTGTGATTTACCACCATAATTTGAGAGGATGCCACATTAGTCCCAATTACTAATGGAAAAGGGGCTAACCACATGGGGTTGATGAAGAATAATCTAGAAAGGTTGAAATATAACTCATGTTGAGGGTTGAATGGGTCAAATTAACACTTAGTTGGCTATCAGACTGTGTTACAACCGAGCCACTAGGAGGAAAATAGGTTCCATGCTATTTGCTTGCATTTTGTTCCATAATAGAGCAGAGTAGCTATGTGTGGATAGGGAGAGAGAACATAACAGTGGGGGTTTTATTAGGTAGTAGCCCACAAAACACAGGTCTTAGACAACTCCATAAAGAATGCCTTCTTCTTTGTATCTACATCATTTTTATTCCAAATAATAAGAGAAAATTTGTCTCAGCTTCCAGCTAGGTTTTCTCCCGAAAGGGTTTCCTAGATCATATTTTGGTGTTCATGGTGTTTGGTGTATGATTTTATTTCACCATTTTCTATTTTCTACATTTGATCTATTGCATGCATAAGCATAAAAACAATAATTAATAAATCCATAAATCTAAGGAAAATTAACCCTCATATTATATATTTCACACTTTAGTCTATTTTTATAAGATCTATTGTGATGAATTGTCCAATGAAATATCCATGATAGTTTATAAGATCAATTTGGGGAAAAAAATACAAGGCATATTGAAGTGAATCCAAGGTGCAATAAACATTAAAATATCAATTAATCAACATTAGTCCACTATAATTTTTTTATGAGGTCAAATTTGATGTTTCACAAGCTAAGTGGCTATTTGATACTAGTAATGATGGTTAATTAATGATGGTTAATTAGGTAAGTGATGTCTATTAGGGGAAATGACCAAAAGATGATAGATTTTTCGAATTTTCACTGATTTTCAACATTAAGATTGATTTTTCAATAAACATAGACTCAAATGTCAAATTTCAACCCCACATGTAGTAGTGTCTTGTGAATCACATTCTTTCCATCATTTCAATGTGGGTTTGTATCCTTTTTTTTCTCCGTTTTGAAGAGGAGTGTGTACAAAGATAAGAAACATAGAGATTCCTTGGTTGTTGGCAAAAATGACACCTTGTATTATGATAATATAGAGTTTGATCCCATTGAAAATTACCTTGTTGTAATTACATCTTATAGGGTAGACCCTAACTGATTGTAATCTCAACATATATTTTTGCATACGTGAAAAATATAGACCTATTTTGATGTGATTGCCCAAAGTGTTTCAATAGCCTTAAAACTATTAAATGCCAAAAATGAAGTGGTAGAATTGGGAGCTGAGCTCAAACTTGCACCTTTATTATAGACTTGGTGGAAGGATAAAAATAAGGGAACCAAGGGATAACAAAAGTGCCCGCTACTTTTCAAAAGAAGAGATCCTCCTCTAAAAATATTTGATAGGCAACTATATTTTCAAAGTTGACAATAAAGAAACTTTTAGAAAATAGATAAACCTCACAATGTTTTATCTATGTTGAAAGAAACCCACTAGGACAAATCTAAATTAAGAGGCAATAAACCATTAAATCCATATTTTCTCATTGAACATTGATAAAGGAAGGGAAACTTATAACCTTTAGCTCTGAGACCTTCAATGTGGGATCTCTTTAGTTTTCTCAATGATATACATGGTAGATATAAGAGGACTCAAAGTGGAGAAATTAGATGATTTATTATTAGATTTGAGACTTTTGTGATCCATATTGTAGATACATGTCTTTCGGATTAATCACATTCTTAGGATTTGGTCGACGTTTCGAACCAATTAATGCGGTTCATCCTTAGGACAAGATGAAAAAATCATACAATCTTCATGAATAAATAGCAAGGATGCATCATTGCCCAGTGTGAGCCGATGAAAACTAGCTGTTGGAGATTAGTTAAACAAGTAACTAGAAATCCTAAAAAGTTAGAAAGGAATTATTTAATATTTTAAATCTAGTTATAAATTATTTAATATTCTAATTTAGTTATAAATTCTATTTAATATTATAAATTTAGTTATAAATTGGTTGTTAGGAGCACAAATAATAGTAATATATAGTTAAGAAAATTAATAAGGGGGATAACAATAAGCTCTTAATAAAATAGTTGTTAGGAGATAATATTAGATCATAATAAAGTTTTAAGGGGGTTGAGAATAAGTTATAAGTATTAATAAAATAATTATATAATTTTAAATAATAATCCGGTAATAGGGTTTAGTTCCAACGTATTAAAGCGAATAAGGTAAAGAGAGGTTAAGAGAAGGTTTTAGAATATTTTACAAGGGGATCACAATTATTTACTATTATAGATTTTAGTTATAAATTAACATCTAAGAGAACCAGTAATATATATCATTAAGAATACTCCATAAATTAATAAGTGGGTTAAGAATAAGTTATAAAAACAAGTGTTAGGAGTTTATAAATAATATTAAATACTAATAAGGTTTAGATCCAAAATAATATATACTATAAAGAGTAAAGTAAAGAGAGGTTAAGAGTACGATTCAAAATATTATATGTTAATGAAATAATTAGGAGCTCAAAAGTTTATTATAAAAGGGTCAAAATAATGAATTAAAACAAAGAAAAAGGGATAATATAAGTTATAATATATAAAGAAAATGAGAGGAGGGAATTTACTTTATGATAAAGTAATAGGAGCTTGAGAATTTATTATAATTAAGTTACCAAATAATAAGATAAAAATATATAAAGAGGGGGAGGAGGGAAAAAAAATATATATAAAATGGGGAAGAGGCAAGAGGATCATAAGGAGAGAGCCTAAATCCAACTCCTACTCAGTTTCCAACCATTATCTTTGTTGAGATTTCTAGCATGTCTCTCAATTTCGATAGCCTCCCTAAGCTTCCTATGGTGAAAATGATAAACTCTAGCAATGACTCTGGAATCCTCAATACATACATGGTGCTTGGATTTCTTAGCATGCTCAGCTCATCTTTATATATTTTTATCTTATTATTTGCTAACTTAATTATAATAATTTCTCAAGCTACTTAGTACTTTATATTAAAGTAAATTCTCTCCTCTCATTTTCTTTATATATTTATAACTTATATTATCCCTTTTTCTTTGTTTTAATTCATTTTTTGACCTTTTTATAATAAATTATTGAGCTCCTAATTATTTTGTTAACATATAATATTTTGAATCCTACTCTTAACCTCTCTTTACCTTACTCTTTATAGTATATATTATTTTGGATCTAAACCTTATTAGTATTTGATATTATTTATAAACTCTATAACTTATTCTTAACCCTCTTATTAATTTATAGAGAATTCTTAATGATATATATTACTCGTTCTCCTAGATGTTAATTTATAACTAAAATTTATAATAGTAAATAATTCGGATCCCCTTGTAAAATATTCTGAAACCTTCTCTTAACCTATCTTTACCTTATTCGTTTTAATATGTTGGAGTTAAATCCTATTACCGGATTATTATTTAAAATTATATAACTATTTTATTAATACTTATAACTTATTCTCAACCCCTTTAAAACTTTATTATGATATAATATTATCTCCTAACAACTATTTTATTAAGAGCTTACTCTTATACCCCTTACTAATTTTCTTAACTATATATTACTATTATTCGTGCTCCTAACAACCAATTTATAACTAAATTTAGAATATTAAATAGAATTTATAACTAATTTAGAATATTAAATAATTTATAACTAGATTTAAAATATTAGGTAATTCCTTTCTAACTTTTTAGGATTTCTAGTTACATGTTTAACTAATCTCCAACAACTAGTTTTCAAGCGCTAGTTTTCAATAGCTAGTTTTCATCGGTTGACCTGGGTAGGGCAATGATGCATTGTTGCTATTTATTCATGAAAATTGTATGATTTTTTCACCTTGTCCTGAGGATGAACCACATTAGTTGGTTAGAAATGTCGAGCAAATCCTAAGAATGTGATTAATATGAAAGACATTTATCTAGTGATTTATTTTAAAGCACATCCTTACAAGTATGAGGTTTGAAGAATGATGGATTGCCATTTCCCATCAATCCCTCATGCAATCATATTGCTAAGATAAAAGTTGAACATTTGCAAATATGATAATAAAAAAAACACTCCAATAAATATTCTAATCATTGGGCCTTGTAAAAAAGGCATTGCTCCCCTAGCGATATTCCATTTTATACTCTAAATTCATAATGTATATAGTAGAATTCATACACATGCTCAAGGCTTTCCCAAAGAGAGACTTGATCATAATCTAAAATTCAACCTTTTTCTAGGGGTTTGCTTAAAAAATGGTCATACAAAGCTTTCTTCAAATGCTTAACATGGAACCATTCTATTAAACACTTGTTATATACTCTTCTTGTGAACATGCCCTATGTCAAACACTTCTTCGGTAGATATTTCGTCAAATAGCTGACATACAACCTATATAAAGCACATCATCAGGGATCTTGTCATGCACCAAAAATTTTCCATCTAATATTCTTCTAGTGCCATGAGGACATTCAATATTTCTTAGTGAAGCTTGGAAATTAGAAATACAAAATCTATTTAATTGTTTATAACCATCCCCTAGTACAAATGGCTTCCCATACCAATTTCGATTTAGAAATGACAATGCTCCTATCAACGCAAAAGACCATCCACAAACCCATGCAAATTTCTATGACAATAACATTAAGAAGTAGAGATTAGAAAACTATTCATAACTCACACACATTAAACAACTCAAATATCTTTTGTTGTGAAAATTTCACTTCATAAGACATTCATATAACTATGACAATGATTTTACTATCACTTAATAACATTATCAACATAAAATTGATAAAGAATTAATTTTTTTTTATAAAGAATAATCAATACTAAAGTGTGTTCGACGTGAAATAATTTAATTTATTTAAAAAAAAAAGAAATAATTAATAGATACAATTTGAATGGATTTAATGGTTAAAAATAAATAAAAAATTATAAAGAATAATCAATACTAAAATTTCTTCACCTAAAGGAATTTAATTCATTTTAAGAGCAAGGAAATAATTGATAGATCCAATGTGAATGGATTTAATAGTTAAAAATACTTCTTAAAAGATTAAAGATTAATTTTTTTAGAAAGGATTAGTGTTTAGGTTCGTCCTCGGTAAATAGTTACATTTTCAAATTCATAAAGATCAAAGAAAACTACACTTCCATATCTAACTTGTGCACTTCCACCTACTTTTCAGTTCTAGTAAATAGTTACAGATTCAAATCCACCATTCTGACTTCATCCATTTTTTTTCTTAATCATATTCCCACAGAAGCTATGGTGTAAATTTATGTCAATTGACGGCTATGACTTCGTTTACTGTGAAAGGCCGAGAGATGATAATAGATTAGGATCGGGTTCAAGGTTTCAAGGAGCGGGTGTTAACATCGATCTCACTCTTGATTAACATGGGGATGGAGGCGATTATGGGAAGAAAGAAAATGCTTTTCCTGTGGAAGAAGAGTTCAGTTGCCCTTGCCATTCCTCAACGCGCCTTTCACACTCTGAATACCACTGCAGACATTCATATTAAACAATTGTGTGAGACCAATAGGCTTCAAGAGGCAGTGGACACATTCAAGCATCTACTTTCAGCTAAATCTGAATCCGCTCCCACTCTCATTACATGCAATATATTATTGAGTAGCCTAGTCCGACAGAATCGACATGAATCAGCACTCTCTGTTTACACTCTTATTGTGGAAGCAGAAATTGTTCCAAATCTGTTCACTTTTAACATTGTTATCAATTCTCACTGTCAAAGAGGTAGAATGGATTATGCATTCGAAGCGTTGGAAAGAATGGAAAGTGTTGGTCATATTCCAGATGTCATAACCTTCAGTACCCTCATCAAAGGGCTTTTCAGGGTAGGGAGGATGGAGGACGGTTTCAAACTTTTCAATCAGATGGCGACTAAACAGCAGACCCCTAATCTTTTCACATATAATATCGTAGTAGACGGGCTTTGCAAGATGGGGAAAACCCACGAAGCGTTCGGGTTGATAGCTGTTATGTTGCAAAAGGGCCATGAGCCTGATTCATTCACGTTTAACACCCTCATGGATCGACTATGCAAAGAAGGCAAGCTCTGCGATGCCAAGAAACTACTATATCAAATGTTAAAAGAAGGGCTTAAACCCACTGTTGTCACATACAGTGCACTTATTGATGGTTTTTGTAAAGAAGGCAAGTTGGAGGAGGCTGTAGAACTCTTTTATGAAATGCCCTGTAGAAACATATGTCCAAACGTCGTGACATACAATGCGCTTATTGATGGCTTGTGTAAGGGACGCAAGATGGAGGAAGCTCTGAAGCTCTTCTGTGAAATCCCTAGCAAAAACATACGCCCGGATATTGTCACATACAACACACTTATTAATGGTTTCTGTAAGGGTGGCAAGTTGGAAGAGGCTATGAAACTCTTTGATGAAATGCCCAGCAAAAACATATGCCATACTGTTGTCACATATAGTGCCCTTATTGATGGTTTATGTAAGCAAGGCAAGTTGGAGGAGGCTATGAAACTCTTCCGTGATATGCCAAAGAAAAACACATGCCCTGATGTTGTCGCTTACAGTGCCCTTATTGATGGTTTCTGTAAGCAAGGCAAGTTGGACGAGGCTATGAAACTCTTCTATGATATGCCGAAAAACAACATATGCCCTGATGTCCTCGCATACAGTGCACTTATTGATGGTCTCTGTAAGCGAGGCAAATTGGAGGAAGCTATCAAACTCTTCTATGATATGCCAACAAAAAACATATGCCCTAACCTCGTCGCATACAGTGCCCTGATTGATGGTTTCTGTAAGCAAGGTAAGTTGGGAGAGGCTATGAAACTCTTCTATGATATGCCAAGAAAAAATATATACCCTGATGTTGTCACATACAGTGCACTTATTGATTGTTTCTGTAAGGAAGGCAAGTTGGAGGAGGCAATGAAACTCTTCTATGATATGCCAAAAATAAACATATGCCCTGATGTTGTTGCATACAGTGTGCTTGTTGATAGTTTCTGTAAGCAAGGCAAGTTGGAGGTAGCTCTGAAACTCTTTTATGATATGCTGAGAAAGAGCATATACCCTGATGTTGTTGCATACGGTATACTTATTAATGGTTTATGTAAGGAAGGCAAGTTGGATGAGGCAAGGAAGCTCTTCTATGAAATGCCCAACAAGAACATATGTCCCAGTGTTGTCAAATACAATAGGATTATTGATGATCTCTTTAAGGAAGGGAAACAGCAGGAGGCCACCAAAGTGCTTCATGAGATGCTGGGCAAGAAATAAAATCTGGATGTTGTCACACACAATGCTCTTAATCTTTCCAACGAAAACAAACTTTAAGAAGCTCTCCAGCTGTTAGATGTTATGGTGGATATTCTGGGGAAGGCCAGGAAGATCTTTCAAGAGACTTCGGAGAAATGTTACAGGCTGACCTATTTAGCTATACAATAATAGATGGACTCTACAAACATCTCATTACAGACTCAGCTCAACAAATCTTCTCTGAGATGCCAAAATGGGGTTTGGGTATTGATGTTATCATATACAACACATTGACCGATGGACTATTCAATGTGGGTAATCTTAAGAAGGCACTAGAGTTATTTAAACAGACGAAAGACAGTGGCCACGTCCCTACATGATTGCGTATGCCGTCCTCATGGATAAGGCACACCCCAAGATGCCGATAGACTAGTGCATGAGATTTTAAGAAAGGTCTGATCCCAACATTGCGACATATTCTGCTGTAACCAACAATCTCTCTGAAAATATTGCTGAAATGCACCGCACAAGATACAAAGTGTGTGAATTGCAATTGATAAAGTGCGGTGGTGATGAACAGGTTTGGTCGGTGAGCTCGATGAAGTGATCTGAGTGGAATTCACATAAGTGTGCACTGAGTGTTTACTCGGATCAAAATACACTTGCTTTAGTTTGTAGTGGGTTCCATATGTTGATTAAATGCACCAACTGTTCAATCTAAAAGGGTTTGGCCTAGCAGTTAATGTGTTGCGGCTAGCAACGAATACAGTGTCAGGTAAATTATATTGATGTTTGTAGCCTGAGCAGGTACTTCTACACAGGCCTAAATGTCTAGGCATGCAGAAGCCACCCATAGATCTCCTTATTACTTAAGACACTTGCTCAAAGTGTGAGCAATTTTCTAATGTAACTTAGCCTAAGTTTAAACTTAGGAAAGACACATATTTATTATGTTGACTAATCAAGTTAAAGAAACTTAGGAAAAGTAAAGTAATTTACTTTAATGATTATGTATTAATATCAACTGGTGATCTCAAGTGATGTGAGATCTCATCTTGGCTGTCAATTACTTTGGAGATTAAGGTTAGGGATTTAGCTCAATGAAAGTTATAAAAACAAGGCTAAGGAAAGGAGAAGACACACCATACAATAATAGTAGCCTTTGAAAGAGGGATTTTCTCAAGTGAAGAGTGTGATATCCTCTAGTGTGCCAGGTTCGAGGAAGTGCAGAAGAGTGACATTGAAGATCTAGATCAACCAAGGAGATCGAAAACCGATCTAAGACCTGATTTGTTGGATCAGATACAAAGCACCTTGTATTTGTAATTTTATCAGTTGGGCAATTATTCAAGGACGGTAGTCCAAGTAAGTTCATATTTAAAGAAGAATTGTTGATTGGGCAGAATATGTTTGTGTCATTGTGATTGAGATTAGTTATGAAATTTTGCTTCTGCTAATTAAATTAAGAATCTAGTTGTGCATTTATTCAGTAGATCTATAATCTGTTAGGTTAATAAATTGCTGGGTGCTAGGTTCAGGAAAAATTAACAAATTATAATGATAGGACATTGCTATTTCTCTAAGCATTTTCTATGGAAAATGTATAATAGTTTTTTCCTTTTTTTCTTTAGTTAAATATTCATATATTTGTGATAAAAGGCTGAATGGCACATTTAAAAACTAGCTTTTGTATATTCTCTTTTAAAACTTCTGAGATAAAAATGTGCACTGAATTTTTTGTGTGCAGCTTGATGTTATTTAAATGTGATGCATACAGACACCATGTTGGATGTTTAATTTTCTGTCTCTTTAATAGACAGACCAAAACATGACAAGGACATTCTCCTTAAATATGTAGTTCTCAATGATGCATGTTTTCTTTTAATAAACAAGCACAACTTACTAGCAGAAAAAACATATGTTTTCTGTAGGTGCTTTAACTCAATAGGTAATCTTTGGATCTCAAAGAATAACGACTTCTTGAGCAGAATAAGGATTTGAATGCCTCAATTGAAGATACCTCTTTGGGACAGAATTTGGAGGTGAAGCTGAAACTCTTACTTATTAGCTTGCTGCATAAATTTCACATCGTTTACCTGGCTTAACGATAGACTGAACAGCTAATGTGCTTGCTTCAATTTCTTGAGTATACCAACTAGATTTACATTATGGTTAATGTGGGCACACTCAACATTCCTGGCTTTTATGTTACATTTGCTGCCAAAAACCATTGTACTATTATCTTTTCTCTAACTTTATGTCATTTTGGAACTTTGTCTGGACTACATGATTAAAAAGGGGGAACCAAATACGCTCCTTCTTCGCTGGTTATGGTATCTGCAAATTTGAACCACCAGCAAATTTGATCATTCTGTATGGGACACTCGGGATATAGTTAATCAATCTCTTCACTAATTGATATTCCAGTTGGTTGTCATCAAATAGGATCTGCATTTGCTACTTTGTGCCTCGGCTTCTTTGTCTTCAGATTAAGCATTTGAATCTGGTGGAGGAAAATCTACAGAATGCTGTTCTACATCAGAAGCTCATCAACAACCTTCTGGTATTGAAAAATTAGGAACATATGTATTTTGTTGCACTCTAAAAATAAAAGTGGGATTTTATTTTTTTGTGAGTTTACAAAAATTCACTGGTTTAAGTGTGAATTGGCACAACCCAAGCTAACATTGTCTATTCAAGTTATTGACCTACTAAGCATGGTACATTTTCTTACTGATATTTGTAATCAAGAGTTGTCTGGAATTTGATGAATATTATGAAGCTTTTCATGATTATCAGAGTCCCCAGTTTGTCTTGATAAGGCTAGAGGAATTTCAAAATAAGTAAAGAATTTCATTCGTGTTTATTTCCTCTGAAAGGCAAATGCTTTTTCCATATTGATTGGGCAAATATTTCTCTAACATTTCTTGGGTGAACTTCTGAAGCTCTTTGACCCTTGTAACTATTTCTTTTGCCAGATCCTTGTGCAGTCTCAACCAATGAAAGGGTTGCCTCCATTTACTGTTCAGAGTCGTCCCTTTTAGTATATTGTTTGTGCTAGATTTAGTCCAGTATTTGTTGTTTCTTTTTCATGTTGAATTTCCACGAACCTGGTGTTTGGGATAAAATCTTAAATCTCTGACGCTACCAAACCAAGAATCTCAACAAAGCTACTTTGCACAGCGGAACAATATAATGCAATAAATCAATCACGTGCACAGCAAGGACAACAACAACAATATATGTAACCCAACTTCATTATATTATTAACATATAGTACAACAATCTAGGGCTCCTGTACAAGGGATATTGACCCTCAAATATCCACAAGTACAAGAATACAGGATACAATGACATTCTCACTACGATCACATCATCTATGTCGTATCTCATCCTGCCGGTCCTTCGTTGCTGATCTGCTCTCTAGCTGCCCCTTAGTCCATCAAAGAACAACACATAGAGATTCCAGGAGGGCTGCCACCTATCACTGCTGCAAGTCACTTATGCTACAATGAACATGGGCTGATCCAATCTGCTCCTCTAGGTTGGCCAATGCTTGAGCACCAATCTGCCTTCTTAGCAGCCTCTTTTGTCAATCAAAGAGCTGCACATTAGGCTCAATACTTCACCCAATCACACAACAGTCCAAAGTCCTTCTTGTTTGCTGCGCTAGGGATACTTTGGACATCTACACGCTGCCCTCCATCAGTCCAATGATGCCCAATACTTCACTGTAGAATCTGCTCCTAGGTTAGGGCTTCTAACCACCAAGTTAAGCCCAACCACTTGGCTTCCACAGGCTGCAACTTGTCCACACTTGGACACGACCCAACTAGCAATCAACTCAACATAAACTCATCTCTTCTATACATACCTCTGGCTGTGCATGCTGTTGTAGCTCCTCACTGGTTAGAGCACCTAACAGTAGATGTTGCAGCCCATTAAACAGCTCCAACAGTCACCTAGAGGCTGTGGCCTTCCTTCCACAGGACCCTCCTACCTTCGCTGCTCCTTTTGGCTCCCTGTTGCAGCTCGTGAAGGACTGCAGTCCTCACAAACTCCACCTACAGTACTGCGGCCAGGTCTGCACATAAAGATTAGGGTTGCAGCTGGATAAAACAGAGAAGACTGCCCTCCAAAACCCATGCACAAGCTGCCAGAACTTGCCTTAAGGCAAGCGGCTGCCTCCTGCTTGAACTCGGACCTGAAATAGACAGTAACCCAACCAAAACAGGACCTAAAACAGATTCGTCTTTCTCCTCCTGCAGCTTGGCTGCTTCAGATGAGTAATCTATGAATTGATGCACATTTGGATGATCTAACAACCTCACACGTGTCTAATATATACCCTTACGT
This sequence comes from Pinus tabuliformis, assembly GCA_031772625.1. Lineage (NCBI taxonomy): Eukaryota > Viridiplantae > Streptophyta > Pinopsida > Pinales > Pinaceae > Pinus > Pinus tabuliformis. Next base: position 345,940,790 of record CM062818.1, on the reverse strand, counting down.
GTGGCTCCAACGAATTCCTTGAAGAGACATGACTTTTGGCACATTCACTCTCAAGCCTACATGACTTATGTGCCAAAAACCCATCCTTAAACCTTCAAAAATTCATAACTTCACTTAGACATCTCGGAATTCGATGATTCTCGATGCGTTGGATTCTCCTCGCCATCCTCTATCATCTCCATCCATCACATGCCTAGTGGACCTCATGGTTTTGGCCCAACTCCTTTGGGTACAAAACCCCAACCTTGGGTTCCAAGTCCACAAGTGACTTTTGGGGTGCTCTAACCTCCAAACCCCGAACCTTAGGGCTTGGAGTACCTCCCAAGCTATCAAAAATCAACACTCCCTCTTAGCAAGGGAGGTACTTCCAAGACTAGGAAGTAACTCATCATCATCATCACTACTCGCAACACTCGCCCAACTCCTGGTGCTCACAACTCTAACAATCCTCGTAACGTGATCTACGCCTCTCTCGGAAGTGTCACTGTCATTGAAGCATCTTGCTTCTTTTTCTCCTAGAATGTCTTCCACTCTCTCCATGATTCCTTCTTGGCAGCTGTAGGAGCACCCTTGCTCCCCACTGACCACGTGCTCTTCTTGGGTTGCAAAGTCTCCCTCTGAACCTGCAAACTCCCTCTAGAACTTGACTCCCTCTGAGCCTCTGAAACCCAGACCTTCTTCTCTGGAACCTGTACTTGCCCCTCTGAAGCCTGCACCTGCACTTGCTTCTCTGGAACTTGCACCTGGTCCTCTTGCTTCTTCTTCCCATGATCTATAGGCTTGCCCATCAGCCTGTATAAACCATGCTCTCTAACTCCAAGCACAATACCTGCGGAGCTAGAGCATATGGGCCTGAGTCTTGCTTTCTCCTCCTGGAATAAGACCTCAAACCCCTTCTTCTCAATCATTGAGACATATATCACGCTATATTTGAGTCCTGGTACTAATAGTACATCCTGGACCCGCATCACTCATCTTGACTCCATCCTGAACGACATAACTCTCGATCCTCGGATCTCCTTTTGACTCTTGTCACCCAACACCATGTGCAACTTCGACTCCCACTCAACTAGAGTCTCGAATACCCCTTGTGACCTTGTCATATGTTTCGACGCACCACTTTCCATGTACCATGCATTCTCATCGATGGTACCTTGCGACAAATGAGAGATCATAGCAAAGTCCTCCTCCAACCTCCTGGTGAGAGCGTCTATCTCAGCAGAAGTGGCAACATTGGCGACCTGCTTCCCTTTCTTTTTCTTGTCATCTTTCGTCTTCTTCTTCATTGGACATCTTGATGAAAAATGACCATCTCGCCACAGTTAAAACATTTGAATTTACTAAAGTCCTTCTTTTGCTTACCCTTCATTTATGTTGCAAGTGCCACGTCATCATCTGAAGCCTTCTTCTTCGGATGAAGATCCTTGTCTCGCAACTCTTCCTGAATGAAGTCGTCCCATAACATATTCCAGTCTGGCAACGATCCCCTTGATGAAGGGCTTCCATTCCTCGGTGAACCCTTTCAAAGCAATCCTCACTATATCAGAATTTGAGATAGTCACACTTGTCACCGACAACAACACGCTCATCTTTGACCTGAGACAATCTCGTCAAATACAAAGTCACTCCTTCACCCTGTATCATCTTGGTGGACTTCAACTTATCCTCCAATACCGGTACCCAATTCTCGTTCTTGTTCCGGAACAAATTTTGAGGAGCCATCCACATCTCATGTGTAGTGTTCTTCCAGGACAAATGAGGTATTAGGGGATCCTTCACACCATCTAGGATGATTAATCTCACCCTCGTATCCAATTCCTCATACACTTCCATCTCCTTAGAGTCGATTGGCTTCTTGATCTCTTTCTCGGCGAACACCTAGATCCTGTTGAGCTGTAGTACCAACTTGATCCTTTCCTTCCAAGGACTATAGTTGGACAACCCTTCCAACTTGTCCTCATACCGAAGACCAACTTGCAACTTCGACATTGTAGTAAGCCCTACAATGTGACCAACTCCCTCTTAAGCTGTACTTCATTGTGCACTCTTTTGATTCACTATCTCCCAAAGTAGCTCAGACACGCTCTGATACCATGTTGAATTTCCACGACCCTAGTGTCTGGGATAGAATCTTAAATCTCTGACGCTACCAAACCAAGAATCTCAACAAAGCTACTTTGCACAGCGGAACAATATAATGTAGTAAATCAATCACGTGCACAATAAGGACAACAACAACAATATATGTAACCCAACTTCGTTATATTATTAACATATAATACAACAGTCTAGGGCTCCCGTACAAGGGATAATGGCCCTCAAATATCCACAAGTACAAGAATACAAGATACAATGACAATCTCACTACAATCACAACATCTATGTCGTATCTCGTCCTGCTGGTCCTTTGCTTCCAATCTGCTCTCTAGCTGCCCCTTAGTCCATCAAAGAACAACACATAGAGATTCGAGGAGGGCTGCCACCACTGCTGCAAGTCACTTCTCTACCATGAACATGGGTTGATCCAATCTGCTCCTCTCGGCTGGCCAATACCTGAGCACCAATCTACCTTCTTAGCAGCCTCTTTTGTCCATCAAAGAGCTGCACATTAGGCTCAATACTTCACCCAATCATGCAATAGTCCAAAGTCCTTCTTCTTTGTTGCTCTAGGACTACTTTGGACATCTACACACTACCCTCCATCAATCCAAAGATGCCCAATACTTCACTGTAGAATTTGCTCCTAGGTTATGGCTTCTAACCACTAAGTCAAGCCCAACCACTTGGTTTCCACAGGATGCAACTTGTCCACACTTGGACACGACCCAACTAGCGATCAACTCAACATAAACTCATCCCTTCAATACATACCTTTGGCTATGCATGTTGTTGTAGCTCCTCACTGGTTAGGGCACCTAACAGTAAACGTTGCAGCCCATTAAACAACTCCAACAGTCACCTAGAGGCTGTGGCCTTCCTTCCACAAGACCCTCCTACCTTCGCTGCTCCTTTTGGCTCCCTATTGCAGCTTGTTAAGGACAGCAGTCCTCACAAACTCCACCTACAGGACTACGACCAGGTCTGCACATAAAGATTAGGGTTGTGGCTTAATAAAACAGAGAAGACTGCCCTCCAAAACCCACGCACAAGCTGCCAAAACTTGCCTTAAGGCAAGCGGCTGCCTCCTGCTTGAACTCAGACCTAAAATAGACAGTAACCCAACTAAAACAAGCCCTAAAACAGATTTGTCTTTCTCCTCCTATAGCTCGGCTTCAAATGAGTAATCTATGAATTGATGAACATACCTCACACATGTGTCTAATATATACCTTCATATGTGGCTCCAATGAATTCCTTGAAGAGACATGACTTTTGGCACATTCACTCTCAAGCCGACATGACTTATGTGCCAAAAACCCATCCTTAACCTTCAAAAATTCATAACTTCACTTAGACATCTCAAAATTCAATGATTCTCGATGCACTGGATTCTCCTCGCCATCCTCTATCATCTCTATCCATCACATCCCTAGTGGACCTCATGGGTTTGGCCCAACTCCTTATTGAAAAATGTAACTAGGTTCGGTCTTCATAAAATGTATTTGTCAAAAGAATTTTTATTATTGTTACAATGACTTATTAAAGCATGGGTTTCATGCTTGGGTCATCATTTTATTAGTCAAAGTCCCCATTGAGGACTCCTAGGATTAATAAAGAGTCAATAGAGTCATTGCATATTTTATGAGACCCTTCTTGGGCTTTCGAACGATGTAAAAAGAAATACTTTTGAGTCAAAAATAAATTATGTAACCTCCACACCAAGTCGGCCTCAAGGAAGGCAATTCGACCTCATTGGAGGGCTATATATACAAGGTAGTTCGACTTCATTTGAGGATCTCAATCTCTCAAGCATAGTTCAATCTTTGGAAGCTGGAAGCTAGGAAGAAGTGCAAAGTTGAAGGGTCCAAAAGGAGTGCGAGTTTGGTCTAGGTGAAGTAGAAGAAGAAAATCGAAATTTCGGTGCCTCTCTCTCTTTCTCGTGTGGGCTATTTTAGGAGATCAGAGTCTCCTAGTCCAGGTTGAAGCTGCTGCTGATGCCAGAAGCTGCCAAGTCAAAGTTCTAGGGTCGAAGTGCTGCTGCTACTAGGTTGAAGGTTGGATCGAAGAAGGAGAGGCTAGCTTGGTGTGGAGGAGGTCTTTGTCTAGGTAGAAGAGTCTCAAGGAAAACTATCGAAGGAAGAGATTTTTGACTGGGTTTTCCCCTAGATCGGGGTTTTTCCCTGGCATAGTGCCTACATCTTGTTTCTTGTGTTTTTGTAATCTTCATGCACACATAATTTGGTAATTGCTTGATGAAATATGATATAACAAATAAGTAAAAGAAGCCAACATAATTCACAAGTAATTATCAAGAAAGAGAAATCTAACCCTAATCCTACTAGCATTGATTTCTCAACATGGTATTAGAGCTAAGGTCGAAGAAGATTGAAGATCACCTCATTGGCTTAAAGGAAATGATTTCTCCCTCTATGATAAGAATGTGATTCACTTCTATAGGAAGATGGATCAAGAAGATTGTCTACTACTTATTCAACAAGGTCATAAGTCAAGGGTTCTTAGCTGCACTTATAGGATCCCTCAATGATGATAATGCATGGATCATTGACAGTGGAGCATCAAGGCATATGATAGGGGAAAGTAAGCAACTACAAACTCTATCAAAGGAACCATCCTCTCATGCAGTGGAATTGGGAGACAACAAAAGCTATGCTGTTAGAGGCCTGGGATCTACATCTTTGAAGCTAGAGAATGGAGCAAAACTACATCTCAACAACATACTATATGTTCCAGGTTTGAAAAAGAATTTGCTTTCAATTTCTTGCTTAGAAGATAAAGGGGATAGAGTTGCTTTTGTTGATGGAAAAGTCTTGGTCTGGGGAAAAGATTCTAGTATTGATAAAGCTAGGGTCATTGGAGTTCGTGAAGGAAGTTTGTAGAGTCATTACAACACCTCTGCAAGCCCTAGTTCATATGGAAATATCTCCTATTGAGCTATGGCATAGAAGATATGGTCATCTTCACTACAAAGTCATTCCTACTCTTAAATATCTAGTTCATGGCATCCCCGATATCAAAGAAGATCGTGAAGGAGTTTGCAAGGGATGCTCTTTGGGAAAACATACAAGAAAACCATTTTCAACTAGTGAAACAAGGTCTAAAGAAATATTAGACCTCATACATTCTAATGTGTGTGGACCCATGTCTGACAAATTACTTGGAGGTCATCTTTACTATGTAACATTCATTGATGATCACTCTAGAAAGACGCGGCTCTATATTCTCAAGAAAAAGGATGAAGTATTTGAGAAATTCAAGGAGTTTAGATGCGAAGTGGAAACCCTGACCGAAAGAAGATAAAAACTTTGAGATTTGAAAATGGTGGGGAATATTTGTAAAGAAGCAGAAATTAAGAGGGAGCTTATTGTTTCCTACTATCTCGAACAAAATGGAGTGGTCGAAAGAAAGAATAGGACAATTGAAGAAGGTGTATGAACAATGCTACTTGATCAAGATTTGCCAAAGTTTCTATGGGGAGAAGTAGGAATGACAACTGTATATATTCAAAATAGAAGTCCTCATAGAATTCTCGATAATATGGCACTCGAGGAAGCATTCACAGGAAAGAAGCCAAGTGTGGGCCATTTCTGAATCTTTGGGAGTCCTGCATATATCCATGTTCCAAAGGAAAAGCGAAAGAAGTTGGATTCTACAAGCATTAAAGGGATCTTTGTTGGCTATAGTCTCTCCTCAAAGGCATGTAGAATCTACATCAAGGAAGGGAGACACATTGAAGTAAGCAAGGATGTTATATTTGATGAGAATCAAGCCTACAAAAAGTTGAAGGATATTCCTATTGATTCTGATCATGAAGATCTACCCATATTTGAAGAAGAAGTACAACCCGACAACCCTTCTATAATTCAAGAGGAAGAAGAAGGACCAAGTGAGCCTATTCAAGTTGTGGTCATACCGAGCACAAGGAAGAGGCCAAATTGGTTAAAAGCCACTCTTGAAGATGCTAAAGGGCATGGAGTTGTGAAAGGAACCTTTAGGGAAAGCAAAAGGCCGAAGAAATATTCTGGATATGCTGCATATATGACAAGACTAATTGAAGCGCAGCCATCTTGTTAAGTTATGGTATGTTCTATGCTTATAAAAGTTTACTTCTTTTTCTTATTATATTCCATAGATTAGCAATCACATGTACATAAAGTAAAGTGCAAATAGAACATTAAATGATCGACAGAAAACAAGCCAAGACAAGAGACACAAGATGTGGTGGCTAGCCAGGGACAAACCCCACAATGTGTGGGAAAACCTTTTGATCAAATCTTTTTTTATCTTCAATAATTCAGCAGAGAGAAATAGTACAATAAATCTGATTTATATCAGCAGTAGCAAACCCTAGATCAGCAGCATTAGCATTAGCGGCTTCATCATCAAAACTAGGGCAGTCGATATCTCACAAACCGACCATCGGATCGGCTTGATTCCACCACCAAAAGTTGCAGCCTTCAGAGGAGGTTCAGATGAACCTACAACGCAGTTTAGATGAGGAGATATTCTGGTCCACGTAGGTCAAACTTTACTTCTGCAGTTGTAGCTTCAGTTTCAGCAGCTTCCTTCAAACTAGGGCAGTCGATATCTCGCAAACCGTCCGTCGGATCGACTTGATTCCACCACCAAAAGTTGTAGCCTTCAGAGGAGGTTTAGATGAACCTACAACGCAATTTAGATGAGGAGGTTTGATGGTCCACGCTGGTCAAAGTTTGGATCTGCAATTGTAGCTTCAGTTTCAGCAGCTTCCAGCTTCACATGTGTGAGAGAGAGACCCTTTTCTGCGCAGTAGAGAAGAGACTCTTTTCTGCGCAGTAGAGAGAGAGAGATGTGATGAGATGAGTGAGTGCAAATGAGGAAAAGTCCTCTTGTATTTATACACAACTATTGATGTTTGAATAGATGCGGCTGTTGGGCTTCTGAGCTTACATGAGTTGTAGGTCAGCTTGATAATAATTCCATAATCAAAATAAATTCATATCTCCATGAATACTTATCGGAATCGGATGATCTTTAGATCAATCCTACACCTCTCGACGAGAGGAATCTAATGAACATATTATCAACCATGAATAAGATGACCCACATGAAGTTTGGCCCTAGTTGCCAATTTTAACACTCCCTCTCAACTAGGGAGAACTTTATTTGCAATCTGTCTGTCGGTCGCTACTATTCATCCATCAAATGCACTGCCCTATACAGCCTGACCCTTGCCCTGCTCTGCTCTATTTTGCATGTTTTGCTTTGTCTTGTTCTGCCCTGTACTGATCTGTATGGCTCTGCTCTGTTATGCTCTGCTCTGCTTTGTTCTGTTCTGCTCTGCTTTTGTCTGAATTATGAAGAAGAAGAAATGATCGAGGATGTATCATATTGACTCAAAGTCAGTCTCAGAGTATGTACCACTGGTCCCAGACCAGTCTCAACCAACCCAAAGTCAGCGTCATAGTGAGTACAACTCCTACCACTGGTCCCAGACCAGTAACATCCTCCACTGACTCAAAGTCAGTCTCAGAGTGCGTACCATTGGTCCCAGACCAGTAACAACTGACCCGAAGTCAGTGTCATAGAATGTACCACTCCTACCACTGGTCCCAGACCAGTATCATTGATCCCAGATCAATGGAGGTCATCCTAGTGTAGGGAGTGTGGTAGATACAACGATGCATCCATCGGTAGTACTATGGTCCCTAACTTCATTTCCCTGCTCATTGATAAGATGAGAGGTACTTCCCATCAGTCCCAGATTGCATGGATAGGATGCCTCGACAGGAGAACTAATCAATCCTGTCCTCATAGGAGAACACATCAATCCTGCTACAATCGCCACGGAGAACACATCAGTCCAGGCCTCACAGGAGAACACATCAATCCTGCTACAATCGCCACGGAAAACACATCAGTCCAGGCCTCACAGGAGAACACATCAATCCTGCTACAATCGCCATGGAGAACACATCAGTCTAGGCCTCACAGGAGAACACATCAGTCTAGGCCTCACAGGAGAACACATCAATCCTGCTACAATCGCCATGGAGAACACATCAATCCAGGCTTCACAGGAGAACACATCAATCCTGCTACAATCGCCATGGAGAACACATCAATCCAAGGGCTCACAGGAGAACACATCAATCCTGCTACAATCGCCATGGAGAACACATCAATCCTGCTACATAGGAGAGCGAATCATCCTGTCCCACAAAAGAGCGAATCATCTTGACAAGAGAGCGAATCATCTTGTTCTAGTGCGCACCACTAGGGGAGGGTGAGTCACCCTGTGGTCCTATGTTGCTCCAGTAAGAACCACAAGCCCTCAGAGCTCCTAGAGCTCAATGTATCCAACATGCAGGACCCTTGTACAAGGGTTTCTTGACGACTCCAAGTCGTTTGGGAAAATCACAGATTAGATCTTTCCTGACAAGGTGTATCGACTTGTACATCATCTTAACGCGATGGAGCCTCCTTGCTCATCGACTAACCATATCCCAGATGATGTCTATTTGCTGGAGCAATCAACGAATACGAGATTCCTCAATAATCGAATCCCACCTCTGGTTGTTACAGAGAATCACATTGGTATGTGTTCAAACAACTCACTGAAGAGCTTCCCCAACCAGGCAGCTTCGTATGAGATCATACTCGTAGATATGTATCTGGTCTCGGTGGCGCTTATGGCAACCGACTTCTGCTTCCTGCTTATCCATTATATCGAAGTAGAATCCAAAGAGAAACAACACTAAAAGTGCTCCAGTGATCCTCCACACTACCTGCCTAATCAACATTCGAATAATCATGCAGTGTCATATTTCCGGCAATGTATCTCAATCCAGGAGAGAGTGTGTCTTGAAGACATCTCAGAAGATTCTTGGCACCAATCTAGTGAGGTTCAACCAAACATGAGCTCACAATGCTAACTGCAAAACATATGTTCGGACGGAGGTTCACCAAGAACATCAACGCAAATGAGTTTTTGAAACTCAGAGGCATTTCCCAAATCTGGTCCGACATCACTACCATATAACTTGTGAAAGTTAAGATCCTCGAGGTGGTCACAGGCTTGCAGTCCATCATACAAATCTTTTCAGAATCTTCACCACATATTTTTCTTGAGATAGCAAAATTTTCCTTGGCTTCTGCCACACTTCAAGTCCTTGGTTCTTCATTTCAAATTCAGAAGCCAACTCCCTCTTACATTTGTGAATGAGAGGGTATGCACCTATTAGAAAGAGGTCATCCACATACAACACCAGTATGAGAGGCTTGTCATCTTCAACCTTAAGGTAAAGGTTAGGATCGGCTTCACTCCTAGTGAATCCCAACTTCATCAAGTAGCTATCGATCCTCTCATACCATGCTCGGGGTGTTTGCTTCAACCCATAGCGAGCCTTCTTCAACCTGCATACATGAGATTTTCAATCATAAATCTCAAATCCTTCAAGTTGCTCCACATAGACCTCTTCTTTGATCGAACCGTGCAAGAACGCGGTCTTGACATCCATCTGATGTAGGTTCCATCGTTGTGAAGCCACAAGGGCTATGATCAAGCGGATGGTCGTATATCTGGCAATAGGTGCAAATATCGCATCATAGTCTATACCTTCCTTCTGGGAGAAACCATGAGCAACAAAATGAGCCTTATACTATTTCGTACTTCCATCTGCTGCAACTTTATCTTGTAAAGCCATTTTGAAGTAACAATTGTCTTGTCCTGGGGTCTCGGAACTACTTCCCAGACATCATTCTCTATAATAGACTCATAATCTTTGGTCATAGCATCCTTCCATACTTGATGCTTGACGGCATCTGAGAATGATGAAGGCTCATTTTGTATGATCGTACTCATGATGGTTAGGCATCCCTAATACCTGTTAGGTTTCTTACTTTCACGGAAGGTTCCTCGGGGTGCAACATGTCCTTCAACATCATCAAGTATCCCCCTAAGCCATGAAGGCCTCTTCCTAGAAGAGGAAGGCTCAAGTGGATAAATAGGATCCATGGGTTCCTCCACATCAGGCATTGTTACATCATCTACCCATAGAGACAGCTTCCACAATCGTATGGTTCTTCCTTTCCTCCACACCATTTTGCTCAGGAGTATGTGGTGTAGTAGTCTCCCTCTTAATGCCAGCCTGAGATATAACTGAGTGAGCCAACTGTAATATATCGGAGGTCTTGCTTTGGCTTGAGGGGAATGGTTCCCTTTTGAGCTTTCCTTCGGCAAATCCTGGACATACACCTTCTTTCTCTACTCGGAATTCGGGCATCCTTGTCACCATTTGTCTTACAACGAGTAGAGATTTATAATGAGGGGGGCAAACCTCCGATGCCAAAGTTCGGACTGAAGAGATGTGTCATAAGACATGACACCTAGCAGACTTCCATCGACCTGATATAATGAATCAACACGAAACCCAAGAGTAAAGGCATCTTTAACATTATTTTTCCATATACGTACCTTGCCATCGCTGAAGGTTACCTTGTAGCCTTTGTCTTCCATTGCCGAGATGGACACCAGGTTCTTTTTGAGGTCAGGTGCATTTAATACATCCTGGAATTTCTAGCCTTCTTGAATGGTTGTCCTCTTCCTTGATTCCCAGCTCTCCTCTTACCTTTGCTATTGAATTTGTCATTCCTTTGATTGCCATCAGAGGGATTTTGATCATCGTCCCGGTGTGAGTCCTTTCTATCAGGGCACTCCCTTGCATAGTGACCTGCTTTATCGCAGATGTAACATCGTCCTTTTCTTCCACCCTTAGGTCCAACCTTTCCTTTTGATTTAGTCCCAGAATTATTTCTTTTCTTAGCATGAGAAGAAAAGGCAGCAGGAGGACCTTTAGGCATGGGCATTTCTTGCTCTTCTACCCTTGTTTCTTCTTGAATGCATCTAGCCATTAATTCCTCGAAACCAGGAATTATATTATTGTTCAAAAGAGTAGTCCTGAACACGTACCATTTAGATGGTAATCCTCCAAGAGTCGTGAGTGCCATTTCTCTGTTAGTAATAGTCTCCCCAATAGATAGGAGATCGTTCTTGATCTCGGTGATTCTTAAGAAGTATGCTTGCATACTCTCATCTTTACCCTTCTTGATTTCCCTCAGTTTATTTCTAAGAAACAAAACTTGATTTGCATCATTAACTTTAAATATACTCACCAGTCTATCGTAGATTTCCTTGGAGGTGTCTAGTTCAGAGATGTAGGCCACCAAGTGCTTGTCGATAGAGTCCCGAATGATCTTCTTTATTTTGACTTCTCTGTTTTTCCATTTGTTCCAGGCAGCAGTGGATGCATTTGATGGAGGCTCAACAATATTGCCTCTTACATGGTCCAACACTCCTTGATCTTCTAGGGTTAGATCGATAGACATCTTCCATCCGTGATAGTTAGCTTTCTCACGGGGCTTGTCTTTGGCAGGAAAGAGTGTTGAGGACCCCATAGTTCTTTTAGGATAGCCTTGCCAATCTTCTCTTCAGTGATTGCTCTTGCTCTTGCTCGGGCTTTGTCTTCACCTCAACTCTGATACCATGTTAAGTTATGGTATGTTCTATGCTTATAACAATTTACTTCTTTTTCTTATTATATTCCACAGATTAGCAATCACATGTACATAAAGTAAAGTGCAGATATAACATTAAACGATCGACAGAAAACAAGCCAAGACAAGAGACACAAGATCAATGTTTTTAAAACCGGAATCGGTGACCGGACCGGTCCACCTAATGAACCGGTCTACCGACCGGAACCGGTCTAACCGGGACTGGTTTGGTCTAAACGAACCGGTTTTAATAAAATACATTAAATAATTAATTTTTAATGAAACAAAACTATTTTTAAGATGTAAAACCATGATTCCAAGCCAATAGAGACAAAATATGCAAAGTTTGCTCATTTATATACCATGTAAAGGTGAATATATCAAAATGGCACCGAGTACAATATATATCATCGACAAAATAGCAAAATACATAAGAAATGAGGCTCTAAATGGCCTATAAAGTCCAAAAACAATGCTGCAAGCTATGAGGCCATTGGCCTACCACAAGTCTACAATGTACACATGATCAATCAAGTCCATCACCACTACTAGACACAGGATCATCATCAGGAGCTACATAGACATCATCTGGTTCAGAGTCTGAGGATGCCTCAACCTGATCTACAACCTCAGTATCAATGCCACGGCCACCAATGACAATAGAAGTGGACCTAATGGAAGCACGAGTTTGTCGACCTGCACGACTAGTGCCTTCCATTGGTTCCTTGTCTTTCCTTGATGCCGCTACTGATCCTGGTTCTGATGCCGCCACATCATCTGCCTCATCCCCCGCTAAAGCCATGTTGATATCAAAATCAGCCTCAAACACAGGATCTTCGGTCTCCTCCACCCATTCTGATGTTGGATCAATATCATCCAACACAATGGGATCTAGATCAGGTAATTTGCTCATCATTTGGTTCCTCCTCAGTCGAAGGTTGTATTGCACAAAAACAAGATCATTTAACCGTTTTTGTTCCAAATGGTTTCTCTTCTTCGTGTGTATGCGCTCAAAAACAGACCAATTGCGCTCACAACCTGAAGCACTGCAAGTTTGACTGAGGACTCTAATTGCAAACCTTTGCAATTGAGGACACTGGCCACCAAATGACTCCCGCCAATGTGCTGCAAAGAAAAAGACATTAATTAGTAACTTAGTTTATAATTTGAATTGTAAAGAACGTAAACAATTTTAACTTGAAATGAAAAACAAAATGGAAATTGGAATTGCTTACCTGGTTGGTCCACATCTCTTGCCATCTTTGCCAAGTTTTTGCCAAAAGTACCACTTGCCATATTGAAAATAGTAAGCTGTCTATGTATTTCCAACTGGTCTACATGACTAGGGACCATGCGCTCCAAGCAATCAATCAATCCAGCTCTGACCTCCCCATCATGCTGATCTCCTAGCCGATTTTTATAGTGATACCTTGGGTTCAAAAAATACCCGGCTGCATGTATAGGACGATGGAGTTGATTGTTCCATCTATTATCAATGATCTCCCATATACGGCCATATTTAGCTAACCTGTCCTTGTAAGCTGCCCGTATCTGCTCCTTTGCCTGATCCATAGCTTCATAAATGTAGCCCATGGCCAATCTTTCCCCATCCACCAACCTTAGCACCTTAACAAGGGGCTCCGTAATTTTCACAAGCTCTACAGACCTTTTCCAAAAATAAGTGTCTAACACTTTCTTTTTGGTGTCTTTTCCATCTGGTCTACGAGCCCACCGAGATTCAGACCATTCTTCAGAGGAAAACATTTTCTGCAAGTTTTTATGTTGACCATTGAGACATTGCAACGTGAGGAAGTGAGTTGCAAATCTCGTAATTGCAGGCCTAACAAGCTCTTTGCCTCCAGTGTGTTTCCTCATTAGGTTCAATACCCATGAGTGGTTGTAAATGTATTTTGTAATGCACTTGGCATGCTCTATAGTGTTTTTTACCCACTCCACTTTGCCTATATCCTCAAGCATGAGGTCTATGCAATGTGCAGCACATGGAGTCCAAAATATGGTCTTATATTTGGCCTCAACCATCTTTCCAGCAAGAACATAGTTTGAGGCATTATCAGTGATGACCTGCACAACGTGCTGCTCCCCAACTTCCTGAATAACGTTATCCAAAAGCTCAAATAGAAGGATTGCATCCTTTACCTTATCAGATGCATCAACTGATTTCAAAAACATGGTTCCTTGAGGGCAAGAAACAAGGAAATTAATGATAGTGCGGTTCTTTCCATCGGACCATCCATCTGACATAATGGAACAACCTGTTTTGAGCCATGAATCTTTAAAATCAACCAAATACTCATCAATGGAAGATATCTCTTTTTGCAAAAGAGCTCCCCTCAAGTCATGCATACTAGGGCCTTTGAAGCCCTTTCCTACAGCTATAACAGAGTCCCACATAGCTTGGTAATAAGGTGAGCGAGCAACATTAAATGGGATATTTGAATCATACCACCATCTAGCAATGTATTGGTGAGAAGTTTCTTTGCATTGTCTTTTCCAATGTTGATCCAAAGTGGGTTGAGAACTTGGCTGGGAGGAAGTGGGATTAGAAGAGGCAATGTTGGCAGAAGATGAGAAATAACTTTGGATGTTTGTTCTCTTTGTTCCTTTTGATGGTTGGCCAATAGAAGGATGAACATAGTGAAAGGGGTCATTGGTGGAAGGGATAGAAGTGGAGTCTTGAATCTCATAATCATCATACCCACTCTCTTTCATGGCTTCAAATAATTCCCTCTTCCTTGCAATGTCATCTTGGATGGCCTTCTCCCTAGCCTTATCCTCATAAAATTTTTCAAGCTTGGAAATGTATTCTGCCCTAATAGGACCTAACAGTGCATTTGGTGCATCACATGGCTTTACTTGGCCTCTTATCCCAGCCAAGTGTTGTTTCAACCTAAGAATACCCCCACCTCTAATAGATTTATGGCATAATTTGCATATCATTTTTCCATCAATTACATCACAATGAGCCCATGCACTGTCCTTTCCTTTTGGAGCCATGTTTGCTTGAAATAATAACAATTTGCAAAGAAATCTGCCATTTAAAAAAAAAATTGCAGCTAAGCAAAATGGAAAACCAAAGATAAATGTAGGAAAACAAATGCACATGCAAGGCTCAAGCTACAAAATTTGATAGCATAGAGCTAGAGAGTTTATAGCATACATGATAGATCATAGAAGTGAGAAGTTTATAACACATAAAAAAAAAAATCATGGACAGTAGACTCAAATGAGGAATTATCAAGTGCAAATCCTTACCTGGAAATGCAAACTAGCTCCCTTAGCCTCCTCTTGAAAATGGCAACTCCACTGACAGCTACACACTATCTCCAAAATAGCTCCAACTCCAACTCCAAGATGACTACTTCAGCAAAAACTCCACACTCTCCAAGCTCACAAACAAACTCACTAACACTCACAAACACTCCAAATCAGTTGTGTGAGACAAATGAGAGTGAGCGGGGTCTCTTATAGCTTGGAGAGGGTGTTTTTGGAGGGAAAATACCTTTACCTCCCCCCCAAAACCCCTAAACCACAAACCACCAACGCCTTTTTGCATGGTTCGGTGGGCATGCCAAAAACCGGCCGGTTTTCACCGGTTAGGGCCCAAAAAAAGGCGAAATGCAAGGTATAACCGGGTTTTTTGGCAGGTTCGGATCGGCCAACTTGCTAACTGGCCGGTTTGACCGGTAACCGGTTTTTCAAAACAATTTTTAAAACACTGCACAAGATGTGGCGGCTAGCCAGGGACAAACCCCACAATGTGTGGGGAAACCCTTTGATCAAATCTTCTTTTATCATCAATAATTCAACAGAGAGAAATAGTACAATAAATCTGATTTATATCAGCAGTAGTAAACCCTAGATCAACAACATCAGAATTAGTAGCTTCATCATCAAAACTAGGGCAGTCGATATCTCACAAACCGACCGTCGGATCGGCTTGATTCCACCACCAAAAGTTGCAACCTTCAAAGGAGGTTCAGATGAACCTACAACACAGTTTAGATGAGGAGATATTCTGGTCCACGCAGGTCAAACTTCACTTCTGCAGTTGCAGCTTCAGTTTCAGCAACTTCCTTCAAACTAGGGCAGTCGATATCTTGCAAACCGTCCGTCAGATCGACTTGATTCCACCACCAAAAGTTGCAGCCTTCAGAGGAGGTTTAGATGAACCTACAACACAGTTCAGATGAGGAGGTTTGATGGTCCACGCTGGTCAAAGTTTGGATCTGCAGTTGCAGCTTCAGTTTCAGCAGCTTCCGGCTTCACATGTGTGAGAGAGAGACCCTTTTCTGCGTAGTAGAGAAGAGACTCTTTTCTGTGCAGTAGAGAGAGAGATGTGATGAGATGAGTGAGTGCAAATGAGGAAAAGTCCTCCTGTATTTATACACAACTATTGATGTTTGAATAGATGCGACTGTTGGGCTTCTGAGCCTACATGAGTTGTAGGTCGGCTTGATAATAATTCCATAATCAAAATAAATTCATATCTTTATGAATACTTATCGGAATTGGATAATCTTTAGATCAATCCTACACCTCTCGAAGAGAGGAATCTAATGAACATATTATCAGCCATGAATAAGATGACCCACATGAAGTTTGGCCCTAGTTGCCAATTTTAACACATTTACATTTGAAGACGCTACTCATCAAGAAGTATGGAAGAAAGCTATGCAGGAAGAATATCAATCCATCATGAAGAATGGGGTTTGTAAATTGTTCCTAGACCTAGTGACAAATTGGTTGTCATCTCGAAATGGATCTACACGTTCAAACACACTGTTGATGGAAACATAGACAAATACAAGGCCATATTTGTTGCAAGGGGTTTCTCTCAAAAGGAAGGCATAGATTATGAAGAAACCTTTGCACCCATTGCAAGGTATACTACCATTAGATCTTTGGTTTCGTTGACTGCTACAATGGGATGGAACATCCATCAAATGGACGTGAAGACAACGTTTCTGAATGGGACCTTTTGACCCTGCCGCCTACATCTACCTACAAGTCAGTGAGAAAAGCCTTCAACCCCACAAGGTGTGGTTGGTGGTAGGGAACTTAGAGAAGGGGCTATTACACTAATCCTGACTCTCTCCATTTGAGCTATCTCCTAGGTTAGCTAAGGGGGGTGGTCCCTAATGAAAAGTTAAGTTAAAAGATGTGAGTTTCTAGGAGAGTGTTATAGTGAAAATGGATTACTTTTAAGGATTTATGGGCAATATGAAGTGGACAACTTGAAATAACAATGCCAATCATTAATATGATTAAAAACCATAAAACCAGTGCCTTATAAGGAATTTGCTCAACAATTTAAAGATATATTTGCTCAAACTAAAATGCAATGCTCTCAAAAGAGTAACCCTGAAATGTAAATAATAATTATTAGCACAAGATATGTAAGATACAAAATGCTTTTGAGATAATCAACTTTATAAATCAAAACATGTGAAACATATCTTGCCAAAACCCAAAAATTAGTAATTAACTTGGAAATGTAAAAGAAAGGAGGTGCTAAACCAAGACATCAATATGCAATTAGACTTGAAACATGAAAAGAAAACACTTGTTTGAAATGATTACAATACTTGCTTTTGGAATAGACTTCGCATATGAAACCTCAAACCACCAAGAGACAAGTAAAGTAAATGTAATGAAAAGCGCTATTGGTTAATTTTATTAATTAGCTCTACAACAAGATTACAATTTAACTCTTCAATCCTCAGACCTCACCTTCGCCCAATGATATGGATCTCACATTGAGGAGTCAATAGAAGAGTAGAGGATCCCTAAGATATCTACTTCAACCAACTTATGTTGAAGGTAAAATTTTAATGAGGCTTGGGGCCTTCCTACATTAAAATGCCTAGATGAAATGCAAGTTGTGTTAGTTCCCCAAATTAAAATAATGATACATGCAAATGCTTCAAAGAGATTGCTTTGCAATACTTGAAAATGAAATAGTGTTCAACATAAGTTGCAATTATAACTTCAATTGGAGGAATAAAATTAGCTTACAAGTGTTGCATGTGTTTCATCAATGAATTAAAATGATACAAGTAATTTGCTTGAAAGTAAAATTTGTTTCAAATAGACAATAACAATAAATTGCTTCAATATTCAAGATAACAATGTAGCATAGAATTGAAGCATGTATTCAAGTGCTCATGAAACAATTTACCAAGGTAAATGGAAACGAATCAAAGTTTGTTACGAATATAAAATGTTTGCATGTAAAGGATGAATTGCCCAAAGTAAAGTGTAAGCTTGTAGCTCCAAGCAACAATGAGAAAGAAAATGCAAAGCTCAAATGAAATTGTAACAAACTTTAACTTAATGAAATGTGATAGTGAGGTTGTGTTAATTCCCAATTAAAACATGCATGTAAGTGAATGAAGTATGAAAGCTTAAACCATGCAAATGTCAATCCACCCAAGAGAAGCCTCCCTCTAAATGGGGAGATAGGATACCATGGGAGAAATTCCAAGCTCCCACAAGCAAGTTAGATCTTTTATTAATATTACAATGAGAAGAGGGCCCTTCAAAGTTCTCAACTATACTTCAAGGAGGGTCCTCACAACAATTTCTTGAAACTTGGACACTAGACCTCCTTTCTTGAGAAAGTAGTGATAAGATCTCACAAAACTTATGCAAGGGAAACAAGGTGTGAGTTTCCTCCAAATGCCCACAGCTTAAAGAGGAAAATGGGCAGCCCTCTAGTGAACTCGACTTGGCCAAAATAAGCGTCAAAAGGGCTCACGACATCCTTGGAAATTGAACCCCCAACACTTGCCAAAGGTCCTGCAAACACTTGTTAGATGTTGCGGGAAGTTGCTCTTCAAAATCTGCCACACAAGAGTTAGCAAACAATCCAAACAATGGCTGCAAAATAAGTTAAGTATTAATGGAAAAATCAGCAAGATAAAATGTATATGTACAATTATAATTTACAAAAGGCTAAGCTAAAGAGTGAGAGTAAACTCTCGTCTTTGCTTAGCCATCTTCAAGCTCTTAGATAGCAAATGAAAGAAATGAAGTACAATGTTTTTTAAAAGAGATTTAAATTTAGAAGTTCTTGGCTTGTGTACAAGCTATGTGCCGAAATCTCTGCAAAACCACTTTGTAAGATAAGACTATGAAGGTTCAAAGAACAAATGAGAGCTCCTTTAAGAATGTATCAAGAGTGGGTTGGTCTCTCCAAAGAGTTCCCCTCGCGCTTGATTTTGTAATCCCAACAAGATGCTCCCTCTACAAAACTTCAATCAAGAATTAGTTCCATATAGATTTAGCAATAAACAATGATAAGAAACTCTAGAGATTTATTTAAAACCAACTAGAGCATTCTATACCTAAAACATACTTCTAAATCAAATGTCAATGCAAGATAACTCTACATTAACAAATCTACAAGAGCATATGGAAGCAAATTAGATCAAAGCATGAGTAAAAGGAATTATACCAATGCTCAACAATTCATCACACTCGAAAAAGAGGAACAACTCATGAATGAAACCCCAAAGTCTTTATTGATATTTTTGAAAGTGTACAAGGCAGCAGTGCTTCCGCAAGCACAATAGCAAGTAACAATATTATCAATGTGAGAGTGTTAAAATTGGCAACTAGGGCCAAACTCCATGTGGATCACCTTATTTATGACTTCTGATATTTTTCCTAGATTCCTCTCATTGAGAGGTGTAGGAATTATCTAAAGGTCATCCGATTTCGATAAGTATTTATGGAGATATGAATTTATTTTGATTATGGACAAATTGTCAAGGTTGGCCAACAAACTTATGTAGGCTCAGAAGCCCAACAGTCATGTCTATTCAACCTCAACGTTTGCATATAAATACAAGGAGCATTCTTCTCGTTTGAAAAATTCAATTCACTCATCTTCTCTCTCTCTCTCCTACGCATAAAAGGAGCCTCTCTCTCTCTCACACGTGTGGCTGAAAGGAAGACGTCCGAGGGCAAGGAAGACGCAGAAAGGACGTTAGGGCAGCAGGTCATCTCTTTGACTAGTGTTGACCAAGCGTTGACCTTCCTGAAGTGCGGATTGGGTGTGGTTGCCTCTCCTAGGCATGCCGCATTTTTTTGCACGAAAATCGAGGTGATCTGACCTCTGGTTTGACCGGTGTTGACTGCCCTAGTTTAGGCTTGCAAGTTGACTTCAGAAATCTGCAAATTGACTGAACTTTTGGGGCTGTTCAAGGGCTGTTTCTTCATGCTGTTCGATGACAAGTTGACCGGAAATTGACCAAGTATTTTAGAGGTCAATTTTAGCTAGTTTGACCAAGTTTGACTTTGCTGATCTGGGGTTTGCTGCTGCTGATATAAAATTACAGAATTCAGATTTTGTACTAATTATCTCTGCTGAACTATTGAAGATAAAAGAAGATTTGATCAAACGGTTTCCCTGCATTAGGGTTTGTCCCTGGCTAGCCGCCACATCTTGTGTCTCTTGTCTTGGCTTGTTTTTTGTTGATCATTTAATGTTTTATCTGCACTTTACTTAATGTATATGTGATTGCTAATCTGTGGCTAATAAGAAGAAAAATAAGTAAACTGCTCTAAGCATAGAACATACCATAATTTAACAAAGAGCCCATGGCTCTATTATATAGAGATTTGGGAGCAAATCCTAATGAAGAATGACAATGACAAATGACATTGGAGCCAATCTCAATGGAGAATGACAATGACAAATGGCATTGGAGCCAATCCCAATGTAGAAGTGATTAAACAAGTGGCACGAGGTGACAATCCCAAAGAGAAATTCGAATTTGTTGAATGGAGCTCCAATGCCAAGTGTAAAAATCGAATTCTGACAAGTGGACATCATTTTCTTCTTCCCTTATGTGCCAAATTCAAATTTTATGGTGGAATGACAAGTGTATATGGGTGGTAACCCAGGTGGGGACAATTTCCCACAAAAATCTCCACCAAATATTCTCCCAAATCCTCCCAAATATGCATTAACTTCACAAATTCGAATTTCCAAACAATTTTTTCATTTAATGCCAGAAATTCGATTTTATTCAAGCACATGTCCTTTCTTTGATTTTAGGAGTCCACATCACCTTGGGACTTCACTTTAACTTTCCCATAATTTTCCACCTCATTTCCACAGCATTTAACATGTGTGGATATTTATTTTTCTCTATTTATTTAATTTCCAGCTTAATTAATTGCTAGATTTCCCACTAAACTTAGGAAAAGTGAGTTTTGAGGGTCCAAAACACATTATTAACCCCTCAAAGTGTGTCATAGTAGAAAGTTGAGGGTGAGAGGTGTAATTTTGATTACTCATACCCCATACAACTTCTCAAGACTACAATTATTACAATTTAAATACAATTTTATTTGCAATTTTTGACTTGCGGGAAATTTAAAAAATTAAAAAATGACTACCTAGGCCTAACCAAATTCCACAAATTTTTTTGTGTGATCTAGTATGATAATATACATCAACTCTAGACACTAAGATGTGTCAGGGGCTCAACCTTCAAACTGTCACCCTGGCTTTGGGGTAAAACTTGAGTGAAAAAACCTAGAAAATTATCCGCCTTTAAAAAAGAAGGGATAATTAACCACATAAAAAAAAACACTTCAAGGTGTACTCGTCTGCTGATCGATTCCCAACATCCTAGGCCTGTTACAAACTCAAAACTCATCATTACTAGTATCACTTATTACAATTTCCCGTAGGGTGTGGAATCTGGGTACAAGAAAGATGATGAGAAGATAGAAGTAGAGTTAAAAAAACTTTGTTGAGTGACGATATCTGATGGTACAAGTGTCCTCTGGATCATCCTTGGGCATGGATTCTTCATATAATTGTCAGGTGCCACTCCAGTGGTCAACAGGACCATCAATGAGGAAGTATACATTGAGCAACTTGAAGGCTTTGAAGAAAATAGCAGGGACACTCATGTCTGTAGACTCAAGGAGGCCTTGTGTAGTGACCCATCATTAATATAGAGAGCACGAGAATATTAGCATGCATACGATGCATGCATATGATAGCTACATATGCATGTATCGCATGCACTGCACTAGTAACTATATTCTAAATTACCTAAAATATTAAATATCCTGACACTCCTTCAAATAGAAAAGTCGCATTCACCCATCAGCACATATTACTTAATGCCTCATGATTAATGAGCGATTACCAATGATATTAAGTTTAAAAGTATAAAGTAAAAGGGTTATAAAGACAATAGATGTAAAGAATTATGTAAATTCTTAAAAATCAGGTTATATAATTATCTATCTCAGAATTTTAATAAAGTATGTCAATAAATTATTAAAGGGATAAATTAAATCAAAGTAAAGTTCCTATGTATGAACTTAGGACATTTTAATTAAACAAATAAAATTTTAATCAAAGTAAAATCACACATGTCAATATATCCTTAAAAGAAAGATACGACTCAGCATGTTGAGGAGGTGTCGCTGAGAAAGGAAGCGGTGGGCTCGTAGGTGGAGAGAGAGCAACCACCGCTAATGACCAGTACATAAGGAGATGGCGAGGAGGAGTTTCGGGGGCTGGGTGTTCTTTGCCTTTGGATGGTGGAGATTGTATTTGCTGTAAGTGGAAAAACTGATCCGGGTGCTGTTGAAGGAGGAAGGAGAGGAAATTTATCCATACTGCTTATAATTCGGAACTATTGAGCCTTACTTGTTTTGAAGTCTCTGGGCACGGGGGAACGGTATGCATCGGTTGAGAAGCATACTGGATTGAGTATCTAGGTATACTCGGTTTGGCTGGGTGGTTTTTGGTCATTCGGTAACGAGAGCGCTGGAGAAGTTCTGCAGCATCCTCATCGCAACAGCCGTAGCAGACCAGGTAAGTACTTCATCAAATCAATTAATACCATTTCAAACAGTTTCAGTAATCTTTACAGATTCACCATCTTTACAGTTTCACAGTTCAGTAATGGCTCTTTATTTAGTTCGGCCACTACATATGGTATTAGAGCGTCGTTCAAACCCTGCGACCTCACAGGCCCTATGCTCGTGTAAATTTTGTGGTTCAAACCCCCGCCCTTGTGACCAGGGAAATTTTATTAAATAAATTATTGCTTTACTCCTGC
The DNA here is from genome assembly GCA_031772625.1 of Pinus tabuliformis. Lineage (NCBI taxonomy): Eukaryota > Viridiplantae > Streptophyta > Pinopsida > Pinales > Pinaceae > Pinus > Pinus tabuliformis. Next base: position 345,918,021 of record CM062818.1, on the reverse strand, counting down.
ATTCGCTTCCTACGCCCGTGACAGTTCAATTGTTTATCGGAATTCAATTCTATTCGTCGGGGTTTTCTTTCTTTCTTTCAATGATTCTTCTCTGACATTTATCTGGTTTATGAGGTTTTGAAACAAGCTGCGGCAAACAATTCTTCGAAGTAGGTATCTCAATATTCTCCTCATTTGGCATACGCATCGGCCCAATTAATGAATTTGAAAGAAAATTTGTGGCAGTGCTTTGTTATAAAAGTTCTGTGGATACAATATTCCTAGTTTAATCGCGTGATATTTCTGGAGAGCAATTATTCATTCCGGCAGTCCAGGCAATAAGATCGACGAATTTCCCTTAGGAACCGCGAGATTGTTCTGCCGTAATATATGCAATCCTTCATCCATGCGTGTTCGGCGGACTGGAGTAAATGAAATTCATCGGGATTACATTAATTGGCACATAAATTTGAATTTTGATAGGCCGAAACAACCCAACAACTGGAAGAAATCTCCGGGCTAGAAACACACCACACCAGAATAACCAGTTCGAAATTTCATCTTTCTTGGCTGGCAACGGAAAAACCCTTGGGAATCATTATGGGAGACTTACAGAACACACAGCTTGGAACAATGGATCAAGATGAGTCGCCTGAAGTTGATATCGGGGTGGTCTCGACGATTTTATCTGCAATTTCACATGATAAAGATTGCACCGAGCAGTGGGCTTGGGAACAGGGAGTTAAGATCTTTGTAAAATTGTTGAATTCTGGTAGGGAATTAGTGCAAATTAGAGCCACAATTACGCTTGGAAGAATATCAAAGTTTGCTCCGGAATACATTTTAGAACAAACAGTGCCACATTTGATTGCCCTTCTCTGTCTCCCTTCCAGTGGTGGGTCTCCATCCGTTCAAGAGACAGCCGCTTTTTGCTTGGGAAGGCTTGCACGCAGAGGGGATCATTTGAGCTCTACTATTGGAGATTCTGGAACTATTCCCATCCTTGTAAGGCTCTTGCTAGAATCTGAAGGGAGAATGCAGAGGGTGGTGGTCAAGGCTTTGAGGGAGCTTGTCGTATGTACACAGAGTAATCAAGTAATTCTTGCTAGGAGTGGAGCACAAGTAATAATGAATCTTATAGCTTCATCCCCTGATGATGTAAAGAAAATCGCTGCAGAAATATTGACTTCATTAACACACTTGAAGGACATTCGACGAGAAATAGCTAGTTTGGGTGGAATCCCCATGTTAATCCAGTCAGCTAGATTAGGCAGGATTGCATCTAGAGTCAGGGCAGCTCAGGCAATTGGACAGCTAGGAGTCACCAGAAGGGTCAGAAGGATGCTTGTGAATGCAGGTGTTATTCCTGTTTTGATTGAGCTGCTAAAAGAAAATGATTTGGCTGCAAAGCTTGTTGCCGGGAATGCTCTTGGAATAATATCGGCCCATGTTGATTATCTTAGGCCCGTTGCTCAGGCTGGTGCCATTCCCCTCTTTGTGGAATTGCTTGAAGGAACCAATCCCCAGGGGAAAGAAATTGCTGAAGATGTCTTTTGTATTTTGGCAGTTGCAGAAGAGAATGCTATAGCCATTGCGGAGCACTTAGTGAGGATACTACAAGGTTCCAATGTTGAAGCAAAAGCTGCAGCAGCGGATGTTGTATGGGATCTCTCTAGCTACAAACATTCTGTCTCTGTTGTCAGAGCTTCAGGTGCAATCCCTCTACTTCTGAGACTGTTGGAGGATGAGAATGATGATGTTAGAGAGAAGGCATCTGGTGCTGTTGCACAATTGAGTTATGATCATGCTGACAGACTAGCATTAACAGAGGCTGGGGCTGTCCCCATACTTCTGTCATTGTTGCAGAATGAATCAGAAGAGCTCAAAGACAATGCTGCTGAAGCTCTGATCAATTTCTCAGAGGACCCATCATTGAGAGATATGATTTCACAAGCATTTGATGTTCCTGCATTCCGAGATATACAGCAGAGACTTATGAGGATACAGCAATCCGATGAGCATACCGCTCACTCTCTAAGCGAATGATGAAATCTCTGCAGTAATCATCGGCGCAAGGCCCGGATAAGATTTACGTAAGTCAAGATACACAGAGAGGGGTTCGCATTATTGGAGAAGAATCACAGAAGCTGATAAGAAAGCAGAGAAATTATCACTTCGTCGAGGAAAAGAGATATCCTAAAGATTATGGAAAGGTTCACATCAAGATTTCTTCCATCAAAGAAAGTCGGTCCGATGAAAAGAGGTTTTACATTTTTACAGGAATAAAGACATTACATCTTCGTGCAGAGACAACGGAAGACAGAAAAGCATGGATAGATGCATTGCGTGCTGCAAAAGAGTCATTTCCATCAAGTTGGGTTGGCTCAGCTGTCTTGCCACAGTCTCCAGAATTTACTATTTCAACTGAAATGCTAAGAAATCGGTTACAGAGGGAGAGTCTCTCTGACGAGGCAATTAAGGATTGTGAGGCCATTATGAAATCTGAATTATCAATCTTGCAACGACAATTGAGATTGCTTCAGCAAAAGAATATTGCCCTAATTGAGGCTATAAGACGGACCGAGGAAGAAAAGATGGAATTGGAGTCAAAAGTTGTCGATGCAACAGAAAATCATATGGAAGGTGGTCATTTTTCAAGTGAAAGTGTGCATGATGACTGTCACGGAGGAACCCAATCTGACATTGATGATGGAAAGGAAATTCGAATTGAAGTTGAGGCAGATACAGATGAGGATGATGATGTCTTCTTTGACACAACAGAGTTCCTTGTTGCAGATTCATTAGCTGGACAATCGCCACTTAGGTTATTAAGGGAATCTTCAGCTACTGAATTGCCTCTGTCTGGGTCTGGAAGACATGTGGATGGGGCTAACACATGCACAGACCTAGTTGAATCTGGGTATATTCATGTTGAGAGGCGCAAAAGGTTACCGGAACCTAAAGAAATAGAAAAAAATGTAAGCTTGTGGTCACTGATCAAGGATAACATAGGAAAAGACTTGACCAAAGTTTGCCTTCCAGTTTATTTTAATGAGCCTATTTCATCTTTACAAAAATGCTTTGAGGACATGGAGTATTCTCACCTTCTTGATCGAGCATATGAATATGGGAAACAAGGTAACCATTTGATGAGGATATTGCATGTTGCTGCATTTGCTGTATCTGGATATGCTTCCACAGCGGGCCGGACATGTAAACCTTTTAATCCCTTATTAGGAGAGACATATGAAGCTGACTATCCTGATAAGGGCCTTCGATTCTTTTCTGAAAAGGTCAGCCATCACCCAATGACTATTGCATGCCATTGCAGAGGGAGAGGCTGGGTTTTCTGGGGTGATAGTACATTGAAAAGCAAATTCTGGGGACGATCTATTCAAGTAGAACCTGTTGGCATTCTTACTCTTGAATTTGATGATGGGGAAGTTTTCCAGTGGAGTAAGGTGACAACGACAATTTACAATCTTATTCTAGGAAAAGTCAATTGTGATCATTATGGAGTAATGCATATCAAAGGGAATAGACTTTCATGCAAACTGAAATTCAAAGAACAAGCTATTATTGAAAGAAATCCTCACCAGGTACAAGGTTATGTCCATGATAGAAGTAGGGACAAGTTAGCAACTTTGGTTGGAAAGTGGGATGAAAGCATGTATTTTGTAATGGGAGATGTTGCAGTAAAATCCAAGAGTTATGATCATATGTCAGAGGCTGCGATTTTATGGAGGAAAAATGATCCCCCAGAATGTCCCACGAGATACAATTTAACCTCGTTTGCTATAACATTGAATGAGCTGACACCTGGACTTAAGGAGAAGTTACCACCCACAGATTCCAGGCTGAGACCTGATCAACGCCATCTTGAATGTGGAGAATATGATCTAGCGAATGCTGAAAAGTTGCGACTTGAACAGAAACAGAGACAGGCTTACAAACTGCAAGAGAAGGGATGGAAGCCCCGTTGGTTCAGAAGGGAGAATGACCAAAGCACTCATAAGTATTCTGGTGGTTACTGGGAAGCTAGAGAAAATGCTTGTTGGGAAGGATGTCCTGACATATTTGGACCAAGGACGAGATTAACTCCTTGAAGAGTTGAACGAAAAGGAGTTGACGTATTCTCTAGAGATAAGTACTTTCTTGAATATTTTGATATTATTCTTTCAATTATTATTAGTCTCTTGTATTTGTAAATTTTGCTTGAATGGATTCGTTTTTATTATTATTTATGCTCCTATAACAAACAATTGGTAATGATGTTTATATTCTTACAATCTTCTAGATATTCATTTTAAATGTTTAGTCATCCTCCTTTATAATTACTAGGGGACTCACTCCTCTGTACCTGTCAACCACGTAGATATTCCTCTTTGATAATTGAGTTTGTATAAGTTCTTCTATGAGACCTTTCTTCAAGTTTGTATGAAAACTTCTGTAGGTGTTTTCTTAATAGTTTTTACTTCAGAAAATATATATATACAGTGGACAAATAACATTCAATGAGGCCTCTAAAGAGTCACATATAATATCTTCCTTACTCAAAATTACCCCAGCTGTTATACATAATTTAGCCATATTATTATCACAATACCACAGTGAAAGATGTAGGATTCCCTCCTGTATATTCTCTTAATTTCAAATAAATTTCTGAGTTTGTGTGAAGGTTACAGTGATTCCTTTTTGCACATCAGTTGTTATCTGTTAGCTGTAGGTAAACAGTTTTTCCACTATATTTCCAGTTAAATGATAACAGAACCAGACAATTGAGCTCAAGTGGTTATATATACCATTCACAATTATTCAACAAGGAATACACTACTATTAAACACCATGTGATGAGGAACTAACTCAGAATTGCATCAGCCATTAACTCATTCATATAGAGGCATATAAATAATTGGTATAATGCATAGAACTTAAGTTCGAACCCTGGAATGTGCGCTGGCAAAAGATCTGGAAACAGTAGTTCACTTGGCATGGATATCAACTCCTTGGTAGTGAATCAGTCAATAGGAACGGATGCATACGCAACATTCAGACCTAATTTAGCAATTCTTATAAGTGATGAATACAACCTGAGCAAAGGTTCCATGAGCATAAATTCAACCTATAGGGCCAGGGTGTTGAAAGAGTACTACCATTTAAACATAGAGCAATGTTCGGTGTATTATTGTTAAAGGAAATGTTGAGTACAAAATATGTTCCCCAAATGTGTTGCATACCATACTTTGAGCTAGGTATTTCAAACAATTTATATATAAAAGAACACAACAAATAACATTATTGTTAAAAAGAAGGAATTGAGATTTGTCTTTGCTAATGACCATCCATATGATGCATTTTGTTACCAAGTAAGACAATAACCCAGCTAGTTGTTACTGGAGCAAACACATACAGATCAATGAATGTTTGAAACATAACGATATGTGCTCGTAAGATCAAATATCAAGTGTCAGTTAGCAATCTAAAGTCATGAGTTTTATGCACAAACAATACACGAAAGAATGATTATATTTTAATATGAAAGCTAATGACATGAATAGATTATGGCAAAGTATGTTATACTTTAGATGACATGTATGAAATATACATAAGCTATGTGTTTTTTTTGAAAATATTAATGCACATGTTATAAATGCATGGACAAGTGTTTATGATTGCAGATAAAATCCGTTACCAAATTGACCACGTGATGACAGAAACTTCAGAACAATTAAGGCTCAAAGAGATTCCATGATAGGGTATTAACCCTGATTCTACTGGGAGGGGTGGACGTGTTGCCCACTGTTTATCCTTCGAACCCTGGAGCCATGGGAGGACTGTGCGAGTCACGCTCCCCTAGACGTGTGATGATGACTGCCAGATGCCTACTAGGGATCAGGTCGGTATAGCCAACGCTGTCACCCTTGGAGTTTATGAATGGTTAGGTCAGTATAACTGACGCCATGGCATACTCCCGTAGAGGACGGATAGGATGGGAGCGGAAGAGATTAGGAAGGATAGGATGATGTTGTGATAGCCTGGGGAGCCTGATGAAGTAAAACATGATCATTAAAGTTATAAACCTAAAAGTATTCAAAACACCAATTTTATAGTGTCCTCACATTAAGTAAGAATTTAACCTCAATACACAATCCGAACAAGAATGTATTAATCACTATTATAAGTATTGATATATATAAAAAAAAAAAAACTCTAACTTCGGGACGAAGTTTTCTGAAGGAGGGGTGTATGTAGTGACCCATCATTAATATAGAGAGCACGAGAATATTAGCATGCATATGATGCATGCATATGATAGCTACATATGCATGTATCGCATGCACTGCACTAGTAACTATATTCTAAATTACCTAAAATATTAAATATCCTGACACTCCTTCAAATAGAAAAGTCGCATTCACCCATCAGCACATATTACTTAATGCCTCATGATTAATGAGCGATTACCAATGATATTAAGTTTAAAAGTATAAAGTAAAAGGGTTATAAAGACAATAGATGTAAAGAATAATGTAAATTCTTAAAAATCATGTTATATAATTATCTATCTCAGAATTTTAATAAATTATGTCAATAAATTATTAAAGGGATAAATTAAATCAAAGTAAAGTTCCTATGTATGAACCTAGGACATTTTAATTAAACAAATAAAATTTTAATCAAAGTAAAATCACACATGTCAATGTACCCTTAAAAGAAAGATACGACTCAGCATGTTGAGGAGGTGTCGCTGAGAAAGGAAGCGGTGGGCTCGTAGGTGGAGAGAGAGCTACCACCGCTAATGACCAGTACATAAGGAGATGGCGAGGAAGAGTTTCGGGGGCTGGGTGTTCTTTGCCTTTGGATGGTGGAGATTGTATTTGCTGTAAGTGGAAAAACTGATCCGGGTGCTGTTGAAGGAGGAAGGAGAGGAAATTTATCCATACTGCTTATAATTCGGAACTATTGAGCCTTACTTGTTTTGAAGTCTCTGGGCACAGGGGAACGGTATGCATCGGTTGAGAAGCATACTGGATTGAATATCTAGGTATACTTGGTTTGGCTGGGTGGTTTTTGGTCATTCGGTAACGAGAGCGCTGGAGAAGTTCTGCAACATCCTCATCGCAACAGCCGTAGCAGACCAGGTAAGTACTTCATCAAATCAATTAATACCATTTCAAACAGTTTCAGTAATCTTTACAGATTCACCATCTTTACAGTTTCACAGTTCAGTAATGGCTCTTTATTTAGTTCGGCCACTACACCTTGTATGGTTTGAAGCAAAATCCTAGGGCATGGTATGCAAGAATGGATGCATACCTTCTAAGAATTGGGTTCAGGAAGAGTTCCGTTGATCCAAATCTCTACATCAAGGTTGTGAATAATGAGCCAATCATTATTCTATTGTATGTGGATGGTCTATTCATCATAGGTGTAGGGAGAAGGATACAAGAATGTAAGAAGATGTTGGCAACTGAATTTTAGATGAAGGATCTAGGACTGATGCACTATTACCTAGGTCTGGAAGTATGGAAAAATCTTGGGGAGATATATTTGGGGCAAGGAAAGTACATCATCAAGTTGTTACAAAAATTTGGGGTGATGGATTCCAAGCCCATGACTACTCCTATGATCACTAATCTCAAGAAGTTGAGGAGCTCCGACTCAAGTCTCGTGGATCCTACCTCTTATCGTCAGTTGGTAGGTTCTCGAATGTATCTGGTAAATACTAGGCCGGATATATGCTTTGTTGTGAACATCCTCAATCATTTTTAGTTGGAGCCTCGTCATGATCACTGAATAGCTGTGTTGAGAAATGGCAACAAGAAATTCCAGTTTAAATTTGTCCTTGAATTTAAACGTGTATTAAAATCGAATTCTATTCTCATAGCAATTTGTAAATAGTTAATTAAGTTTAATTAACTTAATTAGCTTAGGAATTTTGAGTTGGAAGTCTTTTTGTAGTCATGTATATGTTCTCCCTAAGTTATAGGGGTCTAGTATGAGTTTAAATTGAGTTGTAAATTAGATCACTTAGTTTACTAAGTTATGTTCAGTTAAATTAGTTCCAAACTGTTTGTGGAATTAATAGAGAGTTAACAATCAGTTGGTGCACTAGTGCATCCATAAGTGTCACTCTAGTTAACTGAAGATTCCCTCATCATAAATTCATGCATGTTGATTATGAGAAAGACCCAGTTGAGACTAGAGTGCAGGGACAATGTACTATCAGTTGTGTGATTTACTGAGTTGTATAGTTTATGCATGCAATCAGAGAAGGACCTATGTTTGGATTGCGCAGTTTTGGAAGCATGAATTCCCTTTAAATACAGACTATTTATCTAGGAATTACGCAAGAGATTAGGGGCTTGGAGAGCTACAGAATTGGCTAAGTGTTGGCCAAGAGCTAGCTTGTGAGCTAAGAGAGTTAAACATACTTGTACAAAATTGTTCTAGTGAGAACAAGCTTTGTATCTTCACTCATATTTCTGATATATGCAATATAGATAGCGGGGTTTTGAGCAGTGGCTTTCCCTAGATACATCTTGTGTTATGTGCCATTGATTTATCTTCTTCTTGTTCATATTGTTTTCATTGATCTATTGGCTTCCACTGGTTGAAAGTAGAAGTAGATTCTTGTCTTGTGCTTTAGTACATTGCATGAGCTTGTGAATCTACAGGATTTTCTACATGGTATCGGAGCTGAGAACAGTATACTAGAGGAGATTTCGAAGTTTTGAGTTTTGGGTTATAGGTGAAATTCGAATTTGCAATACATACTTCAGGATTGGCAGATGGCGTTCTACGATTTGCGGCTCGAGTATGCCTTGGAAGGCAACTCGAATTTTATAGCCTGGAGGGACATAATGGAGGCTGTGCTAGAGGATAATGGCTTGAAGGAATTCGTTGATCAAGAAATTCCTAAGCCAACAACATCAGATGCACAGAATTTGGCCGAATGGAAGAAGTGTGTGGCGAAGGCGAGGCGGATAATCCTTGAGGGAGTTCGAGACCACATTGTCTCGAGTCTCCATGGCAAGGAAACTCCGTATGCTATGTGGAAAACATTGACGGACTTGTATCAGAACAACAGTGACCAAAGGAAATTGGCACTGAAGGACAAACTTCGAAAAATCAAAATGGAGAAAGGCAAGATGATTCCAAAATACTTGACCAAGTTCACTCAATGTCGTGATGAACTTGGAAGTGTTGGAATCACGGTTTTCGAGGATGATATGGTGAGTCTTGCTCTTCTAGGACTCCCAAAGAGTTGGCATAGTTATCAGGACTCTGTCAATGGTTGGGAGAAGCTGCCAGATTGGGAATGACTGTGGTCGGATTTGATGCAAGAGGAGATCAGGAGGAACACCAGGGATGGCTCTTCATCAAAGACTGATGATGAAGAGAACCATGCCTTAACGATTAAGGTGAAGAAGGGGAAAGGGAAAGCTTCCCATTCCAAATCGGATTCTTATCATGGAGGTAAGAAGAAAGACATGACGAAAGTTAAGTGCTTTCATTGTCATGAGCTGGGCCATTTTGCTACAAATTGTCCACTCAAGAAGTCCAAGAAGAAGTCCTCGAGAGGAGTGGTGGGTGAGGCTTTGGCCTCTCAATTCGAATTGGACTTTTCCCTCATTGCATGCATGGTGTCATCAATGATGGGAAGTGTATGGTACTTAGATAGTGGAGCTTCATTCCACATGACTGGCGACAAAGAGTTATTCAGTGACTTGGAGGAGAAAGATCTCCAGATGCATATCGAGATGGGTGATGACAAGAAGTATAGTGTTACTGGATTGGGCACAATTACTTTTCAAAGGGAGAATGGGGCTCCACTCACCTTGAAGAATGTTATGTATGTGCCCGGGCTAAAGAAGAACTTGGTATCTGTTGCCATGCTTGAGGATAGAGGCTATGATGTGATCTTCTCGAAAGGAAAGGCATTCCTTTGACACATAGCCACAGGTCAAGTAAAGAAGATAGGGATTCAGGTGAAGAATCTATATAAGCTGGAGGTAGAGGAGTGTGCTACTTTGAGCACAAAAGTAGAAAAGGTGCAGAGCTGAGACGTTGGCGAGTTGTGGCATAGGCGATTGGGCCACTTGCATCATGGGGCTTTGAAGATATTGCAACAGATCTCTACCAGTCTTCCCAAAGGTACGCTTGAGCAAGTTGATACATGCAAGGGGTGTACTTTGGGAAAATACACCAAGTCTTCCTTTCACAATAGAGACAGTCGAGCATAGGCTATTCTAAAGCGAGTCCATTCAGATTTGTGTGGACCATTCTCGACAACATCCACGACCAAACATAGGTATTATGTTATATTTGTTGATGACTATTCTTGTAAATGCTGGATATTTTTCATGCAGAAAAATGATCAAACTTTCACAAAGTTTTGTGAGTTTAAAGCATTGGTGGAGAAAGAGTTGGGCAAGAAGGTTAAAGCTCTACAGAGTGATAACGGTGGTGAGTATGTCTCAAACGAGTTTAAGAAATTTTGTGCAGCGGAAGGGATTAAACGGGAGTTGACGACACCCATAACCCTCAGCAGAATGGGGTGGCCGAGAGGAAGAACATAAGCATAGTAGGGGCAACAAGGGCAATGTTACATGATCAGGGCCTACCACTACACTTGTGGGCTGAGGCATGCAACACAATGGTTTATGTTCAGAACCGTAGCCCACATCAGATACTTGAGATGAAGGCACCAGAGGAGGCTTATCCCAGTAAGAGGCCAGATGTTGGTCACTTAAAGATTTTTGGGTCATCGGTATATTGCCATGTGGCCATAGATGCATGGAAAAAGCTTGAGCCGACAATAGAGTTGGGGATATTTGTGGGGTACGTTAATACACCTCACAGCTATTGGGTGTATTTGCCGACGAACAGGATGACAATGGTTTGCAGGGATGTCAAATTCGATGAGGAGAAGGCCATGCGAGTTTCCCTTGAGAGGGAGCTCGAGCTACATGTGAATGAGAGGCTTTTAGCTCCTAAGGTTGAGGAGCCTCAGATTGATGTGGAGCAGCGACATGCAGAGGATCCGGGAACTGAGACATCCACTCAGGCAGAGTCTTCCAGAGAGGGAAGAAAGCGCACTAGAGAGGTTGACAAATTATTGGATGATGCACGGGAGAATGTGAGAGCACCCACTTCTCAGCGCAGGCAAAGGAGGTCACCTGAGAGGTACACTGAATACATGGCTCTTATGGGCGAATATGTTGTGACAGAGCCATCTTCCTTTAAGGAAGCAGTGCAACAACCAATTTGGGTTGATGCCATGGTGGAGGAGTATGACTCCATAGTTCGTAATAGTGTTTGGGATGTGGTCCCGAGACCGGAGGACAAGTCAGTGGTGAGCTCCCGTTGGCTTTACAAGGTAAAGAAAGCTGCAGATGGTAGTGTGGAGAAGCATAAGGATAGATTTGTGGCCCGTGGCTTTTCACAGGTAGAGGGGATTGACTATGATGAGACCTTTGCTCTTGTTGCAAGGTACTCATCGATCAGATCTATATTGGCACTATCAGCACAGATGGGTTGGAAGATACATCAGATGGATATAAAGACAACCTTTCTTAATGGCATGATTGTGGAATAGGTGTACATAGAGCAACTTGAAGGTTTTGAGACCTTCGATCGTGAGTCGCATGTGTGCCAGCTCAAGAGAGCGTTGTATGGGCTGAAGCAAGCACCCTGTGCTTGGTACACCAGGATAGATAGCTACTTCACCGGGTTGGGCTTCACGAAGAGTGAAGTGGATGCGAACCTGTACCACATAGTGGTGGAAGGTAAGTTGTTGATCATTGTACTTTATGTTGATGATCTCATACTGATAGGTGATGATCAGCTGATCAAATATTGCAAGGAGGACCTTGCAAGAGAGTTTGAGATGAAGGACATGGGGCTCATGCATTACTTTCTTGGCATGGAGGTATGGCAGGGAGATGGGGAGTTGTTTGTGTCTCAAGGCAAGTATTCCAATGAGATACTCAGGAGATTCCGCATGGAGAGCAACAAACCCATGGAGACTCCTCTAGCAGGTAACTGGAGGAAGGAGGATGCTACTTCAGGGGAAGTAGTGGAAGCTATTGTTTATAGGAAGCTTGTGGTTCACTCATGTACTTGGTGAACACATGACCGAATATGTGCTATGCAGTTAACCAACTTAGTCAAGCGATGGTTAGGCCTACCAAGCTGTATTGGAAGGCGGCAAAGCATGTGTTGAGATACCTCAGGGGCACTTCTCAGTATGGATTATGGTATAGACAGATAGAGGGAGTGAAGCTTCAAGGCTTCACTGATGCAGATTGGGTAGGGAGTCCATCCGACCGGAAGAGCACATCAGGAGGGATCTTCAGTATTGGGTCAACGACAATTTCTTGGTACAATAGGAAACAGAGATCGGTTGCACTCAGTTCGGCAGAGGCAGAGTACATGGCTGCAAGTCAAGCAGCATGTGAGGCCATTTGGATGAGGAAGATCCTGGTTGGTTTGTTTGGTCAGCAGATGGATCCAACTGTGATTTACTGTGATAATCAAAGTTGTATCAAACTCTCTGAAAATCCAGTTTTTCATGATCGGTCCAAGCATATTGATATCCGATATCATCATCTCAGAGATTCTGTATTGAGGTGGATTATGTTGTTAGAGTACATTCCCACGGAGGAGCAAGATGCTGACATTTTGACAAAGTCATTGTCAAGATGTAAATTCGAGTTTCATAGAGACAAGATTGGGGTAGCTGATAATCCCTTTCTTGTTGAGAGGGAGTGTTGAGAAATGGCAACAAGAAATTCCAGTTTAAATTTGTCCTTGAATTTAATTAGCTTAGGAATTTCGAGTTGGAAGTCTTTCTGTAGTCATGTATATGTTCTCCCTAAGTTTTAGGGGTCCAGTATGAGTTTAAATTGAGTTGTAAATTAGATAACTTAGTTTACTGAGTTATGTTCAGTTAAATTAGTTCCAAACTGTTTGTGGAACTAATAGAGAGTTAACAGTCAGTTGGTGCACTAGTGCATCCACAAGTGTCACTCTAGTTAACTGAAGATTCCCTCATCAGAAACTCATGCATGTCAATTATGAGAAAGACCCAATTGAGACTAGAGTGCAGGGACAATGTACTATCAGTTGTGTGATTTACTGAGTTGTATAGATCATGCATGCAATCAGAGAAGGACCTATGTTTGGATTGCACAGTTTTGGAAGCATGAATTCCCTTTAAATACGGGTTATTCATCCTAGGAATTACACAAGAGATTAGGGGCTTAGAGAGCTGCAAAATTGGCTAAGTGTTTGCCAAGAGCTAGCTTGTGCGCTGAGAGAGTTGAGCATACTTGTACAAAATTGTTCTAGTGAGAACAAGCTTTGTATCTTCACTCATACTTCTGATATATGCAATACAGATAGTGAGGTTTTGAGCATTGGCTTTCCCCATATACAACTTGTGTTATGTGCCATTGATTTATCTTCTTCTTGTTCATATTGTTTTCATCAATCTATTGGCTTTTGCTAGTTGAAAGTAGAAGTAGATTCTTGTCTTGTGCTTTAGTACATTGCATGAGCTTGTGAATCTACAGGATTTTCTACAAGCAGCCAAGCATATATTGAGATATCTTCATGGTATGATACATCACTGCCTAAAGTACAATAGCAAGGAAGTCAAATTGATGGCTTCACAGATTCAGATTGGGGTGGCAGTGAGACCGATGGAAGAAGCACTACCGAAGGATGCTTTAGTTTGGGATCTACCATGATCTCATGGATGAGTAGAAAGCAAGATCCTATTGCTTTGAGTAGTGCTGAAGCAGAGTACGTGGCTGCATGTGAAGTAGGAAAGGAGGCTGTATGGTTGAGGAAGCTTCTGACAGATTTGTTTGAGAAGCCTCTAGATCCTACTGTGATTAATTGTGATAATCAAAGTTGTATCAAGATGTCTGGAGATCCCGTGTTTCATGCTAGGACGAAGCATATCAACAATAAGTTCCACTATATTAGGAACTTGGTGCAGGATGGGATCGTGAAGCTATAGTATGTCCTGACTGACGATTAGGTAGTTGATATACTAACAAAGTCTCTTCCTAATAAGAAATTTGAGTATCTTAGAAGCATGCTTGGTTTAGTTGATATCGCTGATTTTGTTGATGATGACAAAAGTTTGGAAGAGATTTGTTGAGGCCTTGTGTGTGAGACACATTGCCTGGGAATCCATTTGGCTGACACTATGAGTTGATGTCTAGTTCCTGAAGTAGAGAGGGTGGTGTTGGTCTTAGAGCTCGAATCTCAGATACGCACCTAGAACCTTGGGTTGATGGTTAGCAAGTAAGCTTGACGATACCTAGAAAAGCTGAAAGCTTTAGTCCATCTTAGTCTTGTTACCACTCAAACCAGCAGGGGACCTAAAAGGGCTTCCTAAGAGGGCAACTACTAGGTTAAGGGCAATGGTGGAGGCTTAGCTCACTGTCACTACAGTTAAGTCTCCATGCTCTTTATGGACTTTCACCGATGGGAGGAGTCCCGATAGTGTAGGTATCACTTTTAAAGTATACGTCAATGAATAAGTGGAAGGTGACCCTAGAAACCCTTTCCCGAGGATGGAGTGAAGAATGGAACTTGCTTGCTCTTTAAGCAAGGGACTTGGTCTTCCAAGGGTAAGGGGTGAGGATTGGAGGATTGAGGGAGAAGGAATAGACTTACAGATGAGGTTCTCAATCCCTATAATCCTTGGGAACATGGATTCCCAAATAGTCTCTGACAAATAATCTTTATTGAGAAGTGAGACCACACGGGGCCAAGTGGACCTAGCCTAGTTTCAGGGATGGAATGTAGCAACCAATGATACTCCTATCCTGGACAAAATGAAGGGAAAGGACCAAACAAGAATGCTTACTTCAAAAGGTTGAATTGATCTTGTTGAGGTCTAGCCTTTGGGGATGCCTAAGCAAAATTCGATCCTAGAGCTAGGGTTTGGGATTCCTAGAGATTCCACCATTAGAATTGCCTCAAAGTTGGAGAGGAAGGGGACCCACCAACGCAGTAGGCTGTAGGAGATCAAAGTTTTTCCTTGGGTCAATTCCCGGGAAACTGATGCGGTAGGTGACCTTTGAGGGCTAGACCTGGGAAAAAGTGACAAAAGGTGAAAAAGGTGAAGGGGATGACCACCCTTTTTAGGGATCAATGCCTAATTCACTTGGGGATATGGAGTCAAGGATGATGATGAGTAAGAACTTGGTTTCTTGATTAAGGAGGCCCAGAAAGTCAGCTTCATCCAATGTTGAGAGAAAGAGAAGAAAAGTGACATTCAAGCATTTATACTTCCAAAGAAAATGATGCAAGCTTATCAAGACAAATAATCTCTAGGACATTTTATTCATATAACATTGGCCCATACATTAAATTAGCTAAAACATGCTCAATTGCACATTTCAATCACGCAACAACTAGCCCTAATTTTGGCAGTATGCAGCAACAAGAATAATAACATCAAAATGTACTTACAACATTATAGAGTATATCCAACCAACATTTTGTTTACAAGACAAAGCTCCAAGGCAAGATAAATAGCCCAAATCCATACGTCAAAATTCATCCATCTCCAAAAAATATCCTCCAAGGAATAATGCGAAGTTCTCTATATTAGAGAGATCCCAAGTCAAGTGATCATCCAAATGAATGTATCTAACATCAATATATAGCCTCCTAGGGAGTTCGAATTAGCCTATGGGCCTACATTAGCCCCTAATGATAAAATAATGTGCAAATAAAACCCCTATTGGTGACAAGCCCACCAAACTAGCTCACAAGTGTAAAAATAAACCTCACAAGGGGCCAAATAGTATGTACATGTCATAGGGCCTTGCAAAGGCATAATAATATCTAGAAGTGCCATATTGAGGAATAAATTCCTCGGAATATGATGGACAAGAGGGTGGCCCCTTGTTCTCCAAGTAGTAGACCTGTGGTGCTCCCAGTGGGTCTGAGGGCACATAAATGATCCCATGGGTCTCCATATGAATCGGAGATGCCTGTAGATCCTCTGCAAGGGTCCAAGCGGTGGAATGAATGCTGCCATGACATTGTACAAGGTTTGCGACACTTGCCAAGAGTGTGGGCATAATGTACCAAGCATATCACCATCATCCCAAAAGTGGATCACTAGTAATCTCTGAGCATACATGAAGATCTGTGGAGTGTTTTTTGTTGCTGTGGAGGCCAATGGCTCTCTATGCACACCCTACATGTGCCAATGTAGACCTCTGGGGGTTAGGATCCCATATAGGGAGACCAAACCCAAATGGAAACCACCTGTAATCCTGCATAAGATCTAATGCATCCCCTAGGCTTCCAGTACAACCAGTGATTAAAATAATCGGGTAAAAGAGCTTACAAATCATGGATTACAAAGTGGGCACTTCATAATGGTATGCCCTTCCGTAGTGGGCTTTGGCATATGCTAGTGTCTCCAAGCTCCAAAGGCGGTTAGCCAAGTACCTTATTAGGTGGTTTTAGCCCTTAAAGGGGATAGTATGTCTAGGGTACATCCCTCTAATGGGGGTGGCAAGTGACAAATAAGTGAGATGGAATAGGGAATGAGAGGGGCAGTCTTGGGCAACATAGTGGGGCATAGGGGAAGCTAGATAAGGGGAAAGCCCACACTTGGGTATGTTATGTATAGGAGGGAGCAATCGTGGTACATGAAGTGCCCCGACCTTTATGTTTTCCACCCTTCTTCATATACCTTTTGCCTTTTATGAATTTTCTTTAATTAACTACTCGGGACTCAAAGGTCAAGGGCATGATATGTAAGATATAGCAGTGATTACCCCCTTTTAGGTAGGGTCGTTCATTGCCCTCTAGGGGTTGGGACAATCATGGGTTCCTAAATAATAAAAGAGGTTCATCTAGTTCCATATGGAACCAAGGTGATGGCCATGGATTGGGGTAGAGCTCATGCATTAGCTTTTGCCCACGTGCTAATTATTTTGTCCCGACCATCTTTTGCATTTTGTGGTACAATTTCCTATTAAATGCGGCCAATTATGCCTTTTTTTCTTTTAGCTGCTTCAACCTCTGGGGCATCATTCCAGGCCTGACCCAAGATGGGGGCAAGGGGATAGGGAGGCTGGCCCTATGTGGACCTAGAATGGAAATATGGACCCAGGTGGGAGAAATGATGAATGAGGTATAGTGAGTGGAAAGGGAGTAATATATGCGGATAAAGGAGCGGGACCATGCACCCAAAGTCAGGGTTTCCCAAGTAGTACCACCCTAGAACCAAATGGTCAATAAAGGAGATCCCATGGGACTAAGATCCAAGGGTAACATGCAAAAGAGATCAAGGGGACAAGAGCACAAACTAAGCCCACCCTTTCTGCCAAATCCCCCCATCAATCAATACCTAGAAGTATCCATGATGAGTCAACCCAATACTCAATTACCAAATGACAATACATACCTTTAGATACAGGAGGCCCACCCTTCAAACATACGATCAATACAGGTGAGCGAGGGACCACATGGCTGGTTCAGGTGGCAGAGAAATGGCACAACGAGCTAGTAGGAGGCTACAAGGGGCTACTGGATGCTGCCCGAGGTTCATCATGGAGAAAAATTTCTCTGGGGGATATCACCCACGAAGTGGTGGTTAACAAGTCCCACTTGGATAGATTGCCTTGGTCAGGAATCTAGTCCATGGCATTGCGATGCCTAAATTGTTGAGAGACCTTGGATAGAGTTCCTTGGGTAGGAATCTAGTCCATGGCATTGCGGTGCCTAAACTCTTCATGGGTCATATAATTTGAGATCTTTCGTACGAATACCTCCCTAGTTAAAAGGGAGTATTGAAAAATGCAACTAGGTTCAGTCTTCATAAAATGTATTTGTCAAAAGAATTTTTATTATTGTTACAATGACTTATTAAAGCATGGGTTTCATGCTTGGGTCATCATTTTATTGGTCATATTCCCTGTTGAGGACTCGTAGGATTAATAAAGAGTCAATAGAGTCATTGTATATTTTGTGAGACCCTTCTTGGGCTTTCGAACGATGTAAAAAGAAATATTTTTGAGTCAAATAAATTATGTAACCTACACACCAAGTCAGCCTCAAGGAAGGCTATATGCAAGGCAATTCGACTTCATTTGAGGATCTCACTCTCTCAAGCATAGATCGATCTTTGGAAGCTGGAAGCTGGGAAGAAGTGCGAAGTTGAAGGAAGCGTCCAAAAGGAGTGCGAGTTTGGTCTAGGTGAAGGAGAAGAAGAAAATTGAAATTTTGGTGCCTCTCTCTCTCTCTCCCTCTTGTGTGGGCTGGTTTAGGAGATCGAAGTCTCCTAGTCTAGGTCGAAGTTGTTGTTGATGTCGGAAGCTGCCAAGTCGAAGTTCTAGGGTCGAAGTGTTGCTGCTGCTAGGTTGAAGGTTGGATCGAAGGAGAGGCTGGCTTGGTGTGGAGGAGGTCTTTGTCTAGGTAGAAGAGTCTCAAGGAAAACTATTGAAGGAAGAGATTTTTGACTGGGTTTTCCCCTAGATAGGGGTTTTGCCCTGGCAGAGTGCCTACATCTTGTGTCTTGTGTTTTTGTGATCTTCATGCACACATAATTTGGTAATTGCTTGATGAAAGATAATATAACAAATAAGTAAAATAAGCCAACATAATTCACAAGTAATTATCAAGAAAGATAAATCTAACCCTAATCCTACTAGCATTGATTTCTCAACACTCCTTTGGGTACAAAACCCCAACCTTGGGTTCCAAGCCCACAAGTGACTTTTGTGGTGCTCCAACCTCCAAATCCCGAGCCCTGGGGCTTGGAGTACCTCCCAAGCTATAAAAAATCAACAATTCAAATATATCCCTCAATGTCCTTTTACTATACTTATCTTCTACCTTGAGGTCTGTAGTTAGTGAATTTTGATTTCATTTGTTTGTACATACCATGGAAAAACCATTATCCCGTGAGATTATATTTGTATCTTAGTTACTGGGAACTTCATTGTGATTAAGGACTTGAACGATGAGACTTCTTCTCCCCCTCTTTCTGCCCCAGATTCTATTTCCAGCAGCTCTTGACATGTTTTTGATAAGATTTTGCTGTATTCATTTTATGTCTCTTTCTCGTAATTTCTTTGAGTTAGTCTTATAGATTTGTTCTTAGAGCTTTTCTTGCTGCTACTAGCATAGTCACAGGAGTTGCTTATGCACTCCCATGTTGTATTACACTGGTTGTACTTTTTTAATTTCATTGATCTACCTTTTTCTGTCATTCGTTAGGCATGAACAAAATTATCTTTGTATCTTAGTTAGGCATGAACAAAATTATCTTTGTATATATTAATATATATTAATATATATATTAGTTTTTAATATTAATATTAACTTAGATTTTAGTTTAAAGTTTTTATTTTATAAATATTAATTAAATGATATTAAATTAAAAATAAAAATTAGGTTTCATTTTAAATCTCTTTGGCCGACCTGTGCTGTTCCTTGAACTTTCATCCCTCATGAGTATTTATTTCCTTCATCTGGCTCTTCTTTTTATCATCTTTCTCTGATCATCTTTCTCTATTCCCTGATGATGGATCCCATTTGGGATTCGAAACGTCGGTGTATAAATTCTTCAACTGTGGATTCTCCGGTCAAAAATACAAAATTATCTTATTTTATACTTCTTGGTATTCTAATTAAAATTAGGACTTGTGGTATTATTGTCCAATGACATCAGTGGGCCTTCATCAGATTCCATTTTGTGCCCAAGCCATGTAAGTTCAACTCTATTTACTTGTGAGCGTCCTTCCTCCAAGCTATCGATCTGTGCAATCTCAGGGCTAATATTTTATTTATTAATTATCAATTGCACCTTGTTATCTTTAGACTCCAGTTGGTGTATGCCTGCAATATTTTATGTAGTTCTTTAGCTCATGCATGTTGACTCAATGCAACCTAGTTGACAATGTAAGCACATTTACTGGAAGCATTCAGTGGCCTCATGTTCTCCATTGGATCAAGGTTATCTCCATGCTTCATATTGTTCAGTGTTGATGTCATTCTGTATTTATACACAACTGATTTGGCTTTGTGAAGTTGGTGACTCACTGGTTATGACTTTGAAAAATGTGCCTTCCAAATATGTGAACCACCAGCTTTCATATCCTTGCGAACAACTTATATGAAACATTGAATTGTATTGGACAGTGGAAGCATTTTTTATTCTAAGGACAGATTGTATTTTCTCTCCTCAGCAAGTCCGAGCAGAGAGCTTGATTAACATTTACATATCTTTACATTTTAGAAATTGCACTCTGAAATATCCATTTCAAATGTATGCTATTTTCTGCATTTGGATTTTTAAAATGGAAACCTTCACGAATTAGGTAATATTATTTTTACAATTAGGATGCGTATTTGGTATTCGTCTTATTTCATGAGTTCTTTCATGCAAGTGCCTACTATTTGCAAATGAGTTCTTGCATGATGCAATTTTTCTTATTCCAGACATTCCTAGGCTTAGGGTTGCGAATAGAGAAATATTTTTTTGGTGTAAAACTTATGTTATGAAGATATGCTTTCAGATGTGGAACAACTCAGTGTTGATGAATATTGTTATGTGGAAGTATCTACTTGTACGTAGAATCAAGGGGGAATAGGGGGCAATACATAATGAAGTAGGTGTGTAGGGAATGTAGAAGACTAAAGAAATATTTATAGCCATTTTGAACGGGGTGACTTTCTTGTCAACAATCAATTATTAGAGTGAATTTAAAAAACAACAATTTCTTTGAGACTCCTCTACAAACATTGAATTTTTGTTTTCTTATAGAATAATTGGTGTGGGTATTTTATTGGAACAAGTTTTCATAAAATATTTTATAATATTTTATTATGCAAGTTTATTTCATTAAATCTTAAATTTATTAGTGTTAGCTATTGCTTAACTTTATGAAAATAATTAAAATACAAAAATGACATATAACACAAATAAATACATCATCCACAAAAATAAACATAAGATGTATCCTCGAAAACCCGATATGGGAGAAAAACCTAGCTAGAAGGTGAGGCCTATGCTCTGCGCTCTTTCTTCAATTATGAAAATGCAAATACAATGAATGGGCACTCACTATGGAGTTGCCGATGACACTGTCGTCAGAATGGCTACTACACAATCTTCTTACCTTCTCCATTATGTGCTCAAATACCACTCATAGATGCTTTGCCCTACCATGGAACAAGTAGAATGCTAAAAAAATGAACCTTCTCTCCTAGTGGTCTAGTGTTTAACATAGCTTGATAGTTTTTTAGGGTTAAGATTTTTGCATACCTCAATTCTCCATTAGTGTTAGGTTTTGGGCATTCTAGAATATTCTTGAAAATCTTCATGTGGCTGGCCCCACATACGTGAGTAATGGGGCTAACATGGCATCCACTTGATACCATGTTGGTTAACAAGGTAGGTCAACTTGTGGGAGGCATAACTTCCACATATGAGTTCTGATTGAGATGATTTTCACACCATTGGAAGGTCTCAATTTGTAGAACAACATTGAGGGGTTGTAAGCTATGCTTTCAAAGTTTTGACCGCCAAAAATATTGTTTGATACCTCAAAATGGATTTGGAAGGTATTGGATCCCAAATTTCCAAAATGGGACCTACCACTAAAATGGGCCCTGCAAGCCAATTCCTCTATTTTTTCCACCAAAAAACTACCAAGATAGATAATAAAGTATATAATGATCCACTTGGGACCAATATTGCATGTGGTCATTGTTGAAATTTATAGATGAGGCTTATTAGCACAATTTTTTCTCCTAGATAGGGTTGGGACCATAGGAAATCCTAAACTCCTTGCATCCCAAAGAGGATCGCATTAATTAAAATAGAAAATAATTGTATCATATATGAAAAACTAAGTAGCTCAACTTTAACTTATTTGAAAAGCATATATCTATCACATAATCCTATCAATCTCTTTTTGGGCCGATGTCAGATGGACCTTGTTGTATATGCAAAGTTGAATAACCATTTCAATGAGATGAAATAATCCGTGTATTCATTAGAAAAGGTTGTATATTTATCCATCTCTAAACAAAGAGAGTCGAAATAGGAAATACATTAAGAATTTTGGTAAAAATCCACTTAAAACCAATCAAATTATGAAGATAAAACATAATGCATATGCATCCTCACCCAACCAACTTAAGCCAATTTTACCTATGTAATCCTCATACCTTTTTCTAGCTCTCATATGAATCCAACATCATTGTAGTATATTTTTTATGTGAATGATAATGCATATAGACAAGAGCGACGCTAGGATAGGGATCTAACCTACTACTACCTTAGGCCAAACCACTATATTCATCTAATCATTTAAGGCATAACTTGTGAGTTTGAATCATCATAAAAAATTTAAAGGGTAAAATTTGTTAATGTGTGTCTTGTATTAAGGTTTAAATATTCAATCGATGAAATTTTATATTTAGAATATTCTTTACACTTAACTTTAAAAAAATATTTACACATTCATATGTTTTAATTTGCTAATGTAGTTTTAAAATATGGAAGCATAAATGAGATATTTAGTACTAGATGCTATGTCAGTGTCTTTGTGCTTTGCCCAAAATATTTTTTGAAGAATTTTCCATATTTCTATTCTTCCCTCAATAATGTACTAGTTATTCTTTGGATTTTCTCTAAGAGAATTACATTTTCCTCCCTTGGATTTGCTAGTGTTTTATGTTATATTTCTCCTTTTTACCAATCTCTTATGTTACATTGATTATCTCCTAGATTTGTTGGGAGTGGAAGAAGGTGACGACATATGGCAATTTTTTCTCTTGTTTTTGCTACTTTTTATTACATTTCTAATTTTTGCACGTTTACTAGTTTACATTGTGTCTTATTTTTTTTTCCATTTTTGTGATTTATTTTTCATTTTTACTAGTTTTCTATGTTACATTGTCCTAGTTTTTTAATGAATGAGAATATACAATTTTTTAAACATACAACGGTGTATTCACTCCATCGCCAATGAATATTTTAATATAGGCCTCGTTGACTCAACTAAGCTTTTCTTGGCCTATTAGAGGATATGTGTATGGCCTTTAGCCTTGAATGGCTTCAGACACCTTCAGTGCCTGATCACCTCGGTGGTCATTGACCAACGTGGATGGAAATGATGGAAAGTTAATGACTAGAATGTTAAAAATTACCAAGAGAAATTAACCGAGAAAGATAGATTTACCAACAACAAAAAACACACATAAACACAATGTTTATCTTGGAAAACCCCAATTTGGGGAAAAACCAACTAACCCATAATTTTCTATTGGTGTTCCTTAGCCAAACCCAGACAAGTGAGCTTTCATTGTTCACATCTCTGGCACATTACAATGAAGTATTTCGAAGCCTTTTAAAGGTTTCATTAAATGCAATCCACAGACACAAAACGATGGGAAATCAAAACCATGTGCACAAAGCCATCATTGTTTGATCGAACAACTTTGACTCTTTCACCAGTTCAAGTTTTACCTAACAATCTCCCCTTAAAATTTGAATTGGGTCAATGTTTATATTGGAAAACCCCAATCTGGGTTAAAAAAAACTAACCCATAATATTCTATTAGTGTTACTTAACCAAGCCCCACCAAGTGAGCTTTCATCGTTCACATCCCTGGCACATTACAATGAAGTATTTCAAAGCCTTTTAAAGTTTCATTAAATGCAATCCATAGGCACAAAACCACGTGCAATCAAAATCATGTGCCCAAAACTATCATTGTTTGATCAAGCAACTTTGACTCTTTCACTAGTTCAAGTTTTACCTAACAACCCCCCCTTAAAATTTGACTTGGGTTCCCCTTGACCAAATTTGGCCAAACTGGCCAAGTGAAGCAACACTGCTCACCTCTGGCCTTCCCTCCTCAAAGTTTATATCCAAGGTATCTGGTAATTTGGCATGTCCCCCTATCACCTAAGTCTAACTCTCGACTTTACTGGTAATTTCTTAGGGTTACACATGTCTTACTAGGTCTTACAACAACATGTCCATTTACATGTAAAATTTTCAACACCATCCCACTATTTTTTTTTGAATTATTGTCGTTGTTTACAATACACAACCAACATCTCTATTCCATAGGTCACCCATTTCACCACTAAAAATCTACAATCTAAAACAAACAAACCATAATAAATAATCTCATTGAAGCATTCCATCAAACACTTTGTGTGAAGTTTGGCATAGGTTTTCTTGTATGCATCTTTACACATATCCATGGATCTTATCGTTCTCAACCATGCTGATCAAAACCCAACAAGCTTCTCTCTTGGATTTTACCTCACCCTGTGGCTCTAATACCATGTTAAAAATTAACTGAGAGATAAATTTGCCAACAACAAACAATACACATAAACACAATGTTTATCCTGAAAAACCCCAATTTGAGGAAAAACCAACAAACCAAATATTCTATTACTGTCCCTTGGCCAAACCTGGCAAAGCCGGCCAAGTGTGTCGTCACCACTCATGTCATTACAACATCACAATGAAGTATTCCAAAGCCTTTTAAAGGTTTCATTACATGCAATCCATTAACACAAAACGATGAGTAACCAAAACCATGTGCCCAAAACCACCATTGTTTGATTGAGCAACTTTGACTCTTTCACTAAGTTAGGCTTTACTTAACATAGAAGAGTATTTTTCGGTTCCCTTGCATAGTGTCAAGACACACCATGGACATGTTAGGCACCCTTTATCACACTAGGCACAATGCAGACCTTGAAAACACACACTAGTTGAATGCATCAAAAGACTTGGAAGGAGGCTTAACAAGATAAGGCAAAGTGGGGGTTGTTGCAAATGACCTTGTTCAATTTGCAAGCATGATGCATGGAAAGAAAGATTGGCATAAAGAGCTTGATTGGCTTCAATTCTTGGACTACATGTAGACCCAACAAGTTGGGTGGTCCACACTTGGGGGTTGCAACAAACAATAGAGGCACCTTTCAACACAAGCATCCATGAAACACAATCACAAGATGGACTCCTTGGGTGCACATCCACCAAGCACACATCCATATGGCACACATTCATTAGATGCACTTTGGACACACTTGGGGGTGATGGGATGCACTTGGACACACTTAGGGGTGATGGGATGCACTTGGAAGTTGGGTGCACTACTAAGCACACTTGTTGGATGTGGATGATTGGAAACAAGTCACAAAGGAAGCAAGTTGACAGATGGTAGTTAGGTCCACTTTAGAGTGAAGGAACTTGCAATTGCAAGGAAAACATCGCATAAATGTGGGATGCCTCAAAAGTTCCAAGGCACAAGTGATTGGTCATTCATTAACAAGGACTGTAAAGGAGTTTTGTGGTTCGTGCTAAGTTTAGGGTTAGAATGATAAAAAAAGTTGAACTAGTTGAGTGAGAAGGAGAGTAAGACAAGACCTATAGGAGGTAGGCCTATGGTTGCTTTAGGAGTTAAATTGTACAAGTTTGTTGGGTTGTACAAAGAAGACAATGTTGCTTAAGATTCATTATACATTTATAATAAAATTGTAGGCAGGAGGCTACAACTCTCTTGTTGTACATATATGACATTTTTCATATAATAAAGTTGAGGCACTCGCCTTGGGTGTTGGTTATATACATGTGTTGTGGACTTTTTATGATTATTAGATGTTGTCTCTCCTTGCTTTGCTTTGTGTTGGATAAATATTAAAATATTGGCTAAGTGTTAAAGTATTGTTGGGATGTTTTAAAAGTTGTGGTTGGACATGCACCTATTGTTGAATGAACTTGGTTGGGTATGACTTAATTGCATTTGATAGATTGTAGCTTAAGGTGAAGCTATGGGTAGACCCTAAATGAAGATGTGTAAACTGATTGTAAGAGGCATAGTTTGGCCGAGCACATGTCACAAGGCAAGTTAGTGCCACACAACCTCAACTACCAAAACAAATTTGGGTGAAACTCAATTTTGTGAATAAAAATTTGGGTAAATTGTAGGTTTGTGATACTATGACTTAATGAGGCTTAGTCTCCAAGCCATTTGCGAAGAGTGGAAGCTTTGCTTGGATGTATGTTAGTGGAATATTGTTATTTAGCACTAATTAGGATTTTATTTATTTATTCATTTGGATTGTCTATGAGGTGCAAATATGAACATTATTCTACTAATTTAGAGAATCTGTATGATTTTAATACTCGCACTAGATTTAACTAGGTGGTTGTACTCAATAATATTCTCAACAAATTTTTATCTTGCTTGGGGCAAAAATATAGGCTTATAAAACATTGTTTATTTTGATCCATGTATGAAATATTGGTAGTGGGTTGAGAAATTGCTTACAATATGAATATATTGGCTATTTTGATGCAAGGATTTGAAAAAATCACGTACATCCACACTCCACAGTGAGTCAAATATCTACATTATGGATTAAGGAAAGTCATTTCGAATTTAATAATCAAATAATTCCCCTACGTTCATTTTCATGTTTTGTGTCTATTCTTGTCTCTACCCAATGTACAATGTTCAATTAGGTATTGAGCTTCATTCCAAACTTCATTTTAACAATTTTTTATTTAATGGAATTAGCCAAATTTCCTTTCGTAGATTGATCCAGATTTATGAATGGAATGGAATGAATGCATATTTATAACAAAAACAAAAAGATACAATAAAACCTAACTTATATTAATAAATGGAATGTGATGAAACTATAAGAATGTGGAATGAAACACACTCACTCGAATGCTAGTAGCTTGTCTCTAAGAAGAAATGTGATGGCTATGCACATTCGTTAGAGCGCCTTACAATGAGGTCAAAAATCCCTTTTTAACATGAAGCAACAATGAGGAAACCATAAACATCTAAAAACCTAAACCTATGAGATGAAATGTCAAAAGGTTTGTGGACCCTAGTGGGGTTAGTTGGTATATAACATTCTCAGGGTCATAACTTTTGCATAAGATCTCTATTTGGCATGCTCATTAGCCCATTGGAAAGGTCTAGCCGAGAAATACACATTTTAATTAGGCCCAAGTGATAGCCTACGCTTTGTCCCAGGCCCCACAAAATCAAAAAAGCATTGTTTAGGGTCACAAAACGACCCTAAAAGTTCAAGACCTAAAAACCTATAGAAAAACGGCCAAGATGAGAAACTACGCTTTGAGCTAGTGGAATAGGTGGGTGGCCATCGATATCCACCTGAATCCGTCTTCCCCCTTTAGGAAGTAATGCTATCCATTTCATTGAGTGTCCCTATTAGATGGGGAAATTTTTGCTAAACTTAGCCCTGGGTGAGCCACTTTCCTTGGTGCAAGAGCTGCCTTGGTTTGACAACCCGATAAAGTTGGATCCTTTGTTAGCGAATGCCCTTAACCTATGTGTCCATGATATTATCAATGGTATCTCATTCCGTACAGTCAGGGCTGAGCTCTATCAGTGTCATATGCTTTGTTATCTTTTATGTGTTCAATAATGGTGGAAAGTGTGGTCGAAAGAGGTCCACATTGAACATTGGGTGTAAGCCAAGGAAGGGGGAATACTTAACTCAAAGGCATTGTCACCCATAGCGTTGGTGATGGTGTAAGGTGCATCTTGAAGTGGATGCAACTTCCAGTGGGGTCTTGTAAAGTTCTCTTTTTGCAAATGCAACCAAACCTTGTCTCCCACTTGAAATTGTGTGTTATGTAGTGTTGATCATGGCACTGTTTGTACATAGTATTGGCTTTCTATAAAATACCATGGACCTATTGAAGGATGTGTTGAATCCATTCAATGAATTTGGTTGCTTTGTCGACTTCATAGTGAGCATGGGAAGATTCCACGTGTGGACACAAGGGGTAGAGCTACATCAAGAGGACCCAATGGTTGAAATCCTAGGCCCACCTAACAAGGGCTATGGCTAGTTGAGCTATGGAGTCTTCTTTTGTATCTATGTTGAACATAGGGGAGACTTTCATTCCATGTGTGTGGATGCTTGGAGTTGTATATGCACAAGAAATGCATAATCATCTGTAGACGACCTCTGTGTGGCCATAAATTTGGGGCTAAAGGAAAGTGGATTTGGTGAGCTTGGTGTCCAACAGTGACCAAAGGCTCGACCAAAATGTGCTTAGGAACCTACTTTTCTAATATAATATGATGGTATGTGGTATCCCAAACTGTACCCACACTTGTCAGAAGAAGAGCTTAGTAGGGGCCTTTACTATGGTATTCTTCTTGCAGGTTGTTAGAATGGCCATCTTATAAAATCTATCAACAACCATGAATACATAGTCATGGCCTTGCTTGGTTAAAGCAATACCAGACATGTAGTCTATCGAGATGGATTTCGAAGGCATGTTAGGAGTAGGCAGATGGGTTGTACATGCCTTGCTTCTTAATGGTTGGTTTAACAATGACACACGCGGTGCATAACCTGATATACTTACTGACATCTTGTCGAAGTTTTGGCCAATAGAAATACTTTTGTAGCAAAACCACTATCTTTTCCACATTAAAGTGTCCTGCCATCCAACTATATTGAGCTTCCCAAATCATCTTTACATGCTCACTTGAACGAACATAAAGATAACTCATATGGAATAATAGTTCGTCATGAAGATGAATGTTAGTGACGACCATGCTCGTGCTCAACATTTGGTAGGTGGTAGTGAAGTTAGGATCTTTCTCATAGATTTGGGGCTACCCAGAGGTCTCATGTTCGTAGGAGTGGAACGCCATGGTTAGTGCTGCAATTGGAGGTTGACTAAAGTAGTTAGCGATGCGGTGGTGCTTCCTATCTTATATTTGATATTGAGATGAAACTGCTACAAGTACGTGGACCATTTTTTATGGCAGTCGTTCTGCAATTTTTCTTGTCTATGCATGAAATGTAAAGGCTTGTGATTAGTGTGGACGATTGTTTCCTTCCTGATAATGTAATGCTTCCATTGGTGACAGACTTGTACAATAGAATACATTTCTTTGTCATAGGTGGGGTACTTATGGACAACATCTGATAGTGTCTCACTATGGTAGGCTACCAGATGACTGTGCTGAGTGAAAATTGCGCCGATAGCATAGTTTGAAGCATCTGTCTCAATTTCAAAAGGTTGTCGCAGATTAGGTAAGGAGAGAACTAGGGCTAGGCATGCGGTATTTTAGATCATCAAAAGCTTTTTATTGCGACTTGCCCCACACAAATTTTTCTTTGCCACCACCCTTAGTCAGTTGGTTGAGGGCCCATGCAATATGGGAGAATCCCAACACGAACTTGCGATAGAAGTTGGCAGGGCCTAAGAAACTCTGAAGCTTAGTTAGTGTGGTCGGGGTCGGCCAATCACGAATGACTTGAATCTTTGTTGGATCCACATTCACACTCCATGCCCATCAACAAATTGTAGCCTAGGTATTGGACCCTATTAATGTTGAAGGAATATTTTTCCAAGGTAGCATATAGGTTGTGCTACCACAAAATGTTAAGGACCCACTGATTATGTTGCAAGTGTTTTGCTCAACTCTTGTTGAAGATGATGATATCATCCAGATATATCACCACAAAAGAATTGGTGAAAGACAACAAGATATCATTCATTAGCCTCATGAAAATTACTAGGGAATTCTTCAAACCAAAGGGTATGACCAATGATTCAAAAATACCTTTGGACTTGAAACCATGTTCCATACATAAATTTGTTCTATAGGGACCTCGTGGTAGCTAAAATTCAAATCAATCTTACTAAAGTACTTGGCCGCCTTGAGTTGGTCAAGAAGGTTGTCAATTTAGGGAATTACGCATCAATTCCTGACTGTAATTTTTCTTAGGTCCCAATAATCAATACAACGTCAATAGGTCCCATCATTCTTCTGCAAGAGTACAATTGGGCTTCCACAAGGTTAGGAGCTCGGTCAGATGTTTCCTTTTTGGAGAAAATCTTACATCTGGCACTTGATTTCCTCATTTTTTAGAAGATATCAACAATAGATTGGCCCATTGGTTAGAGGTGCAACAGGATTTAGATCCATTGAATGCTTGACCTCATAGTGCAGAGGTACCGAGTGGGTGAGGACAAGATGCATTTGTATTCTTCCACAACCTTGTCCACTTACTTCTATTGTATGGAGAGGCCCGGTGTGGAGACCATGTATGTGGTTGCGATCTTCTATTCACTTTGAGAACAAATCAAGAAGAAAACAAACTTCTTGGTCTAGGAGATGACTTTCCTACATTGCTTAGTGGAGATAAAAAAAATGGTGGTAGGTGGAGCTACCTATGGTATCTTGTATAGTCGTTTGCCCAAAGTAATAGTAACACTACAAGGTCTAGAATTATACGCAACATGACGCTTCCACAAGTATGGTTGGCCTAAAAAAACATCACAAACTTTAGGGGGTCAATATCACACAATACGTCATCCTTGAAAGGCTTGATGTCATAGGGTAGGCGACACTATTGGCTGACGCAAAGATCTCACCATCAGCGGAGCCACTCGATGGTGTATGGTTGCGGCGGTGGTGTTGTCAGTAGGTCTGACTACTTGACAACCTCTACTAAAATGAGGTTCTTTTGACTTCCCCTATCAACAATGAAGTGCAATGGAGCACTCTTCACCCACTTCTACAAGTGAAAATGGTGCTCACCTTCCTCTAGTTCATCAGGTTCACTTGGTTAGACCTTGGTGGTAGCAATGATGACACTCGGTTCTACATCAATCATCTGCTTTCCCTTGTCTAGATTTGATTCAAAATTGAAACCTGCATTTGACTCTAGGACTTTCATCTCATCCACCAACAATTGCTTTGAGTGACGTTATTGATATTAAGCCAAGGTCTGTTATGGAATTCACACCAATTTCCTCTGTCTTTCTTCGTCTTCCCATTACCCTTCTTTGTTTGCAGCTTAGATAGGTTGTCCCGAGGTGTTCCATTCTAGCTCTGTGTTTTGTTCCACGTGTTGGGGCTACCTTTTCCCTGCTTCTGCTGTGAGAAATTCATAGATCCAAATTCTTGCTTCTTCTATTTAATTTCTACTTGATTTTGATAGCATATCAATACACCATGCCTAGTAAGGAGATGTCCAAAAGTTCCCCTTTTTTGTAGATGTATCTGTGCATAGCGTTGTGGTACCTGAGCATTAGATGTCGCTCAGAGCCTTGAACACCCAACTTGGTGTGCAAGGTATGGAAGATATTTGTGAACTCTGACACTGTTTGGTCCCTCTCTTGCCGCAGTGTAGTCCATCTCATGTATTGGTCATTGTAGTTTCCAACAAGGTAATATTGTTCCTTAATAACATCCCAGAAAGAGACCCAAGTGGGTACAACTGCAAACATTACAAATTCCTTTGTAGCCTTTTGCTCACGGTAAATATCCCACCAATCCTTCACATGGGGGATAACCTTAAGGAGTGAAAAGGTACCCTTTTCTATATTGGAAAAATTGTGGACATAAAACTACCTTTTAACATATTTAACCATTTGTCTAGAGCATCCAGATCTATCTGGACTTCAAATATAGAAATATAAAAACTAACTTGTACCTTGAAGGGGGTAGCACCTCCAAAGTGGCCACTTGATGAAGATGCGTCAGTTGTTGACAGTGGTCAAAGGATCTGAGCAAAATTATCCATCATCACATTCCTTTGTCGCACAAGGCCTTCCTCAAGAAACAATTTAATAGGATCTTCTAATCCCTTGTCTTTCCTTTCTTCCACCATGGGAGGTCGTCGAGGTCGGCAAGGGTGATTTTGCAAAGGCTCAAGTAGTTTGAGTCCCAACTCTTTATACCTTGACTTTGTTGGGGACATGCATAGAGAAACAGATAAAGAGCAAACCACTCTAATACCACTGATTTAAATTTATAACGGGAATGCAATGAAATACAAATTCATGACAAAAACATTACAATGAGCTTGATGATAGTATTTTTTCAGGAAGAAAAAGCATGATATATTCATAATAGAAGATTACATAGCTTGATGATAGTATACTTATGTTACATTTGATTTTTCATTAGCTTAATTATATTATTGTTATTAAAATATCTATTATTATGTTTATAGGAGAGGTAGTCAACCCATGAAATCAATCCTAAAACCTTTTGCATAAAGGTCAAAGCATTCAACTACTAAGACCAATATACAAAACTTTTTTTTTTTAAGACAGACCCAAGGGGGATTTGAACCGGTGACCTATTGCAGGGAGTGCCTTAACAATGCACCCCATTGATCATCCATCCAAATCCCTGTGGACGGCCAATATACCAAACTTACATACATCATAGACATTGATATATTATTTCAAAAAATAAAATGATTGAAATAAAATAATCCAATAAGCTTTTAGTCCACATGCAAACTTTTTAATAAAGAAATTTGTAAAAAAAAGGGTTCATGTATAAATTTTTGAAAGTATATATTTGCTCAATAACAAAATAAAATAGGAACTATTTTACATATAAATAATATTGATGTTGATAAAAAGGTAAATTTGAAGGATTTTGATTTAGCTTGTTTGTTTGTTTGTTTTTTTGCAACTAGGCTGAGCCTACATTGGGGCCAACCCCAATGTTAGATGGAAGAATGATCTGCCTCACCAAGATTGAGTGAGGCTAGTTCGAACCTCGACACCCCATTGGATGCTTTTGACTCTAGTTACATACATTTTTCATTATTTTATTTATTACTTCACATCATCATCTCTTGTTCTTGTTTGTGCAACAAGCCAATCAAATATAACATTTTTCAAATTCATCAACAATGGAAAGCACATGCATTCTTCATTACCAATGACAAATAAATTCTCCAAATAATTATCACTTTATTAGGCTTTAAATCAGATCTGCCGGGAACATCAGGTTTTTTATTGTTATTTCAAGATTTAAGTTGTGATCAGTACTGGAAATACCCAATCATGACCCGCCACGATCACAAGTCGGCCCATTCTGAATGTAAAAGGAGATAGATTTGCAAAAGGCAGTCTGCTAAATGCCCCTGCAAACTATCCAAGATGCTATTGCCAAAATGACCAAAGACACAAACTCCCTTATTTCCTCCAGTTTCTCAAAGAATTGGATACATTCACTTACAGTGCTAGACTTTATCCTTCATCAGTATGGTAGTTAAACAAACTTTAAGCATGCAGACATAAATTTAGAAATTCACCACATCAGAAATATTGGCAAGTTATCTGTTCCAGCTGAAACTGAGCATATTTCATGTATGAAAATTGTTTCAGTTGATGTTTCCCTTGTCAACGTAACAAACTTAACCAAGAATGCAGCAATGGGTACAGGATGCTCCTTCAACTGTATAGAGTTTAAACATAGCCCTTGTTTGTAACTTTTTTTGCCTTCGATTTCATTAAAAGAACTTCACCCTTTTGGAAGCACAAGTCTCCCAGTACAAATCAAGAACACTTTCTCATTAAGAGATAGATTGAATAGAAGCTATTATATAATCCATAATTTTAATAGTCTCTTTCCTATCCATCTCTTTGTCTATATATGTAAGCAATGTATTCCATGTTGCAATGTCTGGGACAAGTCCTTCACAACTCATAATTCTTAAAAACTCCAAGGCTTCCAGCAACTTGCCTTCTCTGCAAAGCCCACCTATCAAAATATTATATGTAACTAAATTAGGAGGGCAACCTCTTTCCAACATTTCATTCTTGAGTTTAATGGCACTGGGCAATTCACCTTCCTTGCAAAACCCATTGATCAGTGTATTGTAGGTTATTGCATTGGGATAATAACCATTGACCAGCATTTGATTCAGCAAATCAAATGCTTTCTCTAATTTTCCTTCCTTGCAAAGTCCATCCATTAGGGCGCTAAAAGTAACAGCATTAGGTATAATGCCTTTTTCCAACAATTCATCCAAAAGATCTTCAGCCTCTGCCACTCTATTCTGCTTGCACAGTTCATTTATTTTTATATTGCAAGTTACAACATCAACAAAACAGTCTGTTTGTTTCATCTCATCCATGAATTCAGCAGCGTCCTGCAATCTGCCCTGCCTATACAGGCCATAAATAAGTGTATTATAAGTAGTAAGGTCAGGGTCACATCCCTTTTCTTTCATCTGATTGAAAAGATTAAATGACTCTTCCGCCCTATCTCTCATACAGAATGCATGTATCAAAATGTTATAAGTGACAACATCAGGGGTGCAACCATCTTTTTCCATATCACTTACTACTTTAACAGCCATCTCCATTTTGCCATCCTTGCAGAGACCCTTGATCAATATATTGTAAGTGCCCACATTTGGAGTAAGGCCCTTGATTGCCATTCTCTTTAGCAATTTACGGGCACTCAGCATTTTACCAGCCTTACATAGACCCCTGATTAATGTATTGTGAGCTATAACATCCGTTTTACATCCCTTTGCCTCCATTTGCTGCATCAATTCAGCAGCCTCAGGCAGTCTACCTTCCTGAGACAGCACATCAATTAATTTTGTCAATGTGATTGCATCAGGAACATAGCCTTTGGCTAGCCCTCTTTCAAGAAATAGAAGTGCCTCTGTTATTTCTCCCAGTCTACAACACGCACTGATCAAAGTATGGAAAGTGATCTCATTTGGCTCACAGCCACTCTCTATCATGTCCCCCATAACTTTCTTGCAGACATTCAAACTCCCTCTTTTGCACAATGCATGTATGAGAGTATTGTAAATTACTACGCTCGGTTTGCAGCCTTGGCAATTCATAGTCTTCAACAATCTGAATGCCTCTGCGAGGCGATTAAGTATGCAAAGCACTTTTATCAGTATCCCAAAAGTATAAACATTTGGGCTAATTCCAGATTTCAGCATCCTCTCTCTGTAGAAATCTCGCGCAACATCAACATTATCCTTAACTAAAACATTAAGAATTGCATTGTAGACTTTAATGGTGGGTTTGCAATCAAGCTCTTGCATGATATCCAATACACCAACTGCTTCATCTGGCATCCTAGCCCGGCCATAGTCATGAACCATAGTAGCAAAAATGGATTCATCGGGCGCGCAGTTTATCCGTCTCTGCATCTCGTGGAGAATATCTCCGGCAGTCTTGAATCTTCTTTCAAGGCCAAGCTTGTGAATGAGGACCCTGTAAGTTACAGGATTATGGATGAAACCCGGTTGCTTCTCTGCCCATCGGAAGGTGCGAAGGGCTTCCCGAGCATTTCTCTGCTCCAGAATCATGTTTGCAACATCACCATGACTTCCAACAGAATAAGAAGAAAAAGAATTAACAGTGTCTGGTGTAATCAAAGTTGAAGATGAAGCCCTCAAGGAAAGAGAATCATTAGAGTGCAATCTAATCACAGGAGGGAACTTTCTTCCCGCAGTAGCCCTTCTTGCCCAATGAAAAATACTAGTACTTATCATACTTTATCCTTTTCTTCCCTAATCCTGCTGCTTCTTGGTTTGAAGAATTGTTTTCTCAGGTAAGAATAGTAGTATATATCACACTTTATCCTCCCGATCTGATCCTCCTGCTTCTGGGCTTGACGGAATTTTTTTCTAAGATAAGAATAATATCTATTATCATACTTTATCCTTTTTTTCTGATCCTTATGCTTGTGGGTTTACAGGAATTACTTTCTCATGTTGATTATGGCTTCTATGGGCCAAGTGGGTTTCAGGAAACTTGTCTTGGTGTCAATGAAACCTCTACTAAACAAGCCGACTGGGCATGTAGAAACTTGGTATAAAGTTTCTCCGTCTCTCTATGGCTGATTTTTTTTGAAACAGTACAGTGTGATTCAAGATACAAATAGTGATCAATTAGATACATCACGAATAAACTTTGGTAAGAATTTCATAAAATGCTTGGGGATCATAACCGCAACAAAGTTCACATCAATGTCGTGAAAAATGGAGGATAAAATTTGTCATCTTCATAAGGATTTCGTCAAACAGTTGGTGGGCAAGCTACTTCAAAACAATTGCTAGAGTTTGGTAAAACATTGGGCAGTAGTAAGAATGTGGGTATAAACTTTTTCAGAATGTGGGTTTAAGCTTTTTCATCTGGGAAACAAAATCCTATGTTAGTATTCACGAAAATAATAGCAGTGAAAAGGCATAAAGATGATGGACAGATAGTGCCTGTAACCAAGTTCAGAATACCAAATAGCGCTGTTAACAGATATTTCACTGGAATTATTCTCCTCCCCACGACCTAGATTTTGTCGGAGCATTTAAACGCTTCCTGGCACATTCGGTTCTTGCAGTCAGGTAGGCAAACATCTTGTAATGGCACACCTCCTCGCACACCTCCTACTTCGTGAGCACCTCCTAATGGCATACCTCCTCAGTGCTGGAGCATTCCATTGGAATTGCCATTGAGAGTTCTGGTGGGCAAGAAGGCCCACAGACTTTTACCTACGTGTTTATCAGGGAACGTTTTGCTACCTTTTTGCTCATATTCGAAGGCATTTTTGCTACCTTTTTGCTCATATTCGAAGGCATACGCATGAAAATACTGCACATGTGTTCGTCCGTTGCTACGTTGCTGGTTTGAGGGTATTATGGCCAAATATAACAGAGTTTTGACCAAAGGTTTCCTTCTATTTTATTTTGAGGAAGTTGCTTGATACAACGTTATTATGCAATGGGGTTCTTGGTCGCATAGGATTATTTAGGGGATCTCACTCAATGAAGCGAAGACGGTCTACATTTTAATTTTGTATCTATAAAGTACATATGGTTTCTGTTTTGTTATGAATAAGTGTCACAAATGTATTTGAGGTAAGGAATTAGCAAAAAAAAAATATTTCAATTGGGGTAAGGAATTAGGAAAAAAAATGTATTATATTGGAGTGTTTAATCTCACTTATAGTCATTAATCAAAAGCATATATAGAGGTCAATATCTCTTGGAAAGCCAAAACTCTTATTGCTCTTAAGGACTAATTCTCATCAACTCTGTTGTGAAACAGGGGGCTGGAACAAGCCAAAATGAGTGTGGGAGGAAAGAGTATGCATTTTTTGTTTTTCAGAAACCTGGAAAAGAAAAGCATTTCATTTTAGAATGTGAGGCCTTCAAAGACAACAAGGAAAGTTATGCATATATGTTGGTAGCTAGCTCCTGGGATAGTCTATTTAGCAAGGGGTTTGCCGAGAAGCTGAGAGCATTTATTGTGAAACTTTACAGAAAAAAAAAACTGAATAGGCTATCTTTAACCTCATGGACGTTAAAATAATTTATTTATTTCTTCTTTCTTTCTATGATTTCTCATTAAAATTAATATATTTACACCATTCATTTATAATATTCAAAACTAATGATTTTTTCTTCTTTTATTTGAATTATATAGATATGAAATTAACATAAAAAGAAATGATTTTTGTGATCTATATAATTTATTTCTCACCAACCAGTTCATCATCATCAGGACACAAGGACAAAGAAGAATGCATCGAGTTAAATAGAAAGATAAGAAGAATTTATTTTCTTTATTAATTTAAAAATATAAGTATATATATAGAGTTTGGAATTATGATAATTTTTTTACCTAATTCCTTAGTAATATGAGGATTTTGGATTCTTAATATGAGGGTTTTGGATTCTTTTTATGACTAATTATACAAGGTATTGTATTGAATTTTTTTATTTAACATAAATAATGTTGATTTTAATAATATTTTTATTTTACAATTTAATTAAATTAATAAGTATTTTTGAAATATATTATAAAAATCTAAATTCAAATGGTTCACAATAAAAATAAAAATAGAATAAATTAAGTTAAAAATAAAAGGAATCAACCAAAGAGTCAAAATTAACTAACAAATAGTTAAGGGATAAATGAGGAGGGAATTAACAATTAACCCAAGGGGGAGAAATCAGAGGAGTCAAAAAAGGAGAAAATTGAAATTTAAAAATTCAAAGTTTAAGGGGATAAAAATAAAAATAAATAAAAAATAAAAATAATAAAAATAAAAATAAAAGAATAGAAATTGATACCACCAAATGAATCAAGAGATGAAATAAAAAAACTAAGAGGATCCTTGCCCTTTCCTCTTAGCTGAAAGTGCACTTTTTTTTATGTCAAAGCTCAAACAATCAAATTAAGGATTATCCCCAAATGGTTACCAATTTGTAATGCTACACCCCTCAAGCCAATTCAACTCCTTTAACCCTCAATGCTAATGAATATGGATAAACTATGAGGATAAGAAAGACATTATAGTTGGAAACAACCTC
Source organism: Pinus tabuliformis (assembly GCA_031772625.1). NCBI lineage: Eukaryota > Viridiplantae > Streptophyta > Pinopsida > Pinales > Pinaceae > Pinus > Pinus tabuliformis. The sequence goes on along the minus strand of CM062818.1, from coordinate 345,879,845 downwards.
AAACTATCTCATATGTGGTGATGTCCACCTCAAGGTCATCAAGCCCAGTTAAACCACAATAGTCACTCCGAAGAGTGTCCATTATGGCCTTCGGAGCATTCAACCCTATAATAAATCCATAAATGTGTTTTTGTGGTTTTTCCATTATGGGATTTAAACATTGCAAAGATATAGGTGGGTGAGGATCTTTCATAAAACCCTACAACCTTCTTACCCACACTAGAGTTTTCATCTATTTGGAAATTTTGAGTTAGGATGATAGCATGGACATAAGGGAAGGTGGTGATATGGTGGCCATTTTTCTCTCCCTGCATTGTTCATGGAATGTGAGAGATCTATTTAACCTCAACTGTGAAGGAAAATTTATCATACATTTAAGGAGTTAGATATTATTTATTCATAAGAGGTTAATAGTGTTGGTTTAGCATTTAGAATAACCCTTGACTTTATCTAGGCAAATTTGAAAATATATATCTCTAATCCTCAGGAAGTCAAGGAGGGGTGGATACTTTATTATCGATTGAGATTGCTAAGATATTGTTTATTGGGATATCAAGTAGACTCAAAAACTCATTTGGGTTACTTTGAATTGAGATCATAACACTTAATGGGTGGAAAATATTTATGTATCTAATGATATGATTGAATTGGTCTTGTTGTAGCGATGGATGGTTGAAAAGTTACCTAAACTTACTAATATATCATGACTATAACATGTTTGAATCTCAAATAGGATAAGAAAGGTTTATTTGCTCAACAAGGAAGCATAAGGGTAAGGGGCAATGGTTTTGCTCACATTCTAGCTGAGGCATGTTTAACCTAAATATATATAGAAATAATGATTCATCTAACATGTAGCTAATTTGCTCCATTCTTAGAAATTAAGAGGTGTAGTGTTCTTAACAAATTGGATAGAGTTGTTCTTCATAATCACTATCTTATTTTAGATCATTTGTACAATTCACAAGTCACTTATTCATTGATCCCACTACTTACTGAATGTTTCATTTCACTGGTCCCAATTCTATCAATAGAATCAAGAAAATTGGAATTTGGTCCTTGCACTATATAGGGACAAGCAATGGATCTTGTAGTGGAATGAGGTTGTTGCTAGGTTCTCCTCTTTTGTTATGGGTTTTGGGAGGGAAATAAATGTTATTAGAAGGCGAAGGTAAAATATTACCACATAATATTGCTACGAAACAAACTAGAACATATATTAAGCATCACTTAAGACAAAATAGCAAAAGGGGCTCATATTTCAACTTGAATTCACTATATTGGGAGAGGGGACAAACCCACCAAATCCTTTTTTTGCTATGGCCACCAAGGAAATTTTTGAATGCATCAATGATTTTAAATTCAATGGCATTAGATTCACTCAAAGAGTGTGAGTTTGTCAATCATTCATAATGGTATTCTAGTTGGGACATGATAGAGGAAGGCAAGGTGGTTGGTATTTTATGGATTTGATTGGAGTATTTGTTGTACTCCTAAGAATGGGATGGATGCCATTCATGTCTGTAACACCCCACCCCACATTTACCTACTTTAACAAGCTCTCTAGGGTAAAAATGAGCTGAGAGTTACTATGACATAATCCAACATCCAAGTTCTAGTTATGGAAGTGGGGTCTATAAAATGGAAACATACTGCAATCTCCCAGGAGCACCACATCACCCAGATACTAGACAACATCTATTGATGATCTTTCCTTGGGATGGAACTAACTTTTTTCTTGACCCTACATCCCAATTGCACACATGCCAAGCTATGCATGTGGTTGGAAAGCTCCAGAAACACACACAGACCTTCCTCTGTGTGGTTGCAACTGAAATCTCTCAGTTCAGAGGGTGAAAATAACAACCTAGATATGGATTTCCAAGGCTATCTACATGCCAACTAACTACAACGACCCAGAACTTTCTAGAATTCAATCTAAGATGATGATAAGTTAGTATGATGAGTACTAAGGCTAGATCTTGCTCAAAATTTTCCAAACACATACTAGAAAATTCATCAAACACATGGTAAACATGATAATCCACAAGCCATGAATGCATATATGTTCATTGTTTTCTTAACTTCATTAGAGAGTCATCAAGAAGGTCCAATGCCCTCTCAAACTAGTTGTAACAACACTTGTTAGTGCATACATTCATATACAATTCAATAACTTATAAGCCATAAGAAATATCCATAACAAGAGCACATTATACAACATAATGTATTATGCCTATAACCAACATTTAACCAAAATAAATCCATGACAACCAGTCATAAAATAAACAAAATAACCCATACAAGTGCTCATTGATATCAATAAGAAATAACACATAATAACATATGCATAAATCCAACCAAGTCAGTGACTTCCATGTACCACCCGACCATAGGTTGGGCTGAACCAAATCTCTCGTTCAGCCAATCACCCCCATGCCATATTCCAAGCATGAATGTGGGACCATATGGCTTAAACCAAAATAGAACCAAATAGGGATTCCAGAGGCCAAACCACTTCAACCCTCAACCATAGTGATTTCACACTAAACTAGTCCAAAAATCACTAACACCAAACAAGATTGGATGCCTCTGACTTTCTTCACCATACCCAAAGGAATTTTCCTGTCTCCACCCATCCGTCAAGAGTTCTAGGAGAAATCCCATATCCACCCTCAACCCTTGGAAATCTTCTCTGTGAATGCCTCCTCAGGTGTCAACTTGTCTGGTGCTCTATGTGGGACACTGATATATATGTAAACTATTGTAGTACATGCCTCTACGCATAAGTATCATGGGATATCCTAGATATAACATCACTCTTGTTGCCTTTGAAATAAACTAATTCTTCCTCTCAACAACCCTATTATGTTGTGGTTGTAAGGAACCATCCACTCTCTCTTGATTTTTTCCCTAGTGCAGAACTCCTGGAACTCCTTACTAGTGAACTCTCCTCCATTTTATGACCAAAGAACCCTAATATTCCTACCTGTCGCATTCTCCACTAGAGCTTTGAACCCTTGAAAACGACCGAAGACCATATCATTTGTCTTCAAGAAGTATATCTAGGTCTTCCTCGAGATATCATCAATAAAAGTCATGAAGTACTCGTATTCCTTGAGAGACTTCATAGACATCGACCCACATATATTTGAATGCACTAATTCAAGTATCCCCTGTGATCTCGTGTCACTCCTTGGAAAAGCTACTTTCGAAAACTTCCCCAAAACACATCCTCTAAAACATCATCATGCTCTGTGCTCACCCCTGTAACACCTTTCACCATCTCACAAAGAAATCTAAGTGCTCCATTATGTATATGGCCCATCATTCTATGTCATATCTCCCATTGATCCCTCAATTATTGTTGCTAACCAATGCCTTAGGAGTGTCCATTTGCAACCTGCACAATTGGCTTCTCCTAACTCCAATAACTATAGGTGATCTTTGATCCTTGCGCTTCAATAACGTCTGCGCCCCTATAAAGAGTACATTGCACCATTTATACTGAAGGATAGATACAAAAATTAAGTTCATCCCCAAGCCTGACACATGCAACATGTCATGAATTAGAATCAACTTGCCATTCTCCCTCTGAAACAAAATCGTCCCACTTGCAATTGGGTTGCACTTGGAATTGTGCCCCATCTGGATAAAAAAATATGATGTCCTCCTTCTTGAAGCTACACAAGTACTCTCTAACTCATGTAATGTAGAATGATACTCCAATGTCTATATACCAAAGTCACTATGAAGTTGAGATAGATAGGCAAGCTATCAACGTGAAAGCTTCATCCATCTTGATGGAGAGATCATTTTCACTCACTAAAATTGTTGTTTGCTTCTTTCCCGTCTTCTCGTTCTTCTTCCTCTATGGTAAATTGCTGACATAGTGGCCAAACTCAAGACATCCATAACAATTGACCTTTGAAAGGTGCTTCTTCTTCTTCTAGCCTTTTGGGTTCGGTCCCTTGCTAGACTCCTTCTTCGCTTTTCCTTTCCTAGCTAGGGCCATGTTCTCCTGCAACTCCTCACTCTTTTGAGTTCTACTGTTGCTACCACTGAAAAGACTGAGTCTCAACTCCTCTTGGGTGAAATCAATCCCAACATGGTAACATATCTCGTCCATTGATCACTTGGATGAATACATCCCACTACTTCGTAAAGCCATTCAAGGCTATATGTACCATCCCGTCATCATTTGGTTTGTCTCCCACTACAGTTAACTCGTCCTTTACCAATCTAAGTATGGTGCGATAACTTGTAACTTCTTCTCCCTTCTACATCTTTATATTCCTCAACTTTTCTCTAAGAAGTAGTTTCCTGTTAGTGATAGCATCCTAGAACTGAAATTCAAAATAATGTCCCACATCTTCTTGTTGTATCCAACTCAACAATATGTGGAACTATATGGTCCTTGACTCCATCAAAGATTATCCTTCATGTTTTGGCATCTTCCTTATGATATGTTGAAAGTTGTTGTGGATCCGTAATAAAGATCATCACATTGGTCACGTAGTCCTTGAGACCATTCTCTTCCAACAACAGAGAAATTTTGGCTTTCTAGACACCAAGATTTGAGGCTCCATCAAATTTGTCATGATCTCTTAAACCTATTGAGGCCATTTTAAACTCCAAAAAATTAAACAAAACCCAAATAAACTAAAGAATATAAACCAAGTTCAAAACCCTCATCTTTTCTCTTCTTGTGCCTATGCGGAGCCTTCTTCTTCCCTCAAATATGCTCTGATCCTATGTGAGATTTTATTACTATTGCAGTTAACTGGTTATTATTTTCCTATCAATTGATTATTTGTGTTCTGCAATTTCTTTGCGGCAAATACTAAATAAAACACTATTGCAACTTTCTTAGTGCTTGATCTGGCCATCCTCTAGAACTTGACCTTTTCTGTTGGTTTCACCTTGTGCTTCCCTTGTCCTATGACTTTCTCTCATGTTCTATAATCAAAAAATCATTCGCTTGAATCATCATCTTTACCCTACATTAAATTTATCATTATAAGTTATAAAAAAAATATTATTATATTAAATACAAAACTAAAACCTTAATGTTGAATTAATAATTACATAATATTTTTATAAGTTATAACTATTATTATAATAAATTAAATTAAAATAAAAAAATAAAAGAAAATAAACCAATAATGATGATTAAATAATCGAATTATAAATTTTTAATAATAAATAAAATATAATAACTAAAACATTAATTAAATAAATATAAAACCAAATGAATTAAATTAAAATATAGTATAGAATAAGTAAATTAAATAATATAAAACAAACAAATTTAAATAAAATAATAGACATTTTTTTTTTTAAATTATGTAAACTATAAACCTAACTCCATACTTTCTACTTGCTCTCCACATGAATCACGTTTTATTACATACATTTATTATTATTATATATGTGAAATGATATGATATTTTAAAGTCCACGGTACTAAAAATAGTCTATAAACAAAAAAAAATAACCTATAAAAGAAATAAAAAATATAGTATATAAATTAAAAAAAAAAAATACTCTATTAAAAATATGTATGCCTATGACATAAAAACTATCGTGCTACCCAATAAACGTGATTTCCACGAATATAGAAAAAGAACCAAGTTATATATAATACGACTTGTGTTACCCATCGAGTCCGTCGGAAAGGTTAACCACCGAGCCACTTTACACTCGACAACCGTTGATCACATCTTCGCTGAATGAAATTTCATCGGACTTGGGTTCTTTTTACTTTTCCGCTCCTCCATTGGATTTCAAATTTTGTACAAGTTTTATGTATTATAATATATATGTTTTAATATAATATCTATTTGTGTAGATAATTATATAATGATTTACTTATATATACATATATATTATTTAAAGATAAAAATTTATATACATATATTAATATTATACCATTCATATATATTATTGAAACTTTATATAAATATTATACCATTCATATATGATTGAAATTTTATTTAAAATACATATTATTTAATATATTTAAATAAAAAATTATTTAAATTTTATAGTAAAATGGAAATCTCAAATTTATAGGTCAAATTTTATTTTATATTTAAAATTTGAAGTATATATATTTTTCAGATTGTATTTCATTTAAATGTGTATTTTATTTTATTTCTAATGGTTGAATAGAGAAATTGTGTAGTCTTAAATTCATGTGCAGTATGGAAGGAACATTTAAGAGAAATTTATCAAAGACTTTAATAATTTATGCATTAAATATAGTTTTAATCTAATGCTTTTTTATAGTTAGAAAAACTTACTATATTTTACCATGGTAAAAATCAAATTCATTTTATAAAGCTACATGAAATGATTTTCTGGGGAGAAGGGTGAGTTTATATTTAAATTTTATTTATCATTTATTTTACATTTGAGAACTAATTCATGTATTTTCTTTTTTAATGCAAGAAAATGATTAAAAATGCTCATTATATGAGAGATTTGAGTGAAAGTCCATATGAAATATATATCTCATTTAGATAAATTTATTATTATTAATGTAATTTTAGTTTGGAAGTTACGAGAATGAAATGGGAAACTAACTCCCAACCATACAAAAGAAGATCCAAATGCTCATTTGAGGGGTTGGACAGGGGACAAATTGAAGGTGGTGCATTGGAGATGAAGACTTATCATTTTTTACGGCCATAATGTACTTGTTACAATGGTATTTCTCATGGACAATGAGGATTTTAATTTAATAATATCATAATTCATTTATTTCTTCATTATCTTTTTATGTGTTTTATTTACGTGAGGTTTTATTCACTGATTCATCATGCAAGTTATTGATATAACATGATTATTCAATAATATTGCATGCAATAATGATTTAAATACTTGAATACTTGATATTTAAGGATTATTTAAATCATATTGGAGTTTATTTGTTGCAGAATGGAACTCTAATGATACATGTTATCTAGGGTTTATTTTCACTGTAAATTTGGATATCACTAAAAAACTAGTCCTTTCAATTTATTCCTTTTTTCTTTTTATTTTATTATTTTTCTTCATTATTTATTGCACTCAGATATGTGAATGATTGAAAATACTTAGACTTGATTAGATTCTCAAATCTTTCACACATTAATTTGATTTAATATTTTCTCAAATATTTATTATTAGAAATAATTAATTCAAATTTTCTAATTGTTTGTGTAGGGTAAACTAATAGTGATACTTGATGTCTTATTTTTTTGTTTGTTAAGCTTGGCAGGTCCATTCCATTTTCTATTATATAATAAGCAAGTTTACACCACACAGATTAACCAGGTGGCCTCAACTTGCCCCAAGGGGAAACCAAGTCTGTTGGCCACCGTTCAGCGTTGTAAGCCATCCAAAAACAATATTGTTTTAATCTTTCCAGCCAGGCTAGATACATCTCTATCTCATGTCCAGACACTACATAACTCTAAAAACTGACATTTGCAACATAAAAGTTAAAAGCTAACCGCATAGACCAAAATTATGCATGGGGATGAGTCTAATCCTTCTGTTCCTCTGATGCAAATGTGACGGGAGCTGGATCCTCAGTTGTTGCCCTTGGCATGCCATACAACTCCAGAATGCAAGGGATGTGGCAGTCAATTCTGTCCATCCTGATATCTTGTTTTTGTAGCTGGAAGATAATTTTCTCCATGTCCTTCTTGTAATTCGACATTCCTTGTGTTAGCCTCCTGCTGCAGCAGGTATTCATCTTTCATGATTGACATTTTTACATGCCAAATATGTTATACTTTGCAAGCTGCAATGTTCCATATTTCCAGAAAAGACCAAAGAACGAGCCATGAAGTATGCTAGTCCAAAGGCCACTGCTGTGTTCCAGTTTTGGAGAGTTTTTAGAGGGAGGTCCAAACAGTCTAATCTTGGTCTCCCTAGGTTTCAATTTCCTGTTTTAGAATATAGAGAATGATATCTGTCCAAACAGTGCAATCTTGGCAGATCTATAGATAGTTAGAGAATCAAAGGGACCCAACTGCTTAAACTGGGCCCTGGCAGAAATAAGTGTAGATTTAGATAGGAAAAATTCAAAAAAAAAATTGTAAATCTGGGTCTGCAAGTCTAAGTGCACCCAAAACAAAAAGAAGAAAAAATGTTAGGAGAGTAGGCCGGGTAGGTAGCTGTGTGGTTATAGAATGATAATTTATGATCAATTTTGTGTTACAAAGTGCTTTATCTTTACAGATCACAGTGCAGGCAGTTTTCAGGCAAAGGAGCTCAAAGGTGAACATCACTAACTCCCCCTTCTTTTAAATTCCCCAAGTCATTTACTAATTTCCCAAAGAGGTCAAGATCTGCTTGATTCCTCTTAAGTTTCATCGTCATCCACATCAGTTGCCTTGGTGAAGATCTGCTTCACTCAAGGATTTTTATTTCTTTTTCAAGGTCTTTTCCCCAAAATAGCCTAAGGTCCCTGACTTTAGCGCTTGCTGATCACCGTAATATTAACTACTAACAGTATTATATAATTCCCTATCAGTCTTCCCCCTTCCCCTACTAAAACTTTGTATATAAAATTCCCCTATGTGAATATCCCCTCCCTGGCAATATAGCCATATTTTTATAAGTCCGGGAAAAAATGGTCCATCCGGGGCTGTTTTTAGCCCATCTGTGTCTTAAAAGGGATTAATCCGACACCTGGCCAGATTAATAACCTCTCCCCTAGCCCTAAACCCTCAAAAACCCCCTTTTCCGCCCCTAAACCAAAGTTTTGTGCACAAATACATTGACCCGCGCGTATTAAACCCATATAACCCCCATAACCCCCTTAACCCACATAAACCTAAGTTTTAAACCCACCGCGCGCTATATTTAAAAGGGAATATTCTGCGCATATTCCACGCCCTAACCAGCCGTCACCTCGTCCTTCCCGCCAGCCATCCGATCGTCCGCCCTGCAGATCGACGGTGGGCGGGCCGTCCCATCTCCAAAACGCCCGAGCTTTAACGTCCGGGAGATGGGCGGTATTACCGTCGTACCTCCCGCCACGCGTCAGCTCCTGGGCTGTGGCAGAGCCCCCTCTGACAAAACCGCTCCCCCCCCAAAGGTGGTGCGCCACAAAACCACTTACCGCCTCCTGCCTGGTGACGTCACCGCTTACATCACCCCCTGCACAGTCACCGCTTACGTCACCCCCCTCTGCCCAATCACACGTTGAGTCACCTGCCTGCGTGGCCCCTTGCCACGTGTCATGCCACGTCACCGTTCGTACATGATGATGTCATCCCGCCATGTCATCATGCTGACGTCATTGTTGACATCACCCGCCGTACAACGTCACATCATGCTGACATCATCAGCACTTTTTTGGCGCGAAGGGCAAAAATCGCACTTCGGGGCCCCGGAATCAGATTCTGAGGCAGTTTTTGATGAGCGCAAATCGCTCATCGCTAGATTTTTTGGGCCTCAATGGGGAATATTTTTATTCTGCGGCCCCCAGCAGGCCCGAAAGGCGCCGAATGACCCATTTTTCTTCGCGAAGCTTGCCGGAAGGACCAGAAAACAGTTTTGAAGAAAACAGAGGCCGAACAGCGGCCAATAAATGATGATTTAACCCACAGCACGTCAGAACAACATCAATTTATTGCCAAAGAGTATCAGAGGAAGAAGAAGAGCCAAAGAGTATCAGTCAAGATTTTTTAGGGGCTCGAAGCACCTGAACATTGATGAGCCCCCCAGAAAGTCAAATCAAGAGGAGTAAGCCCATCCTAGCTCTCAAATCACAGTCAAAAGCATTCAATACCGCCGAACAACAAGGGTGCAAAGACCAATGCACAATTATGACAGATGAACAGTACAGAGCCACCAGGACAGACATTAACTCATTTTGATACAGCTGCCCCCAACATAGCTCAAAGATATTTTCTGGCATTTATTTCTGGATAAGATTAGGTTAAAGTAATCAGTTTTCTGTCAGACCTGTTAGGTTGGCTGTAATAGATAAATTTTGGATAAATCTTCCCTATATATACGACCCTCTATATTGTTTTAAGGGTCGGTTGGTTGATAGTCTTCAGTGGAGACTCGCACTGTATACCTGATATGTTTTTTGTAATCAAAGACAACTGAAAGGCTTGGAGGAAAGACTGTCTGCTTTGTGTCTAATGGTTTTGAAGAAGTGAATTTGGAATTCTTGTGCTGCAACATGACTCAATAAGTTTTCCTACCTCTGTTTTTCCATTGATATACCGTCTAAAATAGTAGAAAGAAAGAATAGTCTAGAATTGGTTTAACTGCCCTCTATGCTCATTTTCTACTATTTCTTTATGTTTTTCATCTGGGTTAGTAATGAATATGAATTCCCTATGGCTCATGTTTCTCCTAATCCATTCATCTTTGACAATTGTCTAGGAATTCTTAATTGCTCCTAGACAGAGCTCATTCACCTTCCCCCTTTTAAGCCGAGTGAGAGATTATTTGTTGCCTCTCATTCCTTATCCCTCATTCCATCCTTTTAAGCTTTAAGTGTTGTTTCATGAGCAGCTACCTTGCTCCTTATTTCTCTTGTGACCAAGAAAACGCACCAGCAGTCCCACTCCTTGACTCCACGCCCAATGGTTTGAAACTTACCAGACTATGTTTTGCCTCTCTACTTGAGACATTTTCCTTCCCAGCAAAAACAAAACAAAAAACCCTCTGAACTCAAGACCTAGCCTAAAATCCTTTCCAAACAAAGCTAAACCTGAAAGAGAGAGCCCTCTCAGATTGCAGGTTGGCTAGAACTTGCAGTCCAAAGTTGGTCTGTGGTTACCTCGGCCGTATTCTTTTCCGGAGCTTAAGGACAACCTGAGTGATAACATAATGGCGACTCCACTGGGGAACTTCCTCAGATAATTTCACAAAGAAAGTTGGAAAGCTCCACTGGGAAGAACCAAACCTTCACAACCATTTTTTAAGTCTAGTTCTGATCTTTGATGGTGGACAGAGATCAGGTACTCAAAGTTAATATATCCACCTGGTGACTCCACATCATCCTCATAATAAAGACTCCACTGGAGAAATGAACCCAAAAGAAATTTATGAGCAGATTAGGCTTTTGACCTGGATTATTATCCAAGAGGTCATGTTCTTTCTCCTCCATAAAATCTTACTGTACATATTGTTTGAACTTGACTTTTATGTTTTTCCCGTTGAAAATGTTGAAGAAAGCCCTCCTTGCACACCAGAACAACATCCTTTAAATGCTGCTAATGCTCACCTTATAGTCAAGGAGGACACTACTGTCAAAGCAAATCATCCTATCCCTGTTCATACCGAACCCAGTCATTTAGTCCCTGTACACAATCACGTACCTCGTAAGGTTCCTGATAGATATAAGCCACTCATTCTGCCTCCCGTGCTTAATCCTTTGCCCAAAAATCATCCCATGTATCTCCCAAGATTTGATGGAGAGAATGGAGTTACTGCCCAAAAGCATATTCAGGCTTTTGAAGATTATTTGAACATTTTTGAAGTGGAGGATGAGGATGTTAGTGTTAGGCTGTTTGCCCTTTCTTTGCAAAGTGAAGTTAGGACTTGGTTTAAAGCATTGCCTGAGGCAAGCATCTCAAATCTCCAGCAGTTATTCAAACTCTTCCTTGATAGATGGATGATCAAAGTCAATTTCCTCGTGCTCATAGAAGAATATAATCAATTAAAAAGGATTCCAAATGAATCTGTTCAGCAATTTTCTGACCGATTCAATCAAGTTTATCATTCAATACCATTGAATATAAGACCTCCCCCTGATTTGGCCCTATTACATTATCCAGCAGCATTTGATCCAGAAATAGAATTTCATCTGAGAGAAAGGAGCCCCTCTACTATGCAACAGATGCAGAACATGGCAGTAGATGTAGAGGTTAATCTGAAAGTTAGGAAGGAGAAGTTGAAAGCAGAAAAAGAGGATGAACTTGATATCTTTTTAAAGAAAGCAGAGGAATTAAAGCAGATGTGCACAATGGAAGTTGAATGTTTAGAGCACCAGAACAGATCTGTTTTGCAAAAGGAAAGTAATGATATTCATGAACAAACCTGCCACAAAACGGATGACATATTCATACCGCCATACATGATGGAGCAGTCTCCTGATATAATATATGAATATAATAGCTTCTCTTCTTTCAACTGTCTGCCCAAATATGATCAGTATGATGATGATTGTGAGCCTAACGACCAAATCAGTCTTGCAGAGGAGTTACATCTTATTTTTGCAGAGAGCACAGTTCAGGATCAGCTGCCTGAACACAATGATCAGAATGCCCATTTCAGCTATGAAGAAAAGGAGGAAAAGGCAGAAAATTTTAATTTTAGTGAAGGAGCTTTACCATTTTGTTTCAAGTCTTTTCAGTTTATTAGGGAAAAATATCATGCCGTTAATAATCAAGTGTCACCATGTTCTGTTACTGATCAGCTAGAGGAAAGTCCAGGCCCTGCTCCTAAAGCATTAACACTAGATTTGCAGCCCCAAAGTGCCAGTGAATGTCAGATTGAGGAAGACTCAGAAGCGGCAGCATGTGACCAGATAATCCAACTGGATTTCCTGCCTATTGGTTTTCAACCATCTCAGATATTTGAAGAAAAAAAGGAACAGTCAGCACAAATCTGTCAAGTGCCATCTGAGCCAGCTTTCAAAGAATTACAGGTACCATCCCATGTTTTGTAGAATTCATCTGATGGCAAGCTGTGTGATGAGGTAAATCACTGCTCTTCTCCGCTAGCAGGCTGCGAAGCACAGTATCAAGTGGTTGATGATCCCCCAATTCTAAAGCATGATAGCTATCCCAAACTTTTGTACAGTTCTTTAGTTCAGTCCAGCAATAACGTATATATGCTACAGGACCCTTTTGTACAGTTTCTTATTTCAGCAAAGAAGGTCAGCAGTTACCTGATCTTCTCAAAAATTAACAAAGCCAAATCAGATTGCAAGATCTCCATTTCAGGTAACAGCAAGCACAAGCAGCAGAGGCCATTCATGTTTGTAATGCTTAAATGGCTACATTGGCTGTTTCATTTCACCTAACGGCAAAGTAAGTGCTGGTTAGGGTAGGTAGGTAGGATTAATAAGGCAGCCGGCCAAGCAAATTTTGCAGAATACAACAACAATTGAATACAAGGCAGTCTGACCTGCTGTTCTTGGCTTTTCACAAGGAAAAGCCATCCCCAAGTGGAGCCACTGTTAGCCTCCTGCTGCAGCAGGTATTCATCTTTCATGATTGACATTTTTACATGCCAAATATGTCATACTTTGCAAGCTGCAGTGTTCCATATTTCCAGAAAAGACCAAAGAACAAGCCATGAAGTATGCTAGTCCAAAGGCCACTGTTATGTTCCAGTTTTGGAGAGTTTTTAGAGGGAGGTCCAAATAGTCTAATCTTGGTCTCCCTAGGTTTCAATTTCCTGTTTTAGAATATAGAAAATGATATCTGTCCAAACAGTGCAATCTTGGCAGATCTATAGATAGGTAGAGAATCAAAGGGACCCAACTGCTTAAACTGGGCCTTGGCAGAAATAAGTGTAGATTTAGATAGGAGAAATTCAAAAGAAAAATTGTAAATCTGGGTCTGCAAGTCTAAGTGCACCCAAAACAAAAAGAAGAAAAAATGTTAGGAGAGTAGGCCGGGTAGGTAGCTGTGTGGTTGCAGAATGATAATTTATGATCAATTTTGTGTCACAAAGTGCTTTACCTTTACAGATCACAGTGCAGGCAGTTTTTAGGCAAAGGAGCTCAAAGGTGAACATCACTAACTCCCCCTTCTTTTAAATTCCCCAAGTCATTTACTAATTTCCCAAAGAGGTCAAGATCTGCTTGATTCCTCTTAACTTTCATCGTCATCCACATCAGTTGCCTTGGTGAAGATCTGCTTCACTCAAGGATGTTTATTTCTTTTTCAAGGTCTTTTCCCCAAAATAGCCTAAGGTCCCTGAATTTAGCACTTGCTGATCACCGTCATATTAACTACTAACAGTATTATATAATTCCCTATCAGTCTTCCCCCTTCCCCTACTAAAACTTTGTATATAAAATTCCCCTATGTGAATATCCCCTCCCTGGAAATATAGCCATATAAGTCCGGGAAAAAACGGTCCATCCGGGGCTGTTTTTAGCCCATCCGTGTCTTAAAAGGGATTAATCCGACACCTGGCCAAATTAATAACCTCTCCCCTAGCCCTAAACCCTCAAAAACCCCCTTTTTCGCCCCTAAACCAAAGTTTTGTGCACGAATACATTGACCCGCGCGTATTAAACCCATATAACCCCCATAACCCACATAAACCTAAGTTTTAAACCCACCGCGCGCTATATTTAAAAGGGAATATTCTGCGCATATTCCCCGCCCTAACCAGCCATCGCCTCGTCCTTCCCGCCAGCCGTCCGATCGTCCGCCCTGCAGATCGACGGTGGGCGGGCCGTCCCATCTCCAAAATGCCCGAGCTTTCACATCCGGGAGATGGGCGGTATTACTGCCGTACCTCCCGCCACGTGTCAGCTCTTGGGCTGTGGCGGAGCCCCCTCTGACAAAACCGCTCCCCCCCCAAAGGTGGTGCGCCACAAAACCACTTACCGCCTCCTGCCCGGTGACGTCACCGCTTACGTCACCCCCCTGCACAGTCACCGCTTACGTCACCCCCTCTGCCCAGTCACATGTCGAGTCATCTGCCTGCGTGGCCCCTTGCCACGTGTCATGCCACGTCACTGTCCGTACATGATGACATCATGCTGACGTCATCCCACCACGTCATCATGCTGACGTCACCCGTCGTACAACGTCACGTCATGCTGACGTCATCAGCACTTTTTTGGCGCGAAGGGAAAAAATCGCACTTCGGGGCCTCAGAATCAGATTCTGAGGCAGTTTTTGATGAGCGCAAATCGCTCATTGCTAGATTTTTTGGGCCTGAATGGGGAAACTTTAGGGAATCTTTTTATTCTGCGGCCCCCAGTAGGCCCGAAAGGCGCCGAATGACCCATTTTTCTTCGCGAAGCTTTCCGGAAGGACCAGAAAACAGTTTTGACGAAAACAGAGGCCGAACAATGGCCAATAAATGATGATTTAACCCACAACACGTCAGAACAGCATCAATTTATTGCCAAAGAGTATCAGAGGAAGAAGAAGAGCCAAAGAGTATCAGTCAAGATTTTTTAGGGGCTCGAAGCACCTGAACATTGATGAGCCCCCTAGAAAGTCAAATCAAGAGGAGTAAGCCCATCCTAGCTCTCAAATCACAGTCAAAAGCATTCAATACCGCCGAACAGCAAGGGTGCAAAGACCAATGCACAATTATGACAGATGAACAGTACAGAGCCACCAGGACAGACATTAACTCATTTTGATACAGCTGCCCCCAGCATAGCTCAAAGATATTTTCTGGCATTTATTTCTGGATAAGATTAGGTTAAAGTAATCAGTTTTCTGTCAGACCTGTTAGGTCGGCTGTAATAGATAAATTTTGGATAAATCTTCCCTATATATACGACCCTCTGTATTGTTTTAAGGGTCGGTTGGTTGATAGTCTTCAGTGGAGACTCGCACTGTATACCTGATATGTTTTCTGTAATCAAAGACAGCTGAAAGGCTTGGAGGAAAGACTGTCTACTCTGTGTCTAATGGTTTTGAAGAAGTGAATTTGGAATTCTTGTGCTGCAACATGACTCAATAAGTTTTCCTACCTCTGTTTTTCCATTGATATACCGTCTAAAATAGTAGAAAGAAAGAATAGTCTAGAATTGGTTTAACTGCCCTCTATGCTCATTTTCTGCTATTTCTTTATGTTTTCATCTGGGTTAGTAATGAATATGAATTCCCTATGGCTCATGTTTCCCCTAATCCATTCATCTTTGACAGTTGTCTAGGAATTCTTAATTGCTCCTAGACAGAGCTCATTCACCTTCCCCCTTTTAAGCCGAGTGAGAGATTCTTTGTTGCCTCTCATTCCTTATCCCTCATTCCATCCTTTTAAGCTTTAAGTGTTGTTTCATGAGCAGCTACCTTGCTCCTTATTTCTCTTGTGACCAAGAAAACGCACCAGCAGTCCCACTCCTTGACTCCACGCCCAATGGTTTGAAACTTACCAGACTATGTTTTGCCTCTCTACTTGAGACATTTTCCTTCCCACCAAAAACAAAACAAAAAACCCTCTGAACTCAAGACCTAGCCTAAAATCCTTTCCAAACAAAGCTAAACCTAAAAGAGAGAGCCCTCTCTGATTGCAGGTTGGCTAGAACCTGCAGTCCAAAGTTGGTCTGTGGTTACCTTGGCCGTATCCTTTTCCGGAGCTTAAGGACAACTTGAGTGATAACACCTTGAACTGTCATTGCCATGCCCACGGATATCTGCTCCATCGCCTTGTCTAGTAGACTCTTCATTAACCAGTACAAGTACAACATTTGCTTGAACTATGTGATTCGCCCACGGGTGTTCCCTGGATCCGGAACACGAGTCCTCTAATTATCCATCTCTTCCTCCGACTCACTTCCTTGCTTCTCCTCTTCCCATTCTTCCCGCAATTTTTGAATGCCAACATCTGTCCCCTCACGGTAAGCCTTTGCTGCTTCAATAACAAGGTTCTTTACAAATTTTCGACCCCTATGAGTTTCCGATGTGCTCGACCCCTTATCTGTCCGGGGAGCTGGGCCTCTCCTGTCGCATCCACGTCCTCTCGCAGCATGGGCCATGACCTGTTTTCCAGAACACTGTTGACACCCAGAAAAAGTCAGATTCAAATTTAGAATTTTCGTAATACGCCACCTTGTCTGTTCATGTTTCTTCTCCCCTCCATTTCTCACCGCATAGGTGCAGGGGTGGGCCAAAGCCCGCAGGTCACCGAGGGGAGGTCTTTGACCCTTACCTCGTGGCCCGCCATTGTTCCCTTCCCCCTTACTATGGATTGTATGTAGGTTGTCCCACCCCATCTCAAGCCGAGCCCAATGGCCCTCCTTGATTCTGGCAGTAAGTCTGCGTTGGTTCCAGATCCTTGCTCCCTCGGCCCAAAGATAAATGACTTTGCCTCCCAGGTCCCTCCGGCTAGTTTCCACTCAGGATTCCTGGCCTTGCCATCAATCTCGTGCAATTTCCAGCTATCCCAATGATTTATTTGCAGGCTATAGTCGTGGCTGCAACCCCATCCCCCTATCATCAGCTTCCCCTTGCCATTCTCTACAAAACCCGACCCCTCTTCAATTGCGGTGCCGCTATCAAGATTTTCCCCGAACTTAGTTACAGAGTGTAAAATCTCACAACCCCGCAGTCATGGGTTTTACCCTTTTGGGAGAAAGTATAGACACAGAACCAGGCCATGACAAGCAGTTGCCTCCCCCATTGCCACCAGAAGCATTCTATTCCCCAGATTTTCAGACTCTTTCCCCTCCTTCCCCCCAACATAAACCCAACTAGAACATAGATTCAATGTTGAGGCAAAGTAGAATTACATACCTGGTTCCTGTAGTTGTTCGGCCGCGACCTAGGTTCCTTCTGTTCCGTCGACCTTCCTCTACTCTGTTTCGCCACCCTTCTCCATAGTCTTTTGCTCTTGTGTTTCACGTCGAATGACCTTGCCTGCTCCAATACCATGCGTTATCTCCTATCCAACCACCTTGCCCACTTCCCCATCATACATTCATGCTAAGGGACACGCACCCCCTGCCTTGAGCATATAGGGGACGACACTAATAAGTACTCGGGTACTAAGCCTGACTGCACCCAGGTTGTCCCAACTGACAACCCACATCTCATTTGGGAGGACACTTGATGTCTTATTACTTTAACCTCATATTTTAGTTAGATACAATTAAGCCAATTTACTTTAGTTTCTTTCCTTTTCCTTTTATTTTAAAAACTAACCCTAATGTTGTGTGTGAGTTATTATATGTTAATTTAAAACCTCATATTTATTCATAAATGATATTTTAATTTGATAAGTTTCATGTGCTATATGCCTACCACTTTTTTTCCCAAAAAACCTTATTTTATTTATAAAACACTCATTATCATTAATCTGGCGTGATCATTTTTCTTTAAAGAATATTTATTTAATTAATATTACTATGAGAAAATACCCCCTGTGGTGAACGGGAGATCATCCCTTGTTGCCTAAAGCAGGAGGATTCTTGGAATCCTTAGTGTGTCTTCTTGGTTGTTGGCAGTTACCAAGGCAATCTGAGAACCAACATTCTTCACATAAAATAAATTAACCATGGGAAATTAAATGTTATAGCGCATACACACACACACAAATAATGAACACTGATATTTTAGGACAAATATCCCAGGAAAAACCCATGTGGGGAAAACCAATTTTGCAGATGAGTATTTTTATTATTCTTTATCAAAATTTTGTGATTGAAAATTACAATTGTTTAGCACAAATTATCAAACCTCCAAAAATTTTTTTTTATCACTTCTATAAGTCGATCTGGATTCCTGGAGACAACCCGACCCTCCTAATTCAACTTGACCTCCCTCTCGCTTAGTGAATCCGGCCCTCTTTGGAAAACTTGCACTGCTAGAAAATAATCTCAACCTCCACTAAATTTTACTTCTCTTAGAGAACTCAACTTCTCATGTACAAATTGTTCGCTCCTGTTATCACCAAAAAAATGTTCACTTAGCCATAAGAAATAATTTAGTAAACCATTTTTCCTAAATTATTTCTCATTTAAATATAAAAATCCTATGAGAATAATTAAATAAATAAATATTTATTTATTATTCCTCATTTATTCCTTATTTTCCTTATGAGATAATTGTTAAATCATTATTTAATAATTATTTCAAATTCATATTTGTCTTAATTCTCACAAAGTGATTAATAAATCATTTTTATTTGTTAATTACTTTAACCACTTTCTAAATAAATATATTTGACCATTTTGAATATCTTTTCCCTCTCAAAAAATATAATAAAGTATTCACAATGGCTAAATTTTGATTTAGTCAATAATATTTTATTATTTTCTAATTCTCAATCTATTCTAATATTTTGTTATAAATAGAGGGTTTTCTCTCCATTCTTCACCATGACCATTTTCATTGTCCCATTATCATATCATAGCATTTGAGCTCCCACTTGAGTTCAAGCATCTTTTTGTTTTTGTTTTTTGCATGTTGCATACCACATATTGAGAGAGATGCACATTATTGAGGCATGAGGTCAAGAAGGACCCATCCCACGGAGGGGGATTTACGAACCCAATTTTGTAATCACTCCTCACAAGGTGTATTATTCTTGATTATTAAAATTGATTATTCATATTCTCCATTGGGTTGTTGCACTTATATTTATGTTGTTATATGTTTTTATTTGCATGCCATATTTTTCTACAGGGTTTTTCTAACATTTTGTTGTAGATCTGAAGCATAGACACATTTTTTTTTTTGGGGGTTATAAGTCACCTATAACTTAAGTAAGGGATTTTGATACACTTTTCCAAAAACTTTACACTAAGAAATGACGATTCCACTGGGTCTTTAGCTCTTTATTTGTTGACGACTCCACTGGTGTAGTAATTCAAAACATAGTGATTGTTGTTTTAGCTATTTTTCAGTGTTTTTTCATATTTTTTATTTCTCTCAATTTCTATTTTTAGATTTCTTTTATTTTCTAGAATTTTCTTTCTTCTATTTGGTTTCTGTGACTTTTTTGCAGATTACAGGGACCAGCGGTGTAGGAGACATCACAATCTAGAGTAGATCTTACGAGCGAAAGAGTTGGGAATAGAGCGCACTTTTTGTCCTAAAACCTACATCCCCCAATGCACTTTTCAAGTCAGAACTTGCACTTTTTTTATAGCTAAGATTGTTTCTTGTGTGTCGGGAAGGGTTTCTGTTCTTTTTCTGAACCATGTCTAGGCCTAGACCCACTTAGTACTTTTCTCATTGAGGAAGGAAAAATCCCCCTAGGGTTTATAGTACACCTCTATCATTTAGGAATTGGATTGTTGAGTTGAGAAGTCTAGTGTGAAACATTTTCAGCCACTGTTTTTTAGTACTTTTCCCACTTTTTTGCAGTCCTTTTAGATAGGTTTTTATAGCACGCCATTCCATTTATAATCTTGTGTTGTATTTCCCCTTTAGGATCCCCTTGTGCATCCTCCCATTTGCATCCTATTATGTGCCATTTTCTAGCATTTTTACCTCTGTTTTTTGTTGGTTTTCTACATCACTTTTAGCAGTTTTTTCCTTTAGATCCCAGTCCCTTAGACAATAGATATTTTGGCCATTTTTTGTGTCCTTGAGTTGTTTTTTTTCCATCATTTTTCTTGCTACTTGATTTCCTTCTTGGGTGGGGGATTGTGTGCTTGATTTTGATATTCATTTTATTGTTCATTTTCAGTACTATTTACAGTTTATGCACTTTATTTTCAGCAACATTGGCATCATCAAAACATGCTTAATTAACTCATCCACTTGACACATTTTTCACACATGCACACTCTAAGTGAACATGAGCTTGGTTACAACTGCCAAGCCAAGACTTGAAACACTCCACCATAAAAATAACTTAACTCACATAGATTAAGCCCACTTGGGCACAAGGACCAAAAGAATCTTTGTATTTAGGCGTAGGATCAATGGGATATACTTCCAATAAAAACCATTGATCTCTTACATTGAGACATAGAAAGTTGAAATTTTAGGGAGCTTAAAATCCTTCACCATCGCACAGTCCAAAGCTAAAGTGCGTCAGAAACCTAATTCAGAGGGGTTTAGGCTAGGTCACGGTGCGAGCAGTTCTCCCAAGTTTGAAGGTAATCCTGGAGAAGACCCCACCGATCATGTCCATTCTTTCCACATGCGGTGTTCATCAAATTCCATTACTGAGGACTCCATTTGTCTTCATCTCTTCCAATGCACCCTAACTAGAGCTGCTTATAATTGGTGTGTCAATCAACCACATGCCTCTCATTCCACCTTTCATACTCTTTCCAATGCCTTTCTTTCATATTTCCAATTACCTTTTTGATATGATACCAGTACTGAACTATTGACCTATTTTCATCAAACTTCTGCCACCCACCTTTCTGACCATGTACAAGAATGACACAAAAGGAGGATCCTTTTGTAAAGCCCCTAAATTTGAAGACTGTGTGTATATGGATTGGTTTTTTAGAACCGTTTTGGCCCCCATAGGTAAAGGCGTCACCTCTCACTTCCCTCATACTTAGGAAGAAGCTCTCCAAATAACCTTGAAATATGATATGATATATGCCCAGTTAGGATATTTTTATACTATCCTTCCCAATCTGCATTAGTCTAGCGTTGATAATGCACCAGGAGCATCTCATGCCACTGACGGTATTGTTGAATCTCTTTCTCATCCTCACATATCCCCATATCGTCAACCTTCTATTAGTTATGGTCAACCCCAAGGGGGGACTATTTTTTCTTACACCTATCCCCCTCCCGATCCTTCGCATGTCAAATCTTACTAAGGTACAAGCATGCCATATGCATTTTCCCATTCACATTAGCCGATGCTAAGGCCAACTATTTCTCAACCTAGTTACCAAAATGTTGTCGCAAATCCTTATTATCCTTATGCATTTCCTAGCACTTCAACCCTGACAACACCAATGCCTCAACATTCCATGCCTCCACCTCCTTTGCGACAATAGAAACTAACTCCACAAAGTCAAGTGTATGCTCAGCAGAGCACAACCATTTCCCCTAACCCCAAGAGATGAAATAAGGGGAAGGGTAACCAGAATCAAAAACCTCAAGGTAACCAAGGTAATCAAGGTAGACAACCTAATGCCAATAAGGGTGACTAGCCTAATCTCATAACCAAGCAACATGCCACAAAACCCAAGAAGAACAAGGTTCTTAGAACTAATAAACCTTGTGGTTATTGTGTGACTTATGGCCATTACACACATGAATGTCCTCTTTTACCTCAGATGCATGAGACACGGGAAGCTCAAACAACTGCTTCTAGAGGAACTCAACCCACGAATCCACCTCCTCCTCCCTCTTCGTCGCAGCTGATAGTGATTACCAATCCATTCCCTTATCGATGATATGTGGCTACCCAAACAGCCTAGAATCCTCTAGCCCCCCAATCTTCGCAATATGGCAAAAGTAATTACCAGGTTCTCATGTTGAATTCCGAAGATATCAACCTCCAGATTCGGTCATGCTAGTATGACACTCCTCTTTATAAGTCAACGACTGATTCCCAAACCAAAGTTTCCATCAAACCCATGTCGTCACCAAATGGTACCTTCGAATCCCTCAGCCTAAGGTAGAGGTTCACCCTAATATCACCAAAATTCCATTACATCGAAATGTTGCTTCTTCTAAAGCTGCCCATACATATAATATAGTATGTGACTGAGTGCAATCTCCTGCTGCCATGTCAATTCTAGAAGTCCTCCAAACATTCCCATCCCAACGGAAATTTCTACGATCTACTTTGGGCGCTGTGGATCCCCCTGATGATTGCTTGATCGTCTTTGATGTTGATAAAGTGGAACGTCCCCCCTACCTTCCTCCATTTCCTTCCAGATACCAGCCTCCATAAAAAATGTCATTTTTCAATGGTGCATAATAGACAAAGGCATCTCCACCTGTGTGATGGTTGCTAGTGTCTAGAAGCAATTCGGTTCCCCTGAACTATCACCATCCACTATCACTCTTCGTACTTAGGATGGTCACCCCTCACAGTCCCTCGGTTTATATCAAAATTGCCCCATCACTGTTGCGGGCAATATGGTCTTGATTGATATTGAAGACATTGATGTCCCTTTAGATTATAACATCTTGCTAGGTCGCATTTATACATACACCATGTTAGTTGTCACATCTTGTTGGCGGAAAATTTTGAATTAAGTTTGATCCAGAGTTCGGCCTAGGGTGCCAACAAAAGTCTCCGCGTAGTCTAGCACTTCCCCAGAATTTTCACTCCCTTGGATCAAAGGAGTGTCTCACTCGAGGCAAGCCAGAGCCATAGAAAGGTGTAAGGGATCTAGATGTAATTATCTAAGAAACTTGCACAACCATTAAAGAATTAATTTGTATTTATTTAACTCATGCAATTAACTAGAAATAAACATAAGCGGATTTTTTTTTAAAAGGGGCACAAAATACATAAATAATTGACAAAACTCCCATTCTCCTTTATCATTAAAATAACTGAGCCCGATTACAATATGAATTCTCCATTACAGCTTGCGGCCATCATAAACTTGTGAAAAACATTAAAATTCAAAACAACTGTCAAAATAGATAAATACATATTTTGATATGCATACAAGCAGTCCTTCTCCCATATAACCTAGATCCTTAACATTACAACAAAATCTAAAATCTGCAGAGAAGTTCTAAATTATACAGAATGGTCTGAAATGCGTAAAACTGTCTAAAACTTTTCCAAACTGTCAAAACTTGTTTCTCGTTGTTCTTCATCCTATTTTATAACCACGTTCACTTGATTTAATCTTTGTTCCATTACTCTCTTAATCCATGGTATTCCAATACCTAGGGCCATTACCTTGGTTCTATATTGAGTACATCAAAATTGGCTCCTAGTTCTTTAGTGTGCACCCTTATTTTCTGTTGCGCAAGTCCAAAAACAAGTATTCCACTTCCGATTTGATTTTACGGTGCTCTGTTTCTGGAAGCTTTGTCCAAAATGTCCTCTACAATTGTTGTTCCTTCAAAAACAAAGGACCCAACATGCCCCGACCACAACCAATTGACTCGCCCTTAAGTAAATGCGCTAGTACTGCTGGATCTGAACTTTGTGCAGAGTGGCTTCTGCTTGGATAGCTGCGATACCTTCAAACGAAGGACCCAAATCTTGAAAGTTTTGAAGAGCTGACTCTTTGAATACTGTATAAGTAGAAGGAAACAAATGTGTTCCACGAGTCTAACAAGGTAAACACTTTGCTTGAAAATCCTTCCACTATATGTGCACTAAGATTAGTGGGTTATGACTGCACAAGTTCTTGGAGCTGCTGATAAGGAATAATAGAGAGTGTGCTCAAAGTGAGGAAGTGTTTTTGTGCTTCTAGGAGAAGGTCGCAAAGAACTCGCTTCGTTTCTTGAGCTGCGTCTTCCAATTGGTTGATCTGGGCATCTATAACATCATCTTGATCAAGGAGTTTCTTCTTTACTTCCATATCGGTAGTCACAAGTGCTTGCTGGAATTGTTGCTCAACATTCTCGCGGAAGGGATCAAGAGCTACATTCTTCTTTGCAAGAACACCACTGTCATCTGAAATTTAGTAGAACATGTGTTAAGACTCCTACATAATTTGTGGTAAGGTGGCACGAACAAAAGTGGCAGTCTGAATGCTATCAACAACCTAAGATTGATAGAGCGTTGAAAGGTCTGATGAAGACTATTGCATAGTGGTGATAGTGTCCTGGAGCTCAATATGTTTGATAACAAGTTGCTTGCATGCAACAAAAGTGCAACATTCGATAGGGGAACATGCAGCAAGATCTTCAGCCTGAACTTCAGCATAGGGAGCAAGAGCAGGCGATAGTGACTGTAATTGAGAATGAACATCACCTATCTGAGTCTCTAATCTATCTTTCTCAAAGCGTAACTACGTTTGGACTACAATAATGACATTGAGCTGATGTTGATGTTCTTAATAGGTGACCCAAAGGCCGATGCACCTAGTCTTTGTCTGAACCAACCAATGATCCAATTGAGAAACTAAGGCATGAATAAACTGAAACAATTGCGGTGAAGACTAGGTACTGAGGGCGTCGACTGAAACCATGTCTATTGGCAGAAGTTACGATTGTAGTGGTTTTCCACTAGCAACCGAGTGCTCTAATTGGTCTTGCGGTGAAGATTCTCGCTGGACAATAACCTTTTGATTCTGCGCAATTTTATGAATAATAGGGGCTTGAATAGAAGTAACGAGGTCATGTTGCTGGGCAGTAAGGGAAATCACTTAGCGACACTGCTCAGGGTCTTTCATAAAATCAGCCACTTGCTTGGAAAAAATGAATGAAGTGGTGGAAGGAGATGGATGAGATGAAGTGGTAGTAGGAGGAGGAGCAGTTGATGGTGGAGAGATGACAGTGGTAAAGTGTTAGTTTCCATATCCCCTTCTCATCTGCAATGGTAGGTGAGTTCGGATGGTCTTATAAGGTTTATTGTGATGAATGAGGTGTCATGGAAGCTGTATGTGGGTATAAGGGCTGTTATTCCTCAATGGGAACAACAAGATCAGTGGAGGGTGGCTCGACATCAAGTTCAATGATGGTAGTGGTAGCGGGTGGGATGGTGGAAGTGATGGAAGGGGGTGCAATGTACATAGCAGTGACTTGATGTACCTAAAGAGCTTGCTAAACATAATATCTTACCACAGACCAAGTAGCATAGGCCAAACTCACGCAGTCCTTAACCTTATTCAACAAGGGTTGGAGATTTTCTGGCACATCTTCAGAATGCTTGCGCGACGATGAAGGGGCTTCTTCAGTAGGATTCATTGCATCAAAGTTGTACAGAATTTGGCCATCCTACACCCATGATGCGACCTCTGGCCAAGCGCTAATTTCAGAATGGAAGTCATTCTCACTGATGTAGAGCAAAAATGGACGCATAGAAAAAGTGGCAGAAGAGACATGCATCACCCGAAGATAACATGAACTACGATTGATACCAAACCAGACTAGAGGAGAGTACTATTTGATTAGAGGGAGCGACACCTGCGAAATGGTTCTTGTCACAACATCCATTTTGTTGAACCAATGGCCAAATGCTTGATCATTGAATTCTTTGTTGACGGTATCTTCAGTGTTGTGCCAAGGTGCATACACATATGCAAGAGGTTCATCTTCCACAATTTGGGTGAGGTCGCAACCTTGTGGAGCACACCATTTAGACATAACTAGAGGAAGAAGAAAAAACCCAAAAATAAAGTATGTAGGCCGAGCATAAGCATCATTATCGGCTTCAAATAACTCATGAAGGAGATAGTTGGACCAATTCAGTTGATCACCTTGGACGCAAGCTTCTACAACTGCAATGGCGTCCAATGTACATTCGCCCTTGGCATAATGGTGCATGAGTTTGGTGGCAATAAATGTACTAACAATGCTAACTAGAATATTATTAATCATATTGAGGACAACTCCTCGACCCTTCTTGGTGGTTCCATACTTCTTATACAATTTTTTTCATCTGTCTTCTTGCCGCGCTTAATAGTTTTTTGAAAATATGAGCTAACGTTGGCACCATAAGCAAAAAATCCTATGATTATGTGAATATATATTGCATGAATGGGGTATTCTTGGTCCAACCAAAGAGAACCCCCATGGAGCCGACTAATTAGGAACTTGGTGTAGCACAATATTTCACCAGTGGTACCAAAAACAGGTAAGTCACACAGAAGGAGAGTAGATTGCTTTAAGTGACAGAAGACTATTCAGACTTTCATGGTAGAGCGATCATCGGAACGGG
The DNA here is from genome assembly GCA_031772625.1 of Pinus tabuliformis. Taxonomy (NCBI): domain Eukaryota; kingdom Viridiplantae; phylum Streptophyta; class Pinopsida; order Pinales; family Pinaceae; genus Pinus; species Pinus tabuliformis. The sequence continues at coordinate 345,853,397 of CM062818.1, read as the reverse complement.
TATTGGGCTCCATAAAAACTTCAGTCTGGAGCACATGGAACAATGTGGGATCAGAGAGGTCATTATCAACAAGGTGGGATTTGTCATACTTCCCCAAGAGGTCATCCTCACAGTGATTACGAGAGTCAGTAGGGTACAAGATGACAACTTTTTTAACTTGGCATACCATGGCTACAGAACGACGGGTATACACAAAATGAACAGGGGGGCGACAAGGCAAGGAGGATTCAGGGATAGGCGATAGCAGAGCCAGAGTGGAAACTGAGAATGCACGAAGGGAAAAGATGAAAATTAAAACGAAGAGGAGGAATATAAAGTAGATGAAGGGGTGGGGGAATTAGCCATTAGGCGCGAGAAATGCGAATTAAAATTCGAATCAATGACATGCAATAGAGACACATACTGAGGAATGTTATGATGTAACAAAAAATCTAATGGTAAAAGGAAATATTATCGAGAATTGGGAGATAGATTTGGTAACTAACCCTGACATGACTGAAAATAATAATTGACAAGACAAGCATTAATGACACTGACAAGAAAAGATACGATAAAATATACCTGACCACAATGGGTTGCAACTAAAAAGACAACAAATTCGCAGAAAAGACGGAAAACAGAAAAACTACTAACTTGTTAAAAGGCTTATTAAGGCTACTACCCTAACTCTTGCTTACTATTTTCGTGAGGAGATGACACATTATTTCGAATTCATCGAAAAAATTTAGGGCTTTAGGCAAGCGCCATTCACCCATCCAGAGAAAAGCGTACCATCTAATTGAGCAAGCTAAACAACACCAAAATATTTGATTTCTGCAACATAAAAAGGACCAAGCCAATGCATTTGGAGCTTACTAGGATGCTTGTAATACTTACCTTCATAGACCAATGCCTGGTCACCCACAGAAAATGGTTTATTTTTGATTTTTTGATCATGCCAATCCTTCTGACACTCCTTCTCAACAATTTGATGAAAATAAGCAAGAAATCGGGACTCATCTAGCTGCAATAATTCATGCACTCATTCAGGAATGGACTCATCTTTAGACATTCGAGTTGCATGAGCAATAAAAATATTAGGAATAATAAACTAAGTAGGAACAATAACTTCTTTCCCATAAACTAGTTCAAAAGGAGTATATTGGTGCAACCATTTGACTGTAGTTTAGTAGGCCCACAAAGTAGCAGGAACTCGTTCATCCCAATCATCTCTGTTTGCGGAACAAATATTGGTAAGCCCTTTTCCCAAAACTTTATTAAAATCTTTGACAGTCCCATTGGCTTGCGGATTATAGGGAATGCTCTTATGATGTTGTATCATGAAACTTTTCATTAGATCCTAAACGGTTTCATTAATGAAGTGGGAACCTTGATCACTTGTAAGAATTCATGGGCAACCAAATATGGTAATAATGTTTTCAAAGATAAATTGAGTAGTTAAATCAGTAGTGCATTCTTTAACCAAAGCAACTTTTTCCCAAAGAGTCAAATAATCTATTGCGGTAGTGATATACCGAGCATGTGAATGATGAGAGTGAGGGTGGATAGGCCCAGTAAAATCAAAAACCCATTTTTAAAAATCAGCAAGAGCATGTACCGGATGCAAGGGCATTTCATTATGATGCGACGGTCGGCCAACCTGTAGAAAAACATCACAAGACTTGGAATATTCTTTTGCATCCTTAAAGAGAGTTGACCACCAAAGGCCAACTTGCAAGACCTTTCGAGTAGTAGCTTTCCCGCCAACATGACCTCCAATAAATCCAACATGAAATTCCCATAATACACCTTCACGTTCATGGTCAAGGATAGAACGACACAAAACTTGATCAAGCCCCATATTATATAGTTGTCCCACAATAAGTTGATAGTTCACCACTTTGACCACCGAATGTTTATTTTTCATAGTAGTATAATCAGAGGGGCATTGACTTGTAGCAAGAAAAGTGGCAATATATTCCAAGTAATCAGGCACAACTTCTACACGAAACAAATGAGCATTAGACAATTGATCATCAATTGATCCCCTCGATCCTCTTGACTCTAACCTGGGAAAATGGTCTGGCGCCACATCAGATCTTCCTGGCTTGAAAATAAACTCAAAATTAAACTCTTGAAATAACAATAACTATCAAAAAATTTGTCCCTCAAGCACAGGCTTACTAACTAAATATTTCAGCGCAGAGTGTTCTACAAAAAACTTGAATTCACCTCCCAGCAAATAATATCAGAATTTTTGGAGAGAATAAACCATAGCTAAAGCTTCCCATTCTGTAGTAGTATAATTATTCTCTGCATTGGAAAGTTTTCTTCTTGCAAAGTAGATAGATGATCCAAGTTTCCTTCACCTGGTTATGTTAGTATTTCTCCTAAGGAAATTTTGTATGCATCAACATGGACATGGAATTGCTTATTTCAGTTAGGGTAAACAAAAATAGGTGCATTTGCAAGCTTCTACTTTAAAGTATCAAATGCAAAATCACATTTAGGAACCCACACAAAGCATTTAGATTTCTTCAAAAGCTTCACAAGTAGTGCTGTGATTGAGGCATAATTTATTATAAACCTACAATAATAACCAGTATGTCCCAAAGTCGACCGCGACTATCAGACAGAAGTGGGTGGTGGCATATTAAAAATTACCACAAACTTAGAAATGTCCACACATACTCTCTCCTTACAGACGATATGCCCCAATAAAGTTCCAAAAGGCACAACAAAAATGCATTTTTCAGATTCAAATATATTTAAAGTTGTTTACACCTATCAAACATAACCCTCAACAAGTTAGGTTGATTCTTGAGAAAACTATAGACGATCCAATAACCCATATAAACTTCTAAAAAATTATGTATATATTCATGGAAAGAAACATTAACAATGCGTGAAAAAACAACTAGGGAATTCTTCAAGCCAAAGGGCATAATATTATAAGCATGGGATCCCCATTCAATAGTGAAGGTAGTCTTGTTCTTATCTTCTTCCGCAATGAACTTGATGATACCCTAAGAAACCATCTGTAAAAGAATAAGCCTCATTGACCCCAACATTATCCAAGACTTCATCACTAAAAGGAGTTGGAAACTGGTTATGCACACATGCATTATTGAGACTGCGATAGTCAACATACACTCACATTTCCTCTGAATCCTTCTTATCTTGGTTGAAAATGGGGCTTATCCACTCATCTTCATCAACTAGAAATATAAGGCCTGTTGGATTGTGTTATATTATTTCCACGACTAGCTCCCCTAGTTAACTGGGGTGTTAAAGGGGGGGTGGGTAGCCCTCCTCTACGGGGTCTGGGGCAGCGCTTTGGGGAAATTTTTTTTGGACCCTATATTAGGTTGGGCAGACCTACCTATGGTTTTTTGCATGTTTTTCACAAATGGTTTTGGATGTGATGGTTTTCGATCCATGGTATTGGATGCTTTGGCATGTATAAACATGTATTATAACATTGAAAGGAACATAATGAAAAATCAAGCTGGTAGTCCCGTTTTGGGATCTAGAGGAAAATATCCGTGTATATGTGTTATGCTCTCGCATTGTTTATTTTCTGTCCTTAGAAGTCGTATGCAGGTAATTTCTGTACGGGGTTAAAACCTACATTTGGTATCAGAGCTATTTTGGCTTCAAGGGGACGCCTTTGTTGCTGAGGGGTTTCGCTCGGGGCTGTGGTAGAACTTGTTCAGTGGGAGATCTATGGGATCGATTTTGGTGGTGAAAGAAGATGGCGAGTAGTGGAAAGATAGAGATCGATAAATTTAATGATCATAGTTTTGAGTTATGGAAACTCAAGATGGAGGATCTGTTGGTGGATAAAGATCAGTGGATTGTGGTAGATCTGGGTACTAAACCATCAGCAGTGTCCGATGAAGAATGGAAGAAGTTGGATCGGAAGGCAAAGAGCACAATATGATTGTGTGTCTTAGATTCAGTATTGCTGAATGTATCAGGGGAAGCTACGGCTAAGGTTTTGTGGGACAAGTTAGGGACTTTGTACCAATCTAAGTCTCTGGTGAATAAGCCGTTCCTACAGAAAAAGCTGTATAACCTGAGGATGAAAGATGGAGACTCGGTGACAGAGCATCTGAACGCATTTAATACTGTGGTAAGTCAGTTATTATCTGTTGATATTAAAATTTCAGATGAAGATAAGTGCATCAGTTTGTTGTGTTCTCTACCAGATTCGTGGGATAGTCTAGTTATTGCAATAGGTAGCAATGCAACTGCCTTGCAGTTTGATGAAATAGTCTCATCCTTGCTGACGGAGGAGATGAAAAATATGGAGATCCAGCATGGTGATGCCTTGTCTATATGAGGATGGTCCCAAAATAGAAACAAAAATAAGTCATCGAGTGGGAGATCCATATCTAGAGGGAGATATAAATCTCCAGGAAAACCTGTAAAGGTGGTGTGCTGGAAATGCAGAAAGGAAGGGCACTGCAAAAGGGACTGTAAATCTAAAGCTCCTAACAAAGGAAAGGGATCTGATGATGATCCTTTTGCAGAGGCAAAAACCACCTCCGATGAAGGTGGGCATGTGTACTTGGCTTCTTCAAGTACACATGTAGATCATGAGGCATGGTTGATTGACTCAGGTGCATCCTTTCACTTCACTCCCCATAGAGAGTGGTTTTGCGAGTACGAGAAATACAATGGTGGTGATGTCTTCTTAGGGGATGATAGGAAGGTTAGAATCGTTGGTCACTAAAAAGTAAATTTGAAGTTGCAAGGTGGAAGGGTAGAACACTTTTGGGTGTTCTGCATACTCCTGCATTGGCTAGAAATCTGATTTTTGTAAGCAAGATGGATGATGCAGGTGTAAAAACAGTGTTTGAGAAGGATACTTGCAAGATGGTTCAGGGAGCACTGGTATTGATGTGGGGAGTTCAGATTGGAAATCTGTACAAACTGCAAGGTAGCACTGTTGTTGATGGGTGCAATAGTTATGTGGTTCTTGAAAGTGGAGCAGAAAATCTAGTGGTATTTGGAGAGAAGACCATGTTGTGGCATCAAAGGCATGGACATATTGGAGAGAAGGGCCTTCAAATACTTCATGGTAAAGGTATGGTAGAAGGTATGAGTAATATCTCTCTGGATTTTGATTTCTGTGAAAATTGTGTATATGGGAAGCATAATCGAGTGAGTTTCCCCTCTAGTGGTAAGAGGGCGAAACATATATTAGAGCTTGTGCAGAGTGATATGTTTGGACCTGTGAAGGTTCCAACACTGGGTAAGTCTGTGTACTATGTATCACTTATAAATGAGTTCTCAAGGAATACATGGATATATTTCCTCAAGAAGAAATCTGAAGTCTTTGACAGGTTTAAAGAATTTAAGGCTCTGGTGGAAAACCAGACAGAGAAGAAGATAAAGGTGCTGAGGACAGATAATGGTGGAGAGTTTTGCAGTAAGGAATTTGAAGAATTCTGTAAGAAGTGTGCTATAGCACGACATAAGACTACTCCATATACACCTGAGAAAAATGGAGTTGCAGAAAGAATGAACAAGACATTGATGGAAAGGGCAAGAAGCATGCATAGTGGTGCCAAGCTATGACAAGAATTTTGGGTAGAGGCGGTGGAGACTGCATGTTACCTGGTCAACATGTCACCTTCATCAGCGTTGGAGGATAAGACTCCACAAGAGGTATGGACTGGTAAGAAACCCTCTCTTTCACATTTGAGGGTACTTGGATGTGATGCATATGTACATGTTCCAAAGGAGAAAAGAACCAAGTTGGATAGTAAATCTAAAAAGTGCATCTTTATTGGTTATAAGGATTGTTTAAAGGGTTATAAGCTTTGGAACCCAGTAACAAGGAAGGTTGTGTATAGCCGAGATGTGGTTTTCAGAGAGGTGAAATATGTTATTAAACATGAATTCCAACCAAAGGAACCTGAGAAGATAAAGTTTGAGCTTAAGGAGGAAGAATCAGACTCTACAGTAGAGGAGGAATAAGAAGACGAAGAGCCACAAACTCCGGGTGTGAGAAGATTAGTTCAAGAAAGAAGGCAACTGAAAAGGTATAGTCCATCTGCTTTCTGTTCAAATTTTTCTTTATCTATTACTAATGATGATCACAGAACTGTGAAGGAAGCAATAGATTCAGAGGATGGCAAACTCTGGAAAGAGGCCATGGTTGATGAACTGGTATCTTTGCACAAAAATGAGGCTTAAGATTTGGTGGAGTTTCTGGCTGGAAGGAAACCCATTGGTAGCAAATGGGTGTTCAAGAAGAAGACAAATGCAGAAGGAAAGGTGGAGGAACACAAAGCTCGGTTGGTAGCAAAAGGTTATTCCTAGGTGTCGGGAATTGATTTTGGCGATATTTTTTCTCCTGTTGCCAAGGTAGATTCTATTAGATTACTTTTATCTATTGCTACTGCTTTTGATTTTGAGGTAGAACAGATGGATGTGAAGACAACATTTATTCACAGGGATCTGGAAGAGGATATCTACATGAAGCAACCTGAAGGTTTTGCGGTGAAGGGTAAGAAAGAACTGGTATGCAAGTTAAAGAAGTCTCTATATGAGTTAAAACAATCACCAAGGATGTGGTATCAGAAATTTGATACATTTATACAGGGACTTGGCTTCACCAGAAGCAAAGCAAATCACTGTGTGTATTTTAAATTAATTGGTGACCGTGTTATTTATCTGGTCTTGTATGTGGATGATATTTTGCTGGTTGGAAATGACAAAGAAATTATCCAGGATTTGAAGACCCAATTGTTCTCCAAATTCGACATGAAAGATCTTGGTGCTGAAAACTATATTTTGGGCATGGAAATTAAAAGAGATCAAGCAAAGAGGAAGCTCTAGTTAAACCATAGGAAGTATGTCAAGACAATACTGCAGAGATTTAATATGCAGGATAGTAAACCGGTGAAGGTTCCTACTCCTATAGGTGTAAATTTATCTACCGAACAATGTCCCAAGACACAAGAAAAGGAAGAGGACATGTCTCGTGTTCCATATGCAAGTGTAGTCGGTAGCCTGATGTATGCAATGGCTTGTACTGGACCAAACATTGCACATGCAGTGGGAATATTGAGCAGGTTTATGTGAAAACCAGGGAAGGAGCACTGGACAATAGTGAAGCGGGTTTTCAGGTATTTGTGTGGGACCAGTGATTATGGTTTGTGCTACTAAGGAAGACTAGGATTGGACAGAGTGTTGGATATTCATGGCTTTGTTGATGCAGACTGGGTTGGAGATCTGGATCAGTGAAGATCTACAAGTGGCTATGTGTTTAACCTATTTGGAGGTGCAGTCAGTTGGATGAGTAAGAAACAATCTGTAGTGGCACTATCAACTACAGAGGTAGAATACATGGCAGCCACTCATGCAAGTAAGGAAGCAGTTTGGTTGTAGAGATTGTGTTAAAGTATGGGGTTAGTACCAGGAGCTATAAGGATAGACTGTGACAGCCAAAGTGAAATTTTCTTGGCAAAGAATCCTGCTTATCATTCAAAGACAAAGCACATTGATGTTCAGTCTCACTTTGTGAGGGATATGATAGAAGACAAAAAGGTGTTGTTGGTAAAGGTGGACACTTTGAAGAATACTGTAGATGCATTGACAAAATCTGTGAGCTCTGAGAAGTTCTCTTGGTGTAGAGAAACAATGAGTGTTGCAGGGCTGGATAAATGACTAAGCACTCCTATGGTCCCCTGTGGAAAGAAAACAACAAGTGGGAGAATGTTGGGATGTGTTATATTCTTTCCACGACTATCGTCCCTAGTTAAATCGAGGGGCGGAGGCCCCCCTTTGTTGCGCTGATTGCGCAACGGGGGGGTCATAGGGGGTTTGAGGGGGGCAGGTAGCCCCCTCTAAGGGTTCAGAGGCAGCGCCCCGGGGAAATTTTTTTTGGACCCTATATTAGGTTGGGCGGACCTACTGTTTGGTCAATTTAGTGTGTGCTAAATTGCTACATTAATTATCAATCCGGGAGTCGTAAACTGATGAAGTGTGGCACACTATATGTGCAAGATAGCCTCTTTCTTATGTTTTTGTCGTTTTTCAATTTTTATTTTGTTTTGGGGGGTTTTTATAATGTGAATGGAATTCCTATTCCTGGGTCTCTATAAGGCAAGTATGGTTATAGATTTTAAGGTGATTATGTCCTCTATAATGGTTCCCAAAACTTAACACTTCAGAAGGTCTTAGAACATACTAGTGATGAAAGTATGACTTGAACAAGAATGAAAACGTGCTGCTATTTAGAACAAGTAAATAATGTGCTATTATCTAAAACAAGTAAATAATGAACTACTGATCATGAAACTATCATCTCTGCTACTGTCTAAATACAAAAAAATGATTTAAGCTACTGCACTCAAAGAAATTAAAAATTGCAAGGAAAATAAAACTAAAATCAAATTACACATCCATAATTCAATCCCACGCCAGTAGTCAAGCTATGGCTTTCAGAGGTGACCAACAATGTCATGAGCAATTTGATATCTAATTGCAGAAAAGTAAAACTAAAATCAAATTACACATTCATACTTCAATCCCTTGCCAGTAGTCCAACTATGGCTTTCGGAGGTAACTGACAATGATATGAGCAATTTAATATCTAATTGCAAAAAAGTAAAACTAAAATCAAATTACACATTCATACTTCAATCCCTCTCCAGTAGTCTAGCCATGGCTTTCGGAGGTAACCGACAATGATATGAGAAATTTAATATCTAAGCTAACTAATAAAGCAAGGAAACAAAACTGAAATCAACAAAACAAAACTGGAATTAAAAAAACTAGGAAAAGCAAAGTCAACAGAGAATTAATCCCATGTCATTAGTCATTGTGAAAATTATATGCAGATGCCTGGGCTGCCTACTCTATCCTGAAACATACATGCACTGATCAGTGTTAGACAAAGCTGTAAAATCATGAACAGAAGTGGAATGTTAATACCATGACAATTGAAATATACACAGGTGCAATATATGAAAATGGAAATAAGAAAACAATGCAGGAAACTTTACAGCAACAAGAGAAACAAAACCTCAGCGTACAGGGGCCCTCTACACAACCTCGGTCAACAGACTATCAGTCCAAGATTATGTTCACGTGCTCATGTAGAAACAGAGTCTTCTCATATATTTCATAACACGGTTACAACAATAAAACTAGTGTCATGGCACAGTGGGCTTGAACAACAAAAATTACATTCACAAAGACTAACTATGCGTTATAGAAACACGTTATTTATAGCAACGTTTACATAACTGTTTTCTTGTAGAACTGCGTGAACAGGGGACACGTAAAAGACAGTGTCCACAGATTTAGCGTATTGGTTGTCAAAAATATTAAATCTACCAACTTGTGGCTGTTAGATTCTCGTCATGGGTCAGCCTACAGGTGGCAACAAACCCCAGAGAGTTAAGAACGGCCACACATCCTTCAGAATCCTTCACGTGTTGGAAAACAAAGTCTAGCTGCCGTAGGACTCTTACGTAGGACCACCATTTGACCACTGTTGACCACAGCTTCCGTTGATGGATTCGACTAAACCAATAGGACTTGATCCATGTCCAGGTCATTTCTAACTTGCCCATGTGGCTTGTTTTGCTTGGTGACACCTGCAACATAGAGTTTAAGAAAAACAACTGCAGAAAGTTGAATCAGCTGTGGAAAGTGACTGGATTCCGTAGCTAATGAGCAAAATCTAGTTCAAACAGCAAACAAAAAACATAGTTACAAAACCATGTTAAATGCTCTTTTAGAATCAATATGCAATGATTTTGATAGCTTAGGAGGTCCAGGTGGGTAGAAAAAGTTCTAGGAAAGTGTTTAGGAGAGGTGTAATTTCAAAGCTCTACACACCCCCACTGTGAAGGTGTTGCATGTCCCCATGCAACCAAAACTTGGATCATCCTCCATCAGTTCATGTGTTCTGAGACCTCTGCCAATACATCCAGTCTTCTTTTCTTCTTCCTTGGGACCACTACCATCCTTGGCTTCCTCATTAGACACCTGAACTTGAGGTTGATGAGAGCCCTGTTCAACCTTCTGTTCTTTCTCTTTAATTTTCTATTTTTCTTCTGCCATAGCCCAAGATGCAACATGGTGTTGTCATGAATGATCTTATCTAGCCTGCTTTGTTCCTTCAATGTTTCATTTTCATTTTTAATGTGTCTATTTAAGACCTCTAGCTCAAAAACTTCTTGTTTCAGTGATTGGATTTGAGCTTCTTGAGCTGTATTAGGCTGGGTAGATGAAGTGCCTGGGTCTCCAGCTGTTTTCTCCAAGGACTCTATGTAATCATACATTTCTTGCTGGTTCGGGTCTATCTCAGGTGTGGTCTTTCTTGGGCTGACCCCAAAATCCTGTTGAGGAGGGCTGATTTCAAAATCTGGCCGAGAAGGACTCATGTCAAAATCTGGCTGAGAGATAGGAGTATGGTGGGGACCACGGCTAGGAGGGATTGCTGAAGGCTGCTCCGGTGTTTCCCCTCCTAAATCAATAAAGTGGGGTCCTTTAGTTTGTATTTTTCTCAACTTCCCCTTAAGTCTAGAACTTCTCCTTAAGTTTTGTGGGCTGGTGTCCTCTTTCTTCCCACTCTGTTTTTCTTTTCCTTTTTTCTTTGCTGCAGCTGACTGTTCTTGAAGGTGAACTAGTCTTTCAGACAATACTTGATGGTCTTCTTCTGAGGAAGGTTTTGGGGTTTGATGCACAGCCTCAATACTTCTTTTCCCTTTTGATTTTCTTGGCTTCTTACCCTCAGTCTTTTCCTTCCTACTTTCAGATAGTCTTTCTTCTCTACTAGTTTCTTCAACTATGTTAGTAGGAGTACCTTGAATTTTATCACTTGTTCTCTTTCTTCTGCTTCTCCTTGATGTGCTGCTTTTAGGGGTTTCTTGTGGATCTTTAAAGAAATTTCTAACCAAAAAATGCTCCCATGTGTCCTTCTTTTTTTTTAATTGTTTTTCTATCAATATTTTCACAAGGCCGTGGTGATACAAGTGGGGTTCTATGTCCCCCAGATTCTTTTGGACTGTGGTGGAAATTTTCTTCAGGCTATTTAGCAAGAAATAGGGCAAATTAAGAGTTTGGTTCTCTAGAAAATTCATCAGCAACCAGGTGTGATACATGTACATTGATTCGAATCTTCCCTCACAGGTAATGAATTTTTGGATTATTAATAGTAAACTAGCCCATTTTTCTTGTAAAGCAGAGACAGGGATTCCTTTATTAAAGATTCTTACATCCATACTTGGATTTCGTAGGATAACCCTCCATGCTCTTTCGTCAAAGCTCTTATTTTTGAACCACCGTTCTCCCTCCTGTGGAAGTTCGGTTGCAGCTGCTATGGATGCCTCCGTGACTGTGATTTTAAGGTCTCCAATCTCCGCTTCTATGCCGTCAAAGGACCTCAAAAGTCTTCGTAACTTCCTTGTTGTAGCCTTTGAATTTCTGAATAAATTGTAACCACCGGGCCTTTTTTAGCATGCCTTTCACTTGCGGATACCCTTCCATAAATTTGGGCCCTTCCAGTTCTGCTCTCAACAAAGGACCCATTCTTTCCTCCTGTCTTAACACGTCTGCGTGGGTATTGGATGAATGGAGGTGAGACGGCTGGGTTAGCGGGAGATGGACAGGATTTATGGAAAAAAACTAGTGACTGTAAACGGAAAACAGAGAATAGGTAGCGGAAGTGAGTTTATGCAGCGGAGCAGAGGTTTATGTGAACAAGGTAGGAATACAAACGCAACTTGAATAGGATAGTAGGGAAGTAAAATGAGCCCGACAGAGTTTTAAACTGAAGTAGACGTAAACAGGCTCAAGGAATGGCTGCGGAATTTGTGCGGCGGAGAAAAGCCATGATCAAATCAACCACGTCCCATAATTACAGGTGGAGTGTCAAAGTACAGCCGAACATGAGTTAAAACCAGAGGCTTGATCATGAGGTCGTTTGAAAATAAATGCAAGGTTTGTGGAGGAATCATATAGAGGTCGTGGAACGGTTATGGGGCTATCAATGCCAATCATTGCATATAATGGATCTTTGGTTTCCAAACTATATAAAATGTGCTTTTAAATGCTATTTGAAATAAATCTTACCCATACCTTGGAATTTTTTCCACTTTTCGTCCATTAACCTTTGATCAACTGCTCCTTGTTGATGCTGTTTAGGTGCCTCATATCTTCAGAATAGGTTCTTGGTCATACTTGCATTTGATTTCATGATTATTTAACTAACATCTGACTGTCAGTTTTGAAAAACAGAGTGATGGCTGTGGAAACTGCTTCTGGCTGTGAAAACTGGGTTCAGCTGTGGAAACTGACACAGCAATCATATGACTGAATGGATATGGATAAATGATGATTGACTGAATGAAAATGGTCATGAAAAAAACTTTTATTGGCGGAATGAAATGAAATGGATGAAATGGAGTGGAATGAAATGAAGTGGAGTGGAATGAAATGAAGTGGTGTGTCACAAAACTGTGAAATGAGAGAATGTTTTTTTTGGAAAATATAGGGCATCAGGAGTTCTTGATTTTCGCCCTGTATTTTCTATATAAGACTTCCAATCAGTGATTGGTTTTTAGGCTTATACACATTTTTTTTTTAGAAACAGAAAGGAACAAAGGCTAGGCTGGTGGAGAAGAAGGATTCTTCTTCACCAGCCTTATTGCAGAACTATCTTGAAATATTTTGACAAATTCCTCTTTTGAGAGTGGCTTATGATAGATCTTTAATCTATGGCCATTCACAATAAGAGGAGTTTGATGTTCATCAATGATTTTGATTCTTACCGCTCCATTGCTAAAGATTTTTTCAATCTCATATGGCCCAAGCCAATGAGTCTGAAATTTTCCTTTAAAATCTTTAAACTTGGAATCAAATAAAAATGCCCAATCTCCTTCTTGAAACTTTTTCTCTTTGATGTATTTGTCATGCCACTTAGCTCTTTGATATTGAACTAGATTAGTTCTAGGATATTCAACTGCTCCATTCTGTGCTTTTGGGCTTCTGATAGATCCATCCCCAACTGAACCGCCATCTTAAATGTTTTGACTTGGAACTCAATGGGGAGCAGGACTTCTTTCCCATAGACAAGTTCATAGGGAGAATGTCCTGTTGTATTCCTCCATGTAGTTCTGTAGGCCCACAAGGCTTCAGGAAGCCTTTCTGCCCAATCTCTTTTGTGTAGATGAACAGTTTTGGTGATGATGGCTTCAATAACTTTGTTTGTAGACTCCACTTGGCCATTTGCTTGCGGATGGTAAGGAGTAGATTTTCTGTGCTTGATTTTGTATTCTTCCATCAGCTTCTCCACCAGGTTGGATGTGAATTGACTTCCCTGATCTGTCACAATTTCTCTTGGAACACCAAAGCGAGTAAAAATATCCTCATAAAGAAAACTAGCAACTGAATTTTCAGTAGCAGAAACTAATGCTTTGGCTTCTACCCATTTAGTGACATAATCATTACATACCAATATATACTTTCTTTGTTTATATGGTAGATTACTAGGTTCAATGAAATCTAAAGCCCATTTTTCAAAGGGTTCGATGAGTACCTATGGTTGCAATGGCATTTCATTTGAAATGGCAGGTTTCCCTACTCTTTGGCAGCTGTCACATCTTTTGACATATTGTTTTGCATCTTTGAAGAGGGATGGCCAAAAATATCCTAAAGAGAGGATTTTATAGGCTGCCCTTTTGTCAGCAAACTCTCCGCCGCATGGTTTATCATGACATGCTTTGAGGATATCAGGCATTTCATATTCCCTAACACATCTTCTTATCACAAGATTTGGCCCTGTTTTAAACAATTCGTTAGAAATCCATGAATATTTTGAACTCTCCTGAATAATCTTTCTTCTTTCACTAGGAAATAAATGTGGAGGTAGTTTCGCTGTAACCAAATAGTTAGCTATATCTGCATACCACAGAGTCTTAGTGGTTACTGCAAATAAATTTTCATCAGGAAACTTATCCTCTACTGGAGAATCCTCTTTAGTATTTTTAATCCTAGACAAGAAATCAGCTACTGTATTTTGTTTCCTTGGTCTATCCAACACAATAATATTGAATTCCTGTAAAAGTAGGAGCCATCTTGTAACTCTGCCATTAGTAACAGGTTTGTTCATTAGATATCTAATCGCAAAATGATCAGTATGAATGAAAGTTTCAAAGCCTGTTATATAATGTCTGAACTTATTGATTACATGAAAACAACTAAGAACTCTTTTTCAGTTACAGTATAGTTCAACTCGGTGGGAGTGAAATTTTTACTGGTATAGTAAATGGCACAAGGAACTAAATCTTTTTGGCCCAACACAACTCTTAGAGTTGTATCTGAAGAATCTGTAGAAATATGGAAAGGGAGTTTCCAATTTGGTCCTCTCAAGATAGGTGCTTCAGATATTCTTGTTTTCAAAGTTTCAAATGCTGATTAACAATCAGGATCCCATTTGAATTCATAGTCTTTTGTAAGCAGTTTGAAGAGTGGAGATGCTATTTTAGTGAAGTTTTCTATAAATCTCCTATAGTATCCAGTAAATCCTAGAAAACTTCTAACATCTTTTTGACAATTTGGAATAGGCAATTTGGAGATGACTTCAACTTTTGATCTATCAACTTTAATCCCATCCCCAGAAATATGATGTCCTAAAACAATACCTTCAGTAAACATCATAAAGCATTTTTCATGGCTTAATGAAAGGTTTGTCTCTTTACATCTTATAAGGACTTTTTCCAAATTTTCTAATGCTTCTTCAAACGAATTACCATAAACTGTAAAATCATCCATATAAACCTCTACACAATCATGGATTAGATCAGAAAAGATTCCTAGTACTGCTCTTTGGAATGTTGCAGGTGCATTACATAATCCAAAAGGAAGCACTCGATAAGAAAAAGTTTCCCATGGACAGGTAAATGTGGTCTTGTCCTGATCCTCAAGTGCTACCTGAATTTGATTATAACCACTAAAACCATCTAGAAATGAAAAGTACTTTTTGCTTGCTAATGTATCTAATACTTGATCGATAAAGGGCAAAGGAAAGTGATCCTTCAAGGTTGCTTTGTTCAATTCCCTATAATCAATGCATACCCTCCATTTACCATTCTTTTTGGTTACTATAACCAAAGGAGAAACCCATCGGCTATCTGAAATTGGATAAATGAAGTTTACATTGAGTTGTTTTTGGAGCTCTTCTTTCACTACTCCCTAAGATTTGGATTCATCCTTCTCTGAGGTTGTCTGATTGGTCTACTGTTTTCCTCAATATAGATATGATGGATGCAATTCTTAGGGTCAATACCTTTCATATCAGTATACTCCCATGCAAATGCAGTAGAATGTTTTTGCAAGATTTTGGTTAGCTCTCCTTGTTGTGATTTTTCCACGTTTTTGTTGATATTCAATGTTTTACCAGGAAAAATCTCAATGGTAGAACTACCAAACTCTTCCATAGAGTAAAGAGACATTTGTCTTGATGATAAATACTCAATGTCAGAATCTAACTGAAATTGTGTGTGGTCATATTTTGAAGATGTTTCAAAATTTTATAATGTGTTCAAAATTTGACTATCTTCACTGATTTCAGAAATGGTAAAGACAGGTTGTATAGTATCCTCATCATCGACCCATTCATTGTCTCCTACTTATGTAATTGCTTTTGCTGGAGGATACAAATTGAATTTCTTTGTTGAACTATCATCAGAAATGTACATATCCCCAGATCTACAACTAATGAAAGCATCAACTGTGGCTAGCCAAGGTCTTCCTAAGATGAGTGGGTGCCCTCCTAAATTACTCTTGGGAGTCAAAATCATGAAATCTACTGGATATTCCCAAGAGTCTAAGGAGACTGAAATATCTTCTAATACACCATCTGGTTTTATTATTGATCTATTTGCAAGTTGTAGTAAGGTAGGTGTAAAAAGAAGATTAGGAAGTTTAAGTTGTTCCATAGTTTGTCTACTCATAATGTTGATAGCAGCCCCTAAGTCAATCAAAGTATTTGGAATTTCTATCCCATTTATATGTGTCTTGACAATTGGACTTCCTGGATCTACATATTTTTGCATGGTAATTTTTCCCATCATGATATCTGCAATTTTTCCTACCAGGTGGATTCTTCTTGTATCTCTTTGTTTCCTTCCTGGTCTTTTGAGACTCAACTCCTTTATTGTTTATGCTAGAATAGGAATCTCTCTAATGGCTTGTAGCAAGGGGATCTTGACACAAAATTCTTTATTTCATCTAGGAAATCATAGTCAGGAAACAAGATTTGTTTTTCCACTCCTTTGTCAATTTGTAATCTTTCAGGGAAAGGAGGTGTGGGTGAAGACGTAGGTTTCTCAACTACAGGAGTTGTGGGGGTTGACTCTTTTTCTTTTTCTTTTTGAATGGTTGGGTTTTGAAGAGATGCTTCTTCAGAACCTTTATTGGCTTTAAGAGAATCCTCCTCAGAGGTATCTTGCTCTTGAACATCTATAGAAGGTTTTTCTAAAACTCTACCAGACCTGAGTTGTACATCATTGAGAGGAACAATCATATAGGTAGGAAATTGTTGTCCTTCTACCATGTAAGCATTCTGAGGATTTTTTTTATTGGGATTTGGCAATGGCTAGGTTGGTAGTTGATTTGTCTTTTGTTGAAATGGAAGCAAGAGTTGAGAATTTGGATTTTGTTGAGAAGGTTGTTGTTGTGGAAATGGTAATGAAAGTTGTGGGTTTTGATTTGGAATTTGTGGATTGTGTTGATTTTGAAAATATGGAGGATATTAATAAAATTGAGAAAATCTCCCATAAGGATTTTGCATCCCTTGTGCCCATGATTGGTATGGATTTTGAGATTGGGGCCAAGGTTGTTGCTAAGAATTCCATTTGGTGGGAGTTGAAAGTTCATAGGATTGTTAAATCCTTGATTTTGTGGCCCCTGCCATGGTCTTCTTGAAACAAAACAAAGGGATTCTACTGAATTTGGATCTTCTTGAAAGACAGCTTTGAGCCTAGGAATTGAAGGACAATCCTGGGTATCATGGCTTTCTGAGAAAATCACACATGTCTCTACAACTTTTGCATCCAAGGGACATTCCCTTAAAGCATGTTTCTTTCTACATTTTGGAAAAAAGATGGCTAAGGCTTCGGCTTCTGCTTTCTGCTTGTTTTGTATTTTAAGGGTGTCTAATTGTTCACTAAGGCTCCCTAGAATATTAGTATTGAATTCATTGAGCATATTGCCAATCTCTGCCCTACTTACTGATCCAGTTGTAGATTTGTTTGCTCTAATAAGAGAAGGATCTCTAGGCCCTTTTCTAGTTTTAGATTTTCCCCTTGAGAGATGGACACATAGTTCTGCTATGTCATGAAGTGGAAGTTGATAAATATCTCCCTTCCCCATCATGTTTAAAATATCTATCCATTCATCTCTAATGGCTTTCAATAGAAGGGCTTTCAAGGTTTCCTCATCTAAATTACTCATTTTTGCTCTCTTTAAGTTGTATTGAAATATTTCAAGTAAATCCTCCAAGTTTTCATCTTCTTTTTGCATCATCTTGAATACGTCATCCTTATGATTGGTGGGCGTACAATAATCCAAATATCTATCCAAAAATGTTTGTTTCATATCATTCCAAGTTCTAATAGATTGAGTGACTAATCCCATGAACCATTTCAAAGCCGCTCCTTTCAATGTTGAAGGAAACAGTTTGAGTTTTTGAGAGTCTTCCATATAATCATAAGTTCGGCACAAGACTTCAAACTCAAATAGAAATGTTTCAGGATCCTCACTTCGCAACCCATAAAAGTTTGGGAGAACGGATGGTGAAATATTTTTCATTGTTGTATGGGTCTCCTCATCAGCTATAGGAAATCCAAATGAGTTATCTCCATCCCTATGTCCTCCATTGTTACCTCTTCCTCCTCCATTGTTTCCTCCTCCTCTACCTCCTCCTCCAAATCCGTTTACTACTTCCTCTGTCATGATAGTTTCCTCAGAGTTTTCAGAGTCCTCTGGTTCTTCTATTAATGGCGAACGAGGAGGAATTTCTCCCTCTTCTTCTTCAGGTGATTCTACTTCTTTGATTACAATATGTTCCCCTGTAGAAGTGAAGAAAGGTTCTTTCCCTAGGTCAGATTTGATGGATAGTGTGGGAGAGTCTCCTAATTCAGCTGTTGCCCCTTGAATTCCAGGAATCCTAAGGCTGGGAGTGTGAGTTGGAGATGATGGAGGTGTATCTTGTCTATGCCTTGAAGTAGCTGGAGTTGTAAAAATCGAACTTTTGGCCCTAGCTATAAACCTTCCCCTAGAATCTCTTGCTCTATGCATGTCATTTTTTATTTTTTAATTTTTTTTCAAAGTCGGGCTAATAATTCTCTTTCTGATCTTCCAGGTCACACTAGGTGCAAGAAGAGAGCATAATCAAGAAATTATTAAACTAACAACTCTCTTTTCTGATCCTCCAGATCACACTAGGTGCAAGAGGAGAGCATATTTTAAGAAGTTATCAATTTCCCCCCCTTTTTTTTAAGACATTGGCTACCTAGTTACACTTCCCCGGCAACGGCGCCAAAATGTTTGGTCAATTTAGTGTGTGCTAAATTGCTACATCAATTATCAATCTGGGAGTCATAAACTGATGAAGTGTGGCACACTATATGTGCAAGATAGCCTCTTTCTTATGGTTTTGTTGTTTTTCAGTTTTTATTTTGTTTTGGGGGTTTTTATAATGTGAATGGAATTCCTATTCCTGGGTCTCTAGAAGGCAAGTATGGTTATAGATTTTAAGACGATTGTGTCCTCTATAATGGTTCCCAAAACTTAACACTTCAGAAGGTCTTAGAACATACTAGTGATAAAAGTATTACTTGAACATGAATGAAAATGTGCTGCTATTTAAAACAAGTAAATAATGTGATATTATCTAAAACAAGTAAATAATGAACTACTGATCATGAAACTATCATCTTTGCTGCTGTCTAAATATAGAAAAATGATTTAAGCTACTGCACTCAAAGAAATTAAAAATTGCAAGGAAAATAAAACTAAAATCAAATTACACATCCATAATTCAATCCCTCGCCAGTAGTCCAGCTATGGCTTTCGGAGGTGACCAACAATGTCATGAGAAATCTGATATCTAATTGCAGAAAAGTAAAACTAAAATCAAATTACACATTCATACTTCAATCCCTCGCCAGTAGTCCAGCTATGGCTTTCGGAGGTAACTGACAATGATATGAGCAATTTAATATCTAATTGCAGAAAAGTAAAACTAAAATCAAGTTACACATTCATACTTTAATCCCTCGCCAGTAGTCCAGCTATGGCTTTCGGAGATAACCGACAATGATATGAGCAATTTAATATATAAGCTAACTAATAAAGCAAGGAAACAAAACTGAAATCAACAAAACAGAGCTTGAATTAAAAAAACTAGGAAAATCAAAGTCAGCAGAGAATTAATCCCATGTCATTAGTCATTGTGAAAATTATATGCAGATGCCTGGGCTGCCTACTCTATCCTAAAACATACATGCACTGATCAGTGCTATACAAAGCTGTAAAATCATGAACAAAAGTGGAATGTTAATACCATGACAATTGAAATATACACAGGTGAAATATATGCAAATGGAAATAAGAAAATAATGCAGGAAACTTTACAGCAACAAGAGAAACAAAACCTCAACGTACAGGGGCCCTCTGCACAACCTCGGTCAACAGACTAACAGTCCAAGATTATGTTCACGTGCTCATGTAGAAACAAAGTCTTCTCATATATTTCATAACACAGTTACAACAATAAAGCTAGTGTCACAGCACAGTGGGCTTGAACAGCAAAAATTACATTCACAAAGACTAACTATGCGTTATGGAAACACGTTATTTATAGCAATGTTTACATAACTATTTTCTTGTAGAACTGTGTGAACAGGGGACACGTAAAAGACAGTGTCCACGGATTTAGCGTACTGGTTGTCGAAAATATTAAATCTACCAACTTGTGGCTGTTAGATTCTCGTCATGGGTCAGTCTACAGGTGGCAACATACCCCAGAGAGTTAAGAACAACCACACATCCTTTAGAATCCTTCACGTGCTGGAAAACAGAGTCTGGTTGCCATAGGACTCTTACGTAGGACCACCATTTGACCACCGTTGACCACAGCTTCCCTTGATGGATTCGACTGAACCAATAGGACCTGATCCATGTCCAGGTTATTTCTAACTTTCCCATGTGGCTTGTTTTTCCTGGTGACACCTACAACATAGAGTTTAACAAAAACAACAGCAGAAAGTTGAATCAGCTGCGGAAAGTGATTGGATTCTGCAGCTAATGAGAAAAATCTATTTCAAACAACAAACAAAAAACATAGTTAGAAAACCACGTTAAATTCTCTTTTAGAATCAATATGCAATGATTTTGATAGCTTAGGAGGTCCAGGTGAGTGGAAAAAGTTCTAGGAAAGTGTGTAGGAGAGGTGTAATTTCAAAGCTCTACACCTACCTATGGTTTTGCGCATGGTTTTCACACACGGTTTTGGACGCGATGGTTTTCGATCCATGGTATTGGATGCTTCAACATGTATAAATATGTATTATAACATTGAAAGGAACATAATGAAAATCAAGCTGGTAGTCCCATTTTTGGATCCAGGGGAAAATCTCTGTGCGTATGTGTTTTATGTGTTATGCTCTCGCATTGTTTATTTTCTGTTCTTAGAATTCGTATGTAGGTAATTTCTGTACGGGGTTAAAACCTACAAGACCAATGACTAGCATTTTGTCAATTTCCCTTTTCAATTTCTCCTTGACTCGTGGATTCAATCTGTATGGCCGATGCTTAACTGTTTTCACATCTGGCTTCAGTGCGATTTTCATTTCTCCCAAGTCCCCTTCTATCCCCTTTAATTATAAGATAGAACAGGGAAATAAATCTTCACATTCTTTGAGAAGATAAAATTTTTCCTGATTGGTCTGATCATCCCAATAGTCCCCAATAGAAGCAAGCTTCAATTTATCCTCGGTCCCAATATTCATCTTCTTCAACTTGAGAGGCTGCAAATGTGGAGCATCATGTATATGATCCTCCTTTATTTTCCTTTCTCCTTCAAATTCTTTGAAATATAAGTGTCTTAGCTCCTCTAGATAATTATCAAGATCTTTATTAACTTTACTGCAAACAACAGATTCATGAAACCTCGAGTCATATTGGTGCACAAAGTCTTCATACTTGTTGCATTATGCTAAAATATCCCCACCTGAAAAAAATACTCCTCTAATAGCTTGAAGGGCTTGCGCTATCTTTTCATCAGTTTCTGAGAATGAGAAGTCTCTACAGAAATGGGCAGACAATGCCTCCCAATTTTCCGTTTGTTGTTTCAACTCCTCCTGAAAATACCAAGCTTGCAGAATGTTTCCCAAAGAATGGATAAATAAATGTGGCTACATTTCAACTGCTAGGCCATCAAAATACCATATAGAATAGAAATGTGCAACATGTTCTTGTGGGCAAATACGACCATCATAAGTGGAGAATTTTCTTAGAAGCTCATTTGGAGGAAGAAAGCGACAAATCAAAACAAACTTAATTGTGCTCCAATATTGAAGCTAATCTCGATGGGCTTCCCACCATCTTGTGGGGGTTTCTTGCAGAGAAACACTTATGAAAGGAATTTTTTGACTTTCCTCTATACAAGAATAATTTTCTTTAATAAAATTAACAACAAAATTAGTACCATTGAAAATAGGATACTCGCGTACCTCAGTACCAATCCAATGGACACATCGAACAATGGCATAATATCAAGAATGAATTCATGAGTACCTTGTTTCCAATCTTCCATCACAGCCTCAAAGCCAACTTCGGTACTTTAAATACTCCATTAACTGATAGATCTAGATGTTGTGGGATTAATATAATATTCTTGCCTCCCATCAGTCAGTTGGTATAGTTGATCCAACACATTATGTGACTCAACATCGTCCACCGATTTAGTAAATATCGGGCCTTAATAAGGATCAAGCGGTTGTATAACTTGCATGCCATCCACCTCAAAATTCATAGTTTCCCACTTCAAATTAATGACTGCATAATTCTGAAAAGCCTAGTCAATGCCCAACAAGGATGGATATGGATATTTATCCCCAATAACAACAATGACTTCAAAATCTACATAAGTTTTGACACCAGCTATATCAACTTCAACATTCTATAATCTGCCAACAGGAAAAATGCAATATTGATTTACCATCTGAAACTGACCTACAAGTTGTTCATCATTCATAATTTGTAGAAACAAATTAAACCAATCCATTATTAGTTGGAAAGGCTCTGTAGAATGCTTCTCCCCATGACTCTTTACTTTATCATGTTGTTCATTGTGAGATCCTTGCGAAGAAATCAACCGTCGGAAAAGTAAATTTGCATCCCTATAGTACTCCTTTCTAATTTGGATCATAATACTTATTTGTAGATGCAGATCTTATAATGGATGGCTAATTAGGAGTTCCCATATTAGCTCCAGTATTCTTTCCTCCCCTTGTAACAACATTGATATTAGGTTTCATTATAGGATTAGGATCCTGAGGTTCTGCACATATTAAATTAGCTCCTTTTTCCCGTTTGCATTCCTCCCACAGAGCAATAAGTTCAAGGAAATCTTCAGTTGCATGTGTATTTACCCAAAAGTATGAACACCAAGGTCTTTGTGGCAAAGGAAATTATCTCACGACATGGCCTTCCTGATCACATTTATAACACCTAATCGAGCCTCTTCCCCTATACTTTCTCCTCTTGGAGCTCCGCCTCCTCATCCTCGAGGAGTCCCATTGACACAGAAAGAAGTACGGTCAAGGAAGTTAGCTAAATCATCCAAGGACCGATATTGATCCATATGATGATTCGGTGATCCACAAAACTCACAAAACAAGTTATTGGGAACAATGGAGTCTTGTGGATAACCAACCATAGCCTCGATTTGCATTGTTTGATCCAAGGCATCTTGAAGTGTATCAATATTCTTCTGTGACAACGAAATGTGAGTCATTGGTAATATATCCTTAATGAAACAATCCCTCTGATGATGTAGATTTATCGGAAAAAATAATTTTCTTATATCCTCTTTAAAAAGTTGCATACATTTCCAAGAAGATTTTCCCTCCCATCGGCAAATATACAACAAGTCTACCAATCCTTGCTTATTTGACCGAGGTAACTAAAAATCCTGAATAAATTCTTGTTTCACCAGATCTATACCAGCATTGGGGTTAACATCAATTTATTTTATGAACCATCGCGATGATCTATCCCAAAACATAGTTTGAAATTCAATAAGGTTGTTTGTGTTAGGAGTCTGACGAGCTCTCCACATAGCTTCACATGATATATACCATTGTTGTTCAACATATTCACCCCCCCTTCCTGTGAACTTTAGATATCTGGTAAGTGAGTTAGTTGTGACTCCAGCCATAGTTGATTGTCTTGAATAAACAAGTACAAATCCTTGGGAACTTGGTTGAGAAAAATTAACTGAACTTGGTTGACTAACACCACTAGAACTACCTTTACCCTTATGCAACAACTAAACTTTAATGAACTTTCGTACCTTAGAAAAGATAAGATCATTACTTTGATATGGTACCAGGGGAAGGTTAGGGAGATGAGTAGTCATGCTACTGCCTTGCGATATTTTATGTTCCAGTATTGAATCATCCTCAAAGAAAATCTACCTCATTG